>VWZY01002342.1:26622-44579 GCA_013399075.1 Chloroceryle aenea
TGACAGACTGAATAATCTGTAAATGCTCTGCTTAAGGCCGAGGCTATTGTACAGGAATGAAGGTAAGTCCCAGGTCCTTTTCCAACTTGCAGCTTTCCAACCACACACCCCCAAGTCTGAAGTTTGCCATGGGGTTGTTATGATCCATGTGCAGGACCTGGCACTTTGCCTTGTTGTACCCCATGCAACTAACCTTGGTCCACTGATCTAACCTGTCTAGGTCCTGCTGTAAAGCTTCCCTACACTCTAGCAGGTCAACACACCCACTTGGTGTCATCTGCAAATTTACTGAGGGGACACTTAATCGTCTCTTCCAGATCATTAATAAAGATATTGAAGAGAACAGGACCCAGTACAGAACCCTGGGGAACACCACTCATGACCAGATGCCAGCCAAATTTAGCTCCTTTCACTACCCCTCTTTCAGCCCAGCCATCCAGACAGTTTTTTATCCAGTGCAGAATGTATTTATCCAAGCCTTGCGCCATCAGTTTCTGAAGGAGAATGCTGTGGGACACAGTGTCAAAGGCTTTACTAAAGTCCAGGTAGGCAATGTCCACAGCTATTCCCTCATCCACTGAGTGGGTCTGGATCAGAAAAGTTGCAATATGAATATACAACTTTTTTTTTCCAGAACTTANAGGTAGGCAATGTCCATAGCTATTCCCTCATCCACTGAGTGGGTCTGGATCAGAAAAGTTGCAATATGAATATACAACTTTTTTTTTCCAGAACTTACTTTCTTCTTGTAGTGAAATCTCTTTGCAGAGCAGTCAGGCTTGCACTTAGCTGCTAGAAGAAAAATGTCTACCATTGCATGCTTAAAAAAAGAAAAAAGATTTATCTTTATCTTGACAGAGAGGGTTAACTGTGTGGGTCACAAGCCCTGTGGCCCCAAAGTAGCTGGGCTGGGAGGCTGGTGTGATAGCAAAGCAAGGGCTCCCTGTCTCACCTTCCTGCCCAGCTCATGCCCAGGCACCTGGGAGTCTTACAGTAAATCTTCAGAACCAGGGCATGGCATTAAATTTATTTCTGTAACTCTGAAATTCAAAGCTGTACCTACTGAAGTTAACCAGCATAAATCTCTAGAGTTCACAGAAATTTTCCAAGTGAAGTATTAAAGCATGTGTAGGTGTTGCATTAAAAAACAAAAGAACTGACTATTTAGAACTCCTTGATTTGTAATGCTTAAGCAAAACACTACTTGGAGAATGAGATAATTAAAGGAAGTCAGATCATACAGAATACAGTGATATGTGAAAGGTTAACACCATGGAGTGAGACTATTTCAGAAACATCTCAGACAGAACTGACAGTTTTATAACCTCCTAGAAAATATACCTTTACTTTGCTCAGCAGCTCTTCAGAGCCTTCATATATCAACTGGCCCAAATGGAAAATGTGAACATTATTGTTTTGTCTAAGCAAACAACAAAAAAATCTGCTCTAAGAAATCTTGTGGCCAAAATTATGGGACTAAAATAACATCAAAATCAATGCATACTTAATTTCAACATGGTTTTCAGTTGTTTTCCTTTGGGTCTGTATACAAGTAAACATTTATAGGGTGTAGAGTCCTTGTGAGTTTTCATGGTTTTGGAGCCTATGGATAAACTCAGTAATACAAAAATGAATGTGATTAATGGCCAGATGACCAGTACTTGAAATAATACTTGAAAAGTCTTAGCAAAGGTCAAATTCTCATATGCCCCTATTACTTTTTTTTTTTTTTTCTATGGAAAATACTGGTATATGTTGCTGAAGTCCCAGAACTTGTGTCCACTTGTGTCATTGCACATATCCTTCAAACTTTTCACTGACCAAACCATTTTTCTGATGGTAAGTGTGGTTTATGATGAAGCCATGCCAATTCCGACCAACAGATAGTAAGTTCAACAAAGTGCAAGGCATTTTCTTCTGCATTATAGCTAGAATTTCATAACCACTTCTATCCAAAAGAAATATGAGCTTTTAACGGCTTGGAGACAGAACTCATAATAATAACTTCTTTATGTAGCATTTTTCATTTCAGGATTGCACAAAGCACTTTGATTCATGGAGTTGCTTTTAAGCCAAGAGAAATCAAAATTTTGGTCTCCTGCAAAGCAAAAACCTTCTACAGTGCCTTGTAACTTGTGGCCACCGTAGTAACCTTAGGAGACCTCCATCAGGCAGGTGATATCAGCCTTATTTTGAAAACAGGGAAATTGTGTTATTCAGTTAACTGTCTGACTCTCAGAACACACAGCAAGAAATAAAATTCTCAAAATAAATTAAGATTAAACTAGGAATTAATTGGTTTACCAGCTGCAAAATGCTTAACTATTTTCAGACATGCATTTGATGGGGAAGAAAACAAGCTTAGCCACTTCTTTAAATCTCAAGGACTTGTATGAACAGAATTAATTGTCTCTAATTGAAACTACATGATCAGTGACAAGACACTTGTTTTTAAATCATTTTGGGGTTTCATTATAGTATTTGGAGGAACTGTGTAGCATTGAGGGGGAAGTTTAGTTTCTCTTCCTCATGCACCATTAACAAGCTGCTGGTGTAGAAAACAATTCATAAGTACTTTGGGGAGATTCTATTATATGTCATTGCCGTGATGAAATAATGACATAGTACTAAAAGAGGGGCAAACCAAAGAGCAGCAAAAGAAAATGGAGTTTCAACATTGTTTATGTTCAATGCTAATAAAAGGCAACTTGCTTTTCTGTTCATGATGCACTAATGAGCACAGTTGTGCGGATAGAGATGGAATAATTCAGGCAGAATCGTAGGTACAAAGAGGCTGTCCCTTTAAAACAATTTCTAATGGAAATGATAAAATTATGATGTTTATTTTCATATACAATGATGACTTTTTGAGATGCAGTGCACAATATGCTGTCCAACATTAGGATCAATGAAGCACTTAACAGATTATTTTGACTAAACACAGCTACTGTATTGTTCACTAGGTATAGGAAAAATATTAATATCAACTCAAGTTGTATTAAGTTTTTAAACTTGATTTTAGACATTGTCACTAATAGCTATATAAATGTGTAATAACCACAACTCTGCCAAATTCTTATTGTAAGGATTAATTTACAAATTTCCTTAGTCTTTCTGGATTTTTTTTTTTTTGGGTGAGATTTTTTTAATCTACTTTTCTTTGGTAGAGTTTTTTTGTTCTGTTACTATTTTATGAAATCAGAGGATTAAAAATACCCAAATCTAGAAAAAAAATATAAGGCTTTTAGAGAACATCTTTCCCTACAGAAACAGATGTTATATTAGTTTGTTAGTTGTTGGGATTTTTTGTTTTTTTTTGTTTGTTTGTTTGTTTGTTTTAAATCCCCTCCAAAATGATCCATTAATTATGTTACAATAATTAAGAGTGCAATATAGCCTGATATCTACTTAGACTTCTGAGAAGTGTTTGTTATGCTTTTAGTCAAGTCCTTGGTATAGACAGAAAGACTCCATCCTGTTAAAGGATGTCTTAGAGCGCAATATAGATGAAAACTGTTCATGCAGGGTCACCTTGCTTATCTGGTTTCTCACTGTTCCTGAAGATACAGACTTTTCCAACTTTGCTGAAAAAGACAAGGAGGCAAAATGAGGAAATAAAATTACCCGTTCCTTTAACTTGCACATTTACAGCCACTTGAGATCAGTCTGCTCTCTTATTGTGGCAATATAAATCGCTTCACACTCCACAAGGAATTTGTTAGGATTTTTTCACCTGAATGGCAGAAATAATTAATAACTGTCTTTTCAGATTACTGGCATTTCTTTCAAGATGTTTCTATGCTATCGTTCAAGCTAAAGTACCACATCAGTGGTTTTTGAGCACAGAGAGGTTCCTGATTTCCCATGGATTCAATGATGTTAGAATGCCTGGGAAAACTGTAGTTTAACCTGACTTGTTTTCAGGAATTTAGGTGTTCAAATTTTGCTTAGTTAGCACTATTTTGATATTAGCTGGCAAATGACCTATGATTATGGGCTTATGTTCTAATTTGAATGGAGATGAAAATGGGGGAATGACTTTATTTGTATATATATATTTTTTTTTCTCTAATGGATAGGAAGGCATGAAAATTTGAGATAAGCTGTGTCAATGTGATTTCAGAGGCAAAATGTTGACTTCAAGGCATTCAGTTTATTTATGAGCATGAGATGCAACATAACAATGTGACTCTGAACTATTGACATCTTTCATCTATAGTCTGCATTCATCATTAACACTCTCAGAAGCCAAGTCACATACTAAAAACAGTGAAAGCTTTAATTTCAGCACTGTAGAAACACTACACTGGAAGCAATTTACACCAGGTAAAATGGTAAACAGTACATTGACCATCTGAAAGGAAGAAAATAATTGGAAATATGCCTTTGTGGTTTACTGTGGTTATAAACCGACAAAGTTAATAAAGTAGAGCATGGTCAAAGAACCTCTAAATGCAGTTGAAAAGCTATCATGAATATGTTGCAGAATCCATTAAAATAATATATTGCTTTATGCAGTCTTTGTTAATCTATCTGGAAAGAAAATATACCATAGACACTAAACCTTAAGAATGAATTTGGCATTTTGCGCAAAAATACAGGAATATTGTTTTTGTTATATGGTATATACGCCAGAGGCCATCAATTGGTCTGCAACACACTGTAAATGTTGCAGTTAGATTTTTCATTGAAAACTCTTGTCCAGGCTCTTCGGTATGACAGCAGTGGGCAGGTACATCACTCAGATCTGAATCTTGCACTGCTAAGCTGTTCATGTTCCCAACCTTGCTTCTACTCCTGCTACTGCTAAAATGCTATTTCTGCCTTATAGAATTACATGACAGTTCTAAAAAATGTACTGATCAGCAAGAGGATGAAACCCAAACCTTCCCATGTTTTCTCTCCCACTTCCGAAATACTGGATTATGAGATCTAACTGAGAGTACCAAAAACTTTGGTTATCAAGGAACTCGGGTTTCACATCGTGAAAGTGCAGAACAACCAATATGACTCAGAATTCCTTGTCTGAATTATGATGCCTCTGGCTTTGAATCCAAAGTTTCTTCCTTCTCATTTGAATGTGCAAACTACAAGACAAATAATATCTTTCTGTGATAGTGAAGGTCACACTCTTCTTAATGCACCCCAGGATACCATTGGCCTTCTTGGCCACGAGGACACATTGCTGGCTCATGGTTAAGTTGCTGTCCACCAGGACTCCCAGGTACTTCACTGAAGAGCATCAGGTCAACCCCTAACCTTTACTGGTACATGGGGTTATTCGTCTCCAGCTTCAGGACTCTACACTTGCCTTTGTTGAATTTCATGAGGTTCCTCTCTGCCTAACTCTCCTGTCCAAGCCATTTATGGATCAATCCAGTTATGAATCAAGGCAATGAAACACTGTATTAGATATTTTGTATTTACAACAGGAAGGCATTCTTGTCCCAAAGGAGCTAGCAATGTAGTAGTTAGACATTTAAGAGTCAGCAGATGTATGCCCATATAGAGAGTAGTCCAAGGGAACTATTAGATGTATCCTCTCACTCTTCAAAAATACCAGCTTCCAAAGTGCTATCAGAAAGAGCATATGGTGTCACCTGATTACTTTTTCTTACTATCTTATCTGGAAAACCAGAACAAGCTGATACAAAGTTATTCTGCAATGATTCTACAGAAACAATCTTTGCAGTCCCCTACTTAAACTACTACTTCTCTTTTGAGTTAGCTGGGATAGTGCTTTTGATTTCAGCCTTTTCCTAAATAATCTGTGTACCCATGTAATGAATACAGATGGTATAGTTTTGGAAAACAAAAATTTACTTCTTGGATTAGAACAAGTGGATTTCACTCCAGAGTGTCTTTGATCATCTTAAAATCTAAAAGGCCATTCAATACCTTTTGGAGATTCATACATGAAGAAATCAGAGGATTATGGCAAAACATGACTGGAAGAGATCTGGAAAGGTCATCTACCCCGTTCCTCTGCTTCAGGGTGGGAGCAGCCAAATTTGTGGCTTACTGGTAGGTTGCTCCTGATAATGAAACACCACATTTTTTCCTGCAAGTCAAGTTAACCCAGGTGTTCTGACTGTTCCAGCCATGGTAATACATTCCAACACGGTATTACAATAAAACTGAGCAATTATCAGTAGGAGATGAATCAACTTTTTAATTATGTCCCTTTTAACACAGTTGAATATTTTGCAGGTAGAACCAGTGACGCAAGTGGAAAGTGAGGAGACCAACAGTATCCTTTAAATTAATATATTTTTTTAATTAAGGTGCCACTGAAAAATAGATCAGGGAAAAAGAAAATGTGGTATTTAATGGTTTATGCTGCTACTGTGAAGCTTAGGATAATTGTAGTACTCTAACTGCATTCTTTTTAAGTAATCAAGTAGAATTACAGAAGTTTTCAAAAATAATCATTATTTGTGATAGGTATATCTACCCTAAAAGCAGTACCTTCAATATCTACTTATATGGTTATATCTAATCAATTTAGACAGAATCTTTTTTTAATAGTTTTTCTGAAAGCACTCTACAAAACTTTGTGTAGAGTGAAGGCTGAAGACCTTATTAGAACATACTGGTTTCACAAGTGATTTTTTATCAGGCAAAATGGCTTTTATGTAATTCCTAAATATTTTATTTCTAATTCATTTTCTGAACCCCATGTAAACGTATCTTCAATAATTTATTATTTATATGTTTGGTTTGATGTTACAAATTAATTTTATATTAAGTAAAATATTTAGAAACATTACAATTTAAGCTTGACATACAGAATATATAAATACTTCACCATTGTAGTGAATACTACAAATATGATAGTAAAAGGTCAATTTAGCAAAGCATTTTAGGGATGAGCATAAATTTTTTTATTTCAGTGGAAAATAAGCTGAACTGCACTCTGAATTTGCACTTATAATTTATTAATACCCATTTTTGAAGCAAGGAAAATATAATCTGCCACTTAGCGTAACTCACAGTTTGTCAAAAGCAAAGGTAAAGCTTTTTGCCTTCATTTTTCGTTACTATGCTACTTCTCTAGAATTCAAACAAACAAACAAACAAGCAAACAAAAAACAGCTGAAGGGGAAAAAATATGCTACTTCCTAGCTGTCAAACACCAGGTATTCATGCTGTATGTCTGATAACTATTGAAATAATAAAATACACAGTGCCATTCTTCCTAGAACTACAAGAGCAGAATAGGGAAACTGTCCTGGTTTGAGTGAGAACAGAACTAGTTCGGTTCGGTAATTTTACTCTTCATCTTAGTTCTATGTATCTGCAGTGTCTGAAGTTAGCAGCCTGTTTTCACAGACAGTGTCTGCTGCTGGCAGTGATAACACCCCATGGTTAGAGTTACTACCAAGGATTAGTGTGCAGACCCAGGCCACTGCTGGATCTTGTGCACCATGTTGAGGGGTGCAGAAAGTAAGAGGCTGCACTTGCAGGGAAGAGCGGACAGCACAGATGACCCCAAACTGACCAGCAAAGGATTCTATCCCATATGTGTCACATTCAATATAAAGCTGAGGGATCACAAGGGTCAAGGTCTTAGCTTTTCTTCTGGCTTCTTTCCATTTCTCTAATGGTCAACGTGTGAGGAGGACTCTGTCCATTCTGCCCTCAATCCTGATCTGTGTGTTCCTGAATACAGTACCAGATTCTGCTGCTGGGCCCAGTCTGGGACTTTCCAGGTGCCTTCTCCACAGCATCAATGGTGGTGGTGATGTAATTGCCTTCAGGGGAGTTGGGTTCAATACTGCGTTTGTATATATTGTATATATTCCATTTATATTATTACATTTTGTATTAAAGGTGTTCTAGTTTCCTTTTCTAATCAATAAGTCTGTCTCCTTAACAGAGGGCATCTGTTATAGGTCTAGTGGGTTGTCCTGACCCTAAACTGTGACAGAAATGAAGGCTATTCTAGGCTTTAGGCTGACAGGCAAATGAGAGAGCCAGCTTAAGTGCACTCCTCTGCTCTGGGCTTCCTGTCTGGCCTCAGGTAAATCGGCTTTCCATCTGTACAATAAGGATAAGTCTAACTAACTGCTCCTTCCCTGAAGTGCTGTTAAAAGATCTAACATGTATTAGATGCTCCAGAACAAGGATATTAGTCATACTAGGTTTCAAAATGTTGGTCAGTTTGATGCCTTGTAGAAACTTTATACAGGTTCATAATTTAGCCTATCTGGAAACATTCTTAAAACTCTTTGTTGATTAAATATTTAGGGGGAGAAATACATGGAAAACTGAAAGAACAGTTGTTAATTTTTCATTGTAGCTTAAGCCACTAAAGAATGGTAAATGACTTCATGCCATACCAGCATGGCCCAAACCACTGATCCTGATCAAGCTTTTCAGCAGACTAAAGACTTAAATGGCCCAATTTTAAAAGAATCTTTTCTGAAACACAGTTCTTTTAATTTGTCTCAAATTGGTAATTCAGAAACAACTAGTCTGAGTCATTAGTCTATCCTGAAAAATCATGATCTTGGTTTACAATGAATCAACATACTTTGAAGAATCCATTGCATTCAAAGACCTCTTTATAACCTCTCCTTCAGAAGTGTGGGACATGATAGTTAATGTAAGCAATTTCTGCAGCATAAGCCTGGGGATAGGTTTCAACTTAGACACAAATCTGGGATCGTTAAAGATCTGAAAAATGAGTACAGAAGAGAAAGGCTGGCTCAGTGTTAACCTTGTGTAGTTAAATCAATACTGTAATACAGACCCTCCAGCTGAGACAGCATCACCCTTCCTGATCACCTCGACTTATAGCATGCTGCAAGTGCATAGTGTAAGCACTTCTTTTACTGTAACAGGAAAGGATTTAAAAATAGAAATGAGGTGCACTGGTTACCTTGGGGCTGGCTTTTGGAAGGGGAGGATGTTATAGACATTAGACAAAAGTCTTATCTTTGTCTTCTAAATTGGGTGAGAGAACCTGCATTAACTATGCAAGTTGTATTCTGATACTGCACTGGTAAAACTCTCACTTTTGCAATCTCCTGGCAAGTTTAACAGCCCAAAAGTGGGATCAGATCTGAATATTTGATGCAGAATGCAAGAGACTGCCTCCTGGCTCTAGGATTCCATAATTTTTCTGTCAAAGTTGTAAAATCATTCTGTGGTTGATTTATTGTGGTTCAGTGACTAATCAAATAGAATCATCAGGAAGACTCAAAATACTTTTTTCTATCTAAAATAACTAATCACTTTGAAAAAACAAAAACAAAAGCCACCCAACCCAAATCATCCAGCATTTCTTTTTCACTTATTTTCCACTTTTGAAAGTAATTTTTGTCTGTTTAGAAAATGGCAAAAAATACTCATATACTTCAGGATGTTTTTTCTTACCTGTCACTGTTTTTCCTAAATTTGTCCTATGTTTTCCCTAATTTTTTCCTAAATTTTGAATAATTGGGAGAGGGGAAGATTTCTCTGTAAAAGAGTTTTTATTGAATAAACCATCCATCTTAAAGCTGTGCCTGCCTCTGTTCAATGATCTGTTTAAAATGCATGTGTGTTCAGTCCAGTCTTTAGCATTATAATCAGCTTAACATCACCATTAAGAAAAAAATTACTGTCAAAACTAATTCCATTATTCCTAGTCTTGCCAAGCAGCTCTAAGACTGAATGGACTATGGGTTTAATTAGGCATGTGGAATGGGCTCATTTCTCATCTGTATAGCTTGGCACATCAGAAGGGTATTGGGGAGGATGAAGGCTGGTAAAGAAGAGTTTTTTCTTTTGTCACATGAGCCTACTGTGCTATTTTCAATTTCATTTCATTAAAATGTAGAAATGTATTGCATAGCAACATGATGATTTTAATTGTCAGGATAAAACTATAACAAGATGAACCATAATTTTAAAGATTTGAATCAAAACTCTGAGAACTATGTGAATTGTGATATTGATTTCTAGTTTGCCCAGTCAGATTTTTCAAGAAGTAATTAAAAGCTTAATGTAAAATAATCAAATATTTTAAATTATTATTAAGGAAATAGTACTGATCTAATATAATAGAATCAAGAAAAACTAAGAAGCCATATTTAAGATCAGTGGAGCTATATACTAAAACAAAAATAATTAAATTCATTAGATCTTGTGGGTTTTTTTTAATTTTGTTGTCAATTTTGAGAATTTAACCCATTGTCACTTTTAAACTGGATTAGGATTGCAAAATCACATTTCTATTTTTGCTCAGTTGTATGATTCTCTCTTCTGTCTTTAATCTTATTAAAGAAAATTTTCCTGTTTTTATAAGGATTAGTTTATTAAAACTGTTCATCTGTCTCCTTACATCTTCACATCTCCTGCTTGAACTGATACACTCCAGTAATTCAGTGCTGAATTCACATCCTTCCATATAGCTGACAAAGTGGCTGTTTTTGTTAAATTCAAATCCCTTATTTGCAATTATATTCTGATTTATTGAATAGCATTCTTGTGTCTTACAACCTCTTGTTTTCTTTCTTCTGGTGATTAATATTCTCCACTTGAGAACTTGTTTTCAATGGCTTCTAGTCAAGTGTCAGCCATATTGCTTCACCAGTTCTAAAAATGTGTCTGAAAGTTCACCAAAATTGTTTAACAGATGTGTAGCTTCTTCATTATCTTTTCTCAGCGTGCAGCAGAAAGAGAAATTTAAGGGGATATCAGAAGTGTCTTTATCAAAAACTTACAGAAGCTGATGACAAAAAGATTGTGAGAGTTGATAACTGTGCCTTAGGCTCTCCCCAGTTAACATGGAAAGATCTGACTATAATCCGTTAGACTGAAGACTTGAGTGTTAACTGATTTAGATGGTTATGATGCTTATAATTCAAGTAATACACTACCAAGAAACTAGTAATTCGTTAATTATCTGAAAAGCACACCTATATTACTAGGAGTATTAAGTCACAATTGCACTTCTATGCAGAACAATTGCAATTCACACACAAGCATTATTCTTTTCCCTTCTCCATTTACTATTAGGGTGCAAGTCTGTTTCTGCTAACACTGGGAGCCTAGTGGGTTGTCTGGGGGATTATCCCCAACATGCCATTGGACTTTGGGGGTGCAAGTCATTTTCACCACCACCAGAATTGTTGGCTCTCTCACAGTCAGAAGACACCACTGCTGTCTAGTCCCAACTCTAGAACTTCTTCATTATCTTTTTTCACCACCCTACCTACCATCCTGTTCTGTGTTTTCCTCATTGGTCCCAATTTTGCTACAAACAGACCTAAATACAGTATTTCCAACACCCTGTCTAAGGCAAACAGCCTGTTCTGGTATTACTGATGTAGTGCCCTTGTATCCCAAAATTACTCCCTAATTACTCTGTTCATGCTCTCTAGTCATTGTAATTCTACTTTAGACTTGCCTCCTGCATATAACACCAATGAAGCACATGCAGTTTCTTTTCTTACGCACCTGCAGTTTGTGTAATAGAGCAACCGAATAATATGGTTTTGTGCTCACACTATTTTTTTTTTTCCTATCTAATAGTGTTTATGGTCCTCCTGGTTCCCACTGGACTCCTTAGCAGATTGTGGGACCTACTGTTCCAGCGGGATCCCTGGCTTGCATTACTTCTATTACATTATTAGTCACACAGTGAAATGAGTTTCATTTGTCTTCTGTTCATCACAATGAGCAGGTTTGAGAGTGAGGGTACTCAGATGGTAGAACTTTGAGAAATTTTGTGTTGTTCTCCAGCAGATGAAATGAAGGCTGTGCTGCAAAATCTTGAGTCTCTACACTTTGCCAGCTGTTAGCCATAACGAATAATACTGCTCACTGTGAGACAAAAAAATATAAAGCAACATTTGCACCATGCATTTGTGAACATAAAGATGAATGATTATGCTTGCTTGCTGGCAGATAGCCACTATGATTCCCTCCACGCATGCACATGGTGTCAGGCAAATCACATAAAGTACAGGGGGGTCAACTGTGTGTCTCTCCTCCCACCTCTTCTTAGGACATATCTCTCACTCTCTCAGTGTCTCTTATGAGAGATGGTACTAAAGCTGATGGAGGAAGAAGCAAAATTTGTCACACTGGTTAGTGTGTTCAAGAGCCCCTGTTAGTCTCAGCTTTCTCACAGTCTGAAACAAAACAAGACCTTCTGGCTTTGCATTTTCATAGTAGACTAGGGGCAAGGATGCTCCAAAGCCATAGCTTGTTGAGAGAAAATGTTTGAGGTTTCTTAAAGAAAAAAAAAAAACAAAAAACCAAACCAAAACAACAAAAACCCCAACAAACAAAAAACTATGAGATTTTCTCCTGACTTATTGGGAGACAATACATATTCTTCAAAATAGTAAGAGTTGATCTCATTTCATCTCTCCAGAGACTACCAGCCATATTTTAAAACCATTATACACGTATACAAGCAATTTAGTCATTCTGCTAAGACTTAAGTTTTTTTCAAATTTTGTGATGTTTCTCAGCTTTGCTGCAGCATTTTTCAGATGAGAAAGTGAAGAAATGGACTTATTTTCTATGTTTAATGACTACTAGTTAGATTTGAATGCTATCTGATGAAAAAACTGACAATGAATAAAGGAACAACTGACTCTTAATTTTAGTTATACCATAGCTACAATGACCCTTAATATCATTCTATTGACACCTTTCACATTATTTCATTTGATGTGACATGTTTAATTCACTAGAGTAATGAAAAATTGACAGCTGTATATTATTTTTGATAAGCATGCTTCTATTTGCCATATTAAACTGGACTAACAAGGAATACATGACAAAATTTTCCACCATAATTCCATCATCCCTTAATTACTTTGAACTTCAGTTTATTTACTTTCTTCCCCATATGTATTGTGTAAAAATAGATTTTAAAGAGTGTATTGGTCATTACTAGAACTCTATGTGTTTCTTATGAATAATGCACATAACCAGTTCATAATTATTTTTTTTTAAATCCTGTTTGTAATATCATAATATCATTTACACTTAATCATTTACATTAAAAGTTATCACCTTAGTTTGTGTAACAAATGTATCAATACAAATGAAATATAATATAATGAAACTTCTTGTTAAAATTAAAATTTATGTGTAAAAGCTATTAAAAATGCTAAAATTGGAGTAAATGGATATTTATGTGAAGAAATATATAGTCAAACAGTAACACAAGAATTAGGTAAATGTTTTACCTAAGCAGTCTAAAACAAAAAGCTTAGGACAGTTAACAGCAGTATTCTAAAGATCTGTGGCTATTCTGCAGTGTTAGATAGGTTTTCACTTCCCCCCTCTAAACAAGTACATGATAGTTTAGTCAGTATGACATTCTTCTCTGCATAGAAGAAAGAATAAAAAAGAAAAATAAACTTGTCCATAAGAAAATGTATGGCCCGTGTTTTTTTTTTTTTTTTAAGTGAACATCATCCTGAACTGAGCAGTTGTTACTGGAATTTTGAATTGTTTTAACTGAACCTGGATCTCCTCCCATGATTCTACCTCCTCACAACAGAATTCTGTGGTATTTTCTTCTTAATTATGCATTTCTCATCATGTGTTTTGAAGGTGGGCGTGAAAATCTTCACACTACAGAAGAGGTTTTCTGTTCTACTTTTCTCACAGAGCAAAGCAGAATTCTTTTTAGAAACAGAGGAATGCTGGAGACACATTTAACATGGCAAAGCTAAAGGTCTGAGGTCCGGCTGAGCTGCTACTGAGAACTTAACAGGAGGTAGCTGTGGTTTAACCACCATCTGTGGTTTAACCACCACAGATGCTGCAGGCATAGTTTTAGTTTTCTTAAAACCAGTACTTGTAGTCTCTGAGCATAAAATGCTAATATTATGAGCTTGTAACATTTTATATCTGAGTTGAACAATTAATACTTGTAAATGGTAACTCAGCACTTTCAGAGTGGAACCTGACTCTGTCATTTGACTTAGGTTACTTGTGGTTTTCATTAAAAGAAGGAAGAGGATACTTGTCCAAGAGTCAAGTGCACTGCAGATATCAACAGTGAAAACTCCGGTGAGGATTTTTTGGCTTAGTTATAGCATAAAATAACACAGGCTCCAGCACATAGAAAATTTCTGATCTGTGTCCAAACAACTTTACATCCCTATGTAGAATAAAGAATATACAAACAATATGTTCTATCTTGCTTTCCATTTTAATTAGTCTGAAAAGTCTTACGAGTGTCATATGGCATGTGCACAGTTAGGCATACCTCAGCTGAGTTGAGAATGAACAACTGTTACTGTTACGTTCTGTTATAGTGTAAAACTAACCTATCATTCAAAGCCCATAAAGGGGTGGGTGATACACTTTCCTAAATCAGGTTTTTAAAATTATGCCAAACAGGAGATATCTGAAAATTGTTCTAAATTTTTTAGGATAATTTCTCTCTGTAAAGGCACTTGTTGGAAGAGAGAGAAGCATTTCTTCTTTTTATTCAGTGCCTGGCAAATGCCATCACAAACAATGAATTAAACATCTGAAGATGGTGAGGACCCAAGGTATAATCCATCTGGCTAAGGCCCTTGTGTCAAGAGCAATTAGTTACCTGGGCTGCCTCATACATGTCCCAGAAGCAGCTAAAAGAAGCTTAGCAAAACCAGCAAGGCATTTATAATGCATCTCCAAATACCTGCTGGCTTTTGATACAAAATTCCAATGTCAATCACCACAGATTCCTGAGCTGAAGAGCCTGCTTCTGGTTTCTATGGCAAAGGGGAAGCCAGCTCTTGTTTTGTCACTGGTGCACAAATTGAAGCACACTTGTAACAAGACTTTAAAAAGTATTTAAAAAACAAGTGTTTTCTTCTTTTAATGTTAGATCATTTATTCATTATCACTTTAAAAGCTTTGGTTCCAAGCCTCATTTGTAGTATGTTGAAATCAGAGATGCTGGGCTGATATAAACAGATGCTGTGCATCTGACCTATAATTACTGGTCATGTGGGTTTGAGAAGCAAACTTTTATATCTCTTTTATAGGCAGAAATTTTAAAAAGTGGAAAATTTTGAAGGTAGACTGTGGTATTGAAGCATTCAGCCACAGATGTATAAAGCTGTTTTGGATGGCTGTAGTTCATTTCTTAGACTTTCCAATTCAGTGTGCTCACTTTGTGTCCCTGATGCTGAGATGCCCATTGTGCAATTGCTTCTCCTGTTTTGTCTCTGCAGCTGCTGCTTCAAACCCTACAACAGTGGCAGGGTGCTCAGCTATAGGCAGCTGAGACAATGTTTTCCAGTTGAGTGGAATGGATGACATACCACAGTACCTATAGTAGCATGTGCTGTACCATCCTTACTTGTTGATCATGCTAGTCTGCTTTCTTTTTCTTTTTTTTCCTCTGTCATTTCTCCATTAAATGGATAATTTTTTTTTATTTTTGTTTTAGTTCAGATTGGCCAGACATCTCTTGGCCGAGAAACAGATTCAAGGTGGGATTTCACAAAACAGCTAAACTGTGCTCTGATACTGAAGGCAGCCAGTCCAACCCAACTCACTGAATCAGTAGAAGATTAATGTAGGAAAACAAAGGTTTACTTTTCTTTTAGGTTAGTACATTTCAAATTTTTGTCAGAGAATTGTGAAAGAGAAATAGAGAGAAGGGCCATATACCTGTGAGAACTGACCCTTTAAAGAACAATGTCTCATTTAGATGGTCATCCAGAAATCTCCTACTTGAGTTTTAATGAGTTAAGTTAAATCTATCCCAAATCCCTTAAAAGGTATCAACATGCCCCACTGACAGGTGTGCTCTCTGATGACATCTGTCTAATGACCCACTCTCTAACAGTAGGAAATTGTGTCATACCTCACCTCAATAAGATATGACAGCAGGCCAGTTTTATAAAGGGTATAGAAAGAGATACATTTTTGATTTATTGAGTTCATTAAGCACACTGGAGTTTTGGGATTTTTTTTTCAAATTTGCAGTTGTCTTGTATAAATTTGTGCAATTGTGTTGCCTACTCTGGAGTTACATGAACATGTGCTTTCATTTGAATTTTACCTTGCCTTGAATGAAGTGCAACTTCCTGGTAACTAAAGAGCAGGAGGGCATACCTTATCTAATGGTTGACATACCTCTGTGCTGGAGCACCCTGGTTACCTCCAGAGGATCTTTAAGTGAGACCACTATTCCTGCTGCATCGGCCAGTAAAAGATCTGCTACCACAGCTGTCTGAAAGAAGTTTCTTCCAATAGAAAGTGGTGACCATGAAAACAGTGAAACTTGTAGCAAGCTACTGAGATGCATGTTTGGACTCCAGGTCTCCTCCAGAAGCTGCTTACAGCACTTTGTGGACAATTCTGGAAAGAGCTTGCATTTGTTTTTCCTCATAATTTATACTGACAGTTATGTGATCTCTAAAAGACAAACTGATAATGCTCGAAATAAGGTAGTTAGGTCTGTCTGAACTCTCAGCTTAAGAAAATATTTGCCATCATGTATTCAATATCAGAGGAGACAACGTAAGAAACAGCTGGGGCAATGACTGATGTTAGAATGCATAAGTTTCTTTGCCTTACTTCATGCCTATCACCTTGACTTGTCCTGTGCAGTGGATCATTATTATTCATGCGTGTACAGTCCTTGTTTGAGGGAGAACTAGGTCCCCAGTACTCAAACTGCTGTTGCAGAATTATATGGCTAGTGATATTAAAGAAACAGTCATGATCAATGGGACTATGACAGTCTTAAATTAGCAGATGCTGTGACCTTTCTGCATAGATGAAAAGCATAGTGGTGCCCTTTACGGCTGAATTCTGTATGTGCTTCAAGATCTTGTTTGGTGGTTGGTTTTTTTGGGGGGTGGGGTTTGTTTTGTTTTGTATTTTTTTACACAATGCAATGCCTAACATAACAGTACTGATGCTGCCTGTTTCTGGATCAGATGCTACAAATAGCACAGTAATAAATCCCTTCAAATATAATGATCTAAATTAATTCCTGACCTTCAGCTGCATCCTGTCAGCGTAAGACTACAAATCTCCACAGTACAGCATTTTCACTGTTTACATCAGTTTCCAAGATGTGCAAGGAAGCAGAAGGAAGTGCAGATGTAACAGAAGAGTAATGAAAGACAAAGACATCATTACAGTATTATGTATTGCCTTTAAAATAATCTTATCGAGTCTTTACACTAATGTGACAGTGAAGGGAGAAATAATAAACCAGTCTAAAAAAAAAACCAAACCACACACGAAACCACAAAACAACAAAACAAACCCCAATCCTAAAAAAAACAATGATTATAATAGAAAAAAAGAAATAATTTTGAAGACTCTGATCTTGGATGTCATCTCTTTAATGTCTGTAGGTACGTTGTACGTACTTAAACCTTTTAAACTTTCCTATGATCTTCTCCTTCATTAATTAAGCTCATTATAAATCTGAGCACAAGCAATATTATGCAAGCTAGACTTTTATTACTGTGTTGTGCTCAGAAATGATTGATTTTCTTGGGGGCAGTACTAGCTACAGAGGAATATTTTCCAGAATTGTATATGAACAAAACAAGGCTAGAAAAAGCAATCCATATATTTGTATTATTGCACTCGGGCATAGAAACTGTGAGGCATCTTCCACTAAATGAAATACAGAAAAACAACTCTACAATGATGAAGAGTCACTCTGGTTTTTATTAGTCTGTGACTTGAGACAATGGCTGACATTAATGCTTATTTCCTTTTAAGTCAAGTTGTTTTGAAAAATTTTGGTGTACTATAACTAATAACATCACACAGGAACTCTATAACTTCAGAAATTAATTCTTTGCCTGTTACTCTGTATTGTGCTGGCTTCTTCTTAGTATTTTGTGTAAGCACTTTTATGCTCATTATAACCTTAATCGTGTGCTGCCAGTATTTCAGTAATTACCTCCCACAAAAATGTTCCTGTGTACTGTATACCAAGTGCAGCGTCCTTCTGGTGCACAGCAAAGGAG
>VWZY01002342.1:47935-74977 GCA_013399075.1 Chloroceryle aenea
AAAATCTAATTAACTGAATCTTTTATCAAACCCAGCTGCAGGACAGGAACTTATGTGGGAGAATAATTTGCCTTGTCTCTCCTGTCTTGACTATTACTAATCCAGAAATATATAATTGCACTGTGATATTAAATGGTATGGATCTGAGATGCTTCTGCACTGTAACAATGGGAATGGCTTTCAACTTCATTGAAAAACAGCATTTCTAGCTTGAGTTACAGCTTAATTTTCCTTGCTACTGCCCACTGTGGAATGTGCCTGCCCCATTCAGGAGTAGTCACACCTGAAGGAACCATTTTTCAAGCTCTCATAGGTAGGTGGAATCATAAAGCAATTGGTGCACTCACAGGTTTTTATTTGCTCGTTTGCTTAAGAAACGTACCTATGCAGAGTTTAGAAGGAAGGCAAAAGGGATTTGTCTTCTGCCTACACATCCAAAGGGAAATGGAACTGGCTGACACAGCTCTTCTCCCCAGGCTACAGAAAGAAATTGGGAGACCTGAGAACAGAGGGTCATTTAAAGCAAGGACCAGGGGCTGGTGTTTTTCCTTGTCTCCTCCTGAGGAGTTGTTAATCTCATCCAGCTTCACAGAAATCCAGGAAGGCATGAGTGTAGGCTCATGGGAAAGCTGTTCTCACTTGACAGGGTGGGAAGAAAGGAGAAAGGTCAAGGACAGAGTGTGTTTAACAAAGCAATGTGCTCCTAGCTGTGTGTTGCTGCTGAGTGCAGCTGCTTCCACTCTCTCAGCTGGCATTTTGCGGTTTTGAATACTAGAGCACTAAATAAAATATGGGGAATTAATACCTTTGGTTTTTAATATATTCACTGTGGGCTGCTAAAGTAAACAGAATATTGCATGGGTGCACATTTCATTCATTTGAGCAGAAGCTTAAAGCAAAAATGGGGAGGTAATTAGCAACCAAAACCCACAGTAAAAGACCCTGGAGTACTGCAAAACTACAGACAGATATACATTCCCTTTTAAAGAAATATACTTGGAGGACCAGTTGCATAATTCAGCAAGCTAAGGAGAACACTGACTCACTAAGTCAATATTTGCTAAACCTACTGGGCCAAATTCAACTCTCATTCAGGACAGAAACAACTTCACTGTTGTTTCACAGCAATAAAGGGGCCTGGCCACGAGAAAAACAAACAGCAGCCTCTGCTCCCTGAGCACCTCTTTTCCGAGTTCCTGACCACTGACTGCCTTCTCAGAGTGGATTGTCCTTCAGCCTTGAAGGTTTTGAGCTGCTTCTCCTTCATATTTGGTAGAATCACACAACTAGGAATAGGTGTTTCTGGTAGCTTTTCCCCCTCTTTTGACTAGTAGTAATAACAGGAAAACACAGGACTGAACTAAGAAATTCTTTATCACTAGGTCATGTAGTAAACACACACATAAAAAAGTAGGTTAGAAGGGCTCTAGTATTTCAGCTCTTATGGAACAACAAAAAAATTCTCTGCAATTTTAAACAGGGGGACATTGTGTGACCTGTTACACCACTGCAGAATCCTGTTCAGGTTTCAGTGTCTCTTTTCTTAGGTGAAAACAGCAGCAGTCTGGGAAATTTACAAAAAAAAAAATCCCTAGAAATATGCAGTGGTACATTGTAAGTATTATTTGAGATAATTTTAATTTAATGTATATTTTTTAATATTTATAATTTTAATGTTTGCATTTATAATGTTACCTTTGAAGAAACTTACTTTAAAGGGGACCAGTACATACCATTTTCTTACTCAGCCGTACAGAAGACAACAGATACTTTCTCCCCTCCCGAGCACTTCACTACCTTCAAGAAGGAAGGAATAGCTGACCACAGCACTGAAGTACAAATAATGAGATAATATTATTTTATATTTCCTCTGCAGCTCTTTTTAAAACTTAACAGAATAAGATACAGGTGCTAGCACATGAAACAACAGGGAACTCTGATAATCTGACTACTCATTTTTCTCCTCCTTTCCTTGATCAGCAAAATCAATTACTATTCTGTGGGCTGAAATCAGGAGCAAGTCCACTGAAGCCGGATAACTTGCACACATATCAGCTGTGCCCCGATGCTAAAAGGTTGGTGCTTTCCTATTACTGGAGCAAGGGCACTTTCCTCAGCCTCTTTCCTGAGTTATGGATGCCTTGGGAAAACTTAATGAAAGTAGAAGAGAAAGCAGGGTAAAGGAAAATGGAGGGGAAGAAAAATACTTAAATGCACTGTTTTGTTTTAGAACCACAAAGCCTCCCTTCTTAGTAGAGATCAGTTAAAACAACAGTGGAAACACAGGTTCTAGCGTGAAATGCTGCTACTTTGTCACACTCCTGAAAGAATTTGGCTTTCACTTGTCAACTGCAAGTGATGGCAGAATGCTAATTATCTTTTCAACTGGTTGTCATGAGCATTTGCTGAGGTTTTGAATGAATGTTGATCAAAGGTGCTGAAAATGGCTTTAAACTTATAGTTCTACCACTTAACTAAAAATATATTTAACAACTTATGTTAAAAATTAAATAAAGTTAGTTAGCCTGTAGCTATTATTCAGCCAGTATGTTCTGTATTTATAAGCTACTCAGTAATTGAAAGATTTTTATTGATAGATATCATGTAAGCAGTGTTCTTTTTAGAACTATGAGTAATGATAATTAATTGCTCCATAAGTAGATGACTCTACACAGCACCTGTTAACTTTTTTTTGGGAAAATAATAGTCATTGCCCATATTCTTCATAGAGTAAAGTAGAAGAAAATGATAACAGAAACAGGTATGAGCTGTCTACAGCCCTTGTACCTACAAATCCATTCTTTCCTATTTACTTATTTAATAACAGCAGAGTAGGAATAAGCAAATGATCAGAAGGATGGAGAGTGTAGAGTAATAAAACTTTCTAAATTTCCACTTAGCAAAATCTAGACAGATTGGCTGGAATAACAAAAAAAAAGAAAAAAAAAAGTGAGACCTGAGTTACATCAACAAACCAAACAAAACCAATTCCATTTAATCATTAAATTGCCTGTCTCTCCTGCACTCTTCAAAAAAGACATGAAAAGTTATTTTGGAAGCACTGAGAAACACACATTTTTCCAGGTGCAGATAATTGTTGAATTCCTTGTAACAAGATGAGATTAATTTTGTCCCAGTTGAGGATAAAATAATCCATGCTCTCTCTAGGCTAACATGCATCCATTGACTTAGAGTTGAGGGGTTTAGGCACCAATTAAAATAATGTACTAAATACTTAGATTTTAATACGTCACTGAAAACAATGTAAACCTGGCCCCCACAGGCTGAACTCATACATGCTAACTCTGTTTTTAAAACTGATCTCCACCTAGATGTCAGTTCAAACAGAAGTAGCTCATTTTAGAAACTACCGTATAGAATTCAAGTAATTTTTTTTGACCTCACTAATTTCATCCTCCACTCTTTTCTTATTTGCTCAATAGCCATTAGCAAGCTCTGGCGAGCTGTAGCTGGATCCATGGGGCTACAACAAACATCAGCTCAGGTCAAACACACTGCGTTCTGTCCTCCTCTGCAAGCATCACTGAAACACAAATATCAGCATTACCACTTCCAAAGAGATTTTCCAAAAACATATCTTGGTAGTCTATTCTTCATCCATTTTGGAGAAAGCACTTGCTCTTAACACCTCCATACAGTTCACAAGAATCAACGTTCCAGTTAGCTCTCGCCATTGTTTTGTTACTGGGCTTTTCATTTTGTCCAAGGTTGATTGCAGGTCTTGTAAGACATCCCTGTAACTGTCTCCATAATGGGCAGCCCATGTGTAGAGAAAGTCATATGCAGGTTTCCACATCATCTGAAAATACAGGGAAAAAATAAAAGGTTTAATTGCAGAAATTGAATTACTGAGAAAAAACAAACGAACAAAACCAAACCCTAAATCTATCCAATGGTGTAAAACTCATCAAAAAGGAAAAAAGAAAGTATTTGATCCTGTGCTGAAATGCTTTATTATAAAAGGCATGTTGTTATAAAAACTCTAGTAACTCAGTACTAGGTACAGTATTTAATTTCTATGAAACTCTCAAATTCTTAGAGAAGTAGATATTGGAAAGATAAATTCTTCCTTCAGGTTATTATCACCAAGTGAAAATATATCCCCATCTGAAAATATAATGCAAAGAACAGGGGTGGAAGGGAAACACCTTTCCCCTGTGACATTTTTTGCAACGCATACACCCAGCAGCAGTATCCCTATTTGGTGTTTGGCTGTGCTTTTGATGGTTAATGCCTCCCTTTGTCTCATTAAACAACATCCTACTGTGTCTCTACTTAGCCTGGAAATTTTATCCATGCTTATTATTTTTACAAAAATGTTTTCTGGTAACCGCAGCAGGAAGATGATCTATCTATGAAGTCCTTGTTTAAAAAAAAGAAAGAAGAAAAACTCCAAACAATCCAAAAGCAGGGGAGTGAAAAGCTTTTATAATTAACATTTTTAAACCAGGGCTTGTAATTTTAAAAGTGTCCTGCAAGAAACAAAGGAAATGAAAGTCTACATTACCAGTCCTCTTTATTTCAAACTACATCATTTTTATATTTTCTCAAATATAGACCAGATCTTTAGCAGGTGTAATTTGTCATTGGTCTAGTGATATTAAGCTTTGACAGCATGATTAGATACCAAGCTGGACGTACATATTTCAAAGTGCTGATGTCCAGAGTATGTTTGCTCAGTTTACAAACAAAAAGATTGTTTTCCCAGCTGCTGCTTTTCCAAATTTAACTTGGGCTATCAACTTTCTAGTTTCCCACTCTTCATTGGCAGTAAAGGTTTTGCAAACAGCAATTGAGTTAGCAATTGCAGGGATGAAACACAAAGCCACAAAAAAAAACCCAAAACATTGCTTTCCTGTAAGGTTCTGTCATTTGATGCTTTAACAGAAACACACATATGCGTAGTAATAAAAGCATATAAACTGATACATGCACATATATTATACACACACAGAGAATTTATCAGGAAGTATGGATTATTTCTAACATCTTTTTCTCTTTTAATGGAAAAGCAGTTTTCATGTTTCTAAAGAAAAATTCAGGAGCAAATTGTTAATTTTCTCAATATTATTTTTATTACTTTACAAAAAAAATACACCATAAAGCTCTACTTCCTTGATTTAAACTTTATTTTCTTTTCATCAAGGAACTGAGTAGTTGTTTCCCCATAGTTCTGAGCTTTTCTCCACATTTGGGCTAAGAACTTCAACTTACTTCATGAGTGACCCTGTTGCAGCTTCTGTAAACATCTCCCTCAACTTTTGCTGCCTTTCTCCACCATCCTCAAAAGGAAATAAAACATCAAACTCATATCTCCAATAGTCTGTCTCACAGTTTGATTAGTCTGGCTTCTTCCTTCAGTTTAAGCCATAAAGAAGTGCCTGTGCTTTCAGTGAAGTCTCTCATTTTAGGTCTATGGGAGGGAAGGGTGTCATCATTTACCCGAAATGGATGGTGCCTACTTCTTGCTTTAAGCAAGTCTATCTTAAGTCATAATCATAAGGCTAAAAAAGGAGGAAAGAAAAGTAATTTGGTGACAGGAGGGAAGAAGGAGAGTGATGAATTCTTTCCTTTTATTAGACAGGTTATGTTGAAAAAGATTTTTAATGTGCTATTGTAAATACAATAAATTACAATGTATTTTAATGAACTAAAGCAGCTCACTACTGTTGTATTTATGCTGAGACCAGAAAGCTTATGTATTCTTATTTTTAGCTTGATAACCAAGGTAGCCAAGAAGAGAATCTGGGATTTCCTGATATTCTGCCACTGGCTATGCCTTTTCTCTGTCTCCTGCTTCCTTTCTTTATATTCCTGTTAGACCAGGATATTTGAAGTACTGGAGTGCAACCTTCTGAAAAAGTGCTGTGCTATGACATGCTGAAGGTCAGTATGACACTCTCTGACATCACAGAACTGGCTGAAATATGCCTAAATACAAACCCTGGTTTCCTCTACTCTGTCACAACTGAAATTTTTGGTTGGCTGGTTTGTTTTCGTTTGGTTGGTTGGTTGGTTTGGGTTTTTTGTTGTTGTTTGGTTGGTTTTGCTGTTGTTGTCTGTTTGTGTTTGGGGTTTTTTTCTCTGAAATAAAAGAGAAAAAAAAAGGAGAATCAAAAGCTTCATAAACTGGTCATCAGTGATGAATGATTTCTCAGTAATAATCTACAAGTCTCAAGTAATAAACTAACACTGCAAACCAGGTTTCTAAGGAAGGTCTTTCTCCACATCCACATACTCTAATGCAATGGGTGAACTGAATTGCATTTGACATTCCTGAATTATATCAAAGCAGATTTTCAGGAAAAATATGAAATCACTGCAGCATCCTGGGCAGATCTTATCTCACCCGTGTGGATGAGCATTCCCTCTGCTCTCACTGCCTCTGCTGAGTAGTTAATAATGATACCTACATCCTCTGTAAAGCGATTTGGAATTTACTGATGAAAAGTGCTTCAAAATCGAGGCACCAATTGTATGTCCCTCGAGTTGCCTCTGTGATCATTTGGGAGAAGATTTCTCCCACTAAGTAAAATACTAAGTTTAAAAGCAGAAACATTTTTCAACCAATCAATCCTCCTGATAGCAGAACAGTCCTTGATGGGTAACAATCTCCTCAACATTTTCAGATAA
This sequence comes from Chloroceryle aenea, assembly GCA_013399075.1. Taxonomy (NCBI): domain Eukaryota; kingdom Metazoa; phylum Chordata; class Aves; order Coraciiformes; family Cerylidae; genus Chloroceryle; species Chloroceryle aenea. Next base: position 54,590 of record VWZY01002342.1, read on the forward strand.
TTAGTCAAAAACTTATTACTCCCCGTCTTTGCTTGATTTCATGTTTTCACACCAACAAGTACTATCAATGAGAAAGTCCTTCCATTAGAAAATTCAACGCTGGGATAAGGTGGTTTTAACCAGTGTTCTTTTATACCTGCTAAGTAAACATGACGATCAACAACCTTTTTGATATTAGTCAGACTAATGCTAACCTTGTAGAATGCTGGGGGCACCTGCACACAGGTATGAAGTTACACTGCATTAACTACATTCATTTTGCATCCCTGCTGAACAACATATACAGAACTTCATAATGAATATTGCTTTCTGGGTATAGAGGTTCAATTCACCAGAGCACTGGGAAGTTCAAAGGTCAGAATAAAGCACTAAATACTGTAGGATACTGAAATTTAAGGTTAGATTCATGGGACAGTAAGGATACTGCATGATTATGTGAAATACCAGTGCTAGAAATCTGATGTGCTTTGAACTCACACCTGTATGTACAAGCACTATTACAAAGCTCCCACAAAAACAATACAGTCCCAACAGGCCAATCTTAAGCCTTGAGAAATAACATAAAATAAAGCAAATTTTTGATCTTTGATTGCTTGTGGAATTCTCTCTTAAAAACAAACCATACTCTATTACTGGTTTTTTGGGTTTTTTTTTATGTTGAATTTGACTGTACTATCTTCTGGCAGCTGACACTGTTGCAGAAAGGCAGAGAATTTTGTAGGTGGTTTACCATAAAAATAATGTTAAAACTCTTGAAAACAAAAGAATAGGGTGTATGAAGCAGAAGACGGGCTTCATGGAAATGGATGTATCTTTAAAACAACGTAAATATGTATGATGTATTTATTCATAGATATGCTTAATATATAAAGAGGTATGGTTCTGGAAATAGAGTTTTAATATTGTTTTGTTCCTGCTGTTTGTCAGCAAAGGAGAAAATTTCTTCAAATGCCATGGGGACCAGTGGAGTCACACACTGTTCAGGTCTATAATTATTTCTGTAGAACTGTGGTTTTGTCAAATAAACACAGAAAGTTAAGCAAGTAAAACAAAAGTCTAGGAAGTTAGACATGATACTGTATAACAGAAAAGAAAAAAAAAATACCCACAGCATAATGGAACTAACAAGAATTCACATTCTATTTAGTTTTAGTATTTTAGAATAAGCAAGTGCAAAACCAGACAATAACAGGGTGGGTTTCTTTTACTAAAAGAGAGTAGTAGACTAGAGATTGGTAGAGATGAGAGTTTCATGAGAAAAAGAATTAAGGAAGAAAGAAGGTGCATCCAAGCACAAGTAATGTACCTTAAAAAAAACAAAAAAAATACACAAAATAGCTCAAATAGAAAAGCAAAATCAGTGAAGGAGGCAACATTTGCAAACAGCAATGATAAAGATAATTTTGCTGAAGAGTGCAGGACTTTTTAAAGTAAATGTGGGGAATTTTGATCAAATGTTGTCTAGGGAGGGAGGGCTGGCAGAGTATTCAAAGAGAATAAGAGATGGTAGCTCAGTATTAGAGCAGAAATGTCTTGATAGCTAGCACCAGGCAAATAAAACCGAGATGAAAGACTCACTGGATTCAGACTGTGGAAAGGAGGATATGTTTGGCAGGGAACAGTAAGAATCAGCTTCAGGGAAAGAAAAAGCAAGAAAAAATGATCTTAAGAAGCAGTGAACCTGTGAATGGTCAGTAGTGATTTATTTGGTAGAGAGAAGCAAGACAAAAGGAATTCAGGCTGGGTCATGTGCATTACCTGCAATAATCAGGGGATGATAATACAGGCAGAGCAAGAGTTGAGCTCAGGGCAGAAAGGTCAGCATCTTTTAGCAATGCTTACAAAAGAGGGTGGTCATCGTAAAAACTAGTCTGGATCCTAGAAGTCATTGGCACATAACTGTGAGAAACAGTGGATCTACTGCATGTGTCAGTGTTAGAGAAATGCAGGAAACCACTTGGCTGCCCAGTCAAAGGTGTGCCAGGAGCACAGGCTGGCCCTCAGCTCAGAGACATGGACAAGGGCCCACCCTAAGTCTTGTGACATAGCTGACATTGCATGGACACCATGGGTACCTCTGGGCACCTCAGATGGTATTAGAGATATAATTAGGCACTTAAATTGCTCCTTAGATGTGTACACACTCAAATACATCTGAGAAGACAACTTTTATTTAGATGTCATACTTCTGTGTTACCAGAGTGCTTCACAAAGGAGAATAAACAGTATAGCCTAACAATGAAATTAAAACATGGTTTTACTATATTCATATAATAGAACAAAAGAGGAACTAGTGTCAGAACTTCCAAATTCTTATCATGCTACTTAATCTATATGATGACAAATATTACACAGGCACAGAAAAGTGTTAATGGTGGAGGCAAGCTTCCTTACAGTGGGAAAGAGCAAAAGTTGTACTGAGGGTGATTTGAAGTAGCTCTTGCAAGGATTGGATAGTCTTCCTCACTGTGTCTGAAATGACAACAGAGCAGTAAGATTAACAAGTAGACAGGACAATAAGAAAGGACTGAAAGTGCCCTTGGGGTGGGACTAAGAGTTGAAGCTCAAGATAGAGCTCAAGATAGAACTTCCACAGCAATTTAATTTGGCTCAATAGCACTGAACGATCAGTGTCAAAGGAATATCTAAGTAATTCCAAACAAATTTGGTGAAAATTCCTCACATTAAAGGACATACAAATTAAATATGGAGGCTGAACTGAAGAAGTGAAGAATCACACAGAAAAAGGAAGAAGAAAGACCCCATGGCTGTGTTTGTGCAAATGAGCAAGTATGCACACACTGTTACATCAGAGCCTTACCTCCAGTGCTACTGCTCCATTTTTCCCTTGGTGGGGTAGCTCATAAGCCTCAATTTGCTGCTTTGTAAGTCGGGCTAGCTTCTCTGCAAGCTCCCGCCAGTATTTGCCAAGCTTGACAGCTGATGTCAAAATGATGGTGTCTTGGGTAAGACGTGCCACTAATCCCTGGCAATCTATTTTCAAAAGTGCCTGCAATAATATTTTCATTAGTGTTTATTCACCAGTAATTAAACATTATGATTTGCATTTATAGCACTACTCTGCATTTCTGAGCAGACAGGAAGGGGTTTTGTCTATTTCGTATTCCTACAAATATGTAATTTTTTTCCTACAAAAAGGTATTGCCAATAGTTTCATAGAGAAACAGCCCACAAGCTTAAGAAAAAAAAGCTGCCATTCAGCTGCCTCAGCATTACAGTGTCAAATGAAATCTGCCAAGCTTATGGATCCTGAAGGAAAAATATGCTTCTCCAACAAAAATATCTGGGACACAAAATCTAGATTCTTAGAAGTATGACATGAAACTTAAAAATTAAATTCATTACTATTATACTAAGGCGTGGCCTTTTATCTACTGCCTTTCTGTAAACGCCTTTCTGTGAAGCCACTGATTACACTGGCCAGTACCTTTTGCTTTACTCCTCCCACAGAACTGATAATTTGCCGACCATTAAGCAGAAATGCAAGAATTAAATTTCCCTCCCCCGTGCCAAATGATCTTTTCATAACAAATAAAAAGCTTTCAGGAGTGAAACCTGGATATGGAGATATGTCACATTCTCCTTTCTTTATTTGGATAAGAGATAATGAGAAATATAGGTTTGGGGTTTTTTTTATTATTATCTTCAAATTAACAGCAAAACATTCCACTGAAAATGTTGGCTTTCAGTGAAATATCAAGACCAAAATCCAGAAGTTTTCCTTGTGTTTTAGATACATTTTTTAATAAAATATATACCATTTCTGCAGAAATCAGACATTCAATCAGTTACACATCTGTGACTTAATTGTAAAATATTTACCCGTTAAAAATCTTATTGCAAACAGTAGAATTTTGATAGGCACAGTAATGAGAAGCAGAATATGGTGTATTATGCCAAATCACCCTATACTTTGGCAAAGCAGAGACAAAGTTTTTCAGTTTTCTTTTGCTTTGATAATCGAGAACCTTATTCAACATAAAAATATGAGATTAATTAAAATAATCATTAATTCTACCAAAAAGTGACAGGGATAACCTCTAGCTTTAAGTCTGGTTTTACAAATGGGACATCTTGTTAATTTAATTACGCCCCACTTCTGCCTGTTCTGTAATGGACTGTTTCATTGTATTCAATTAAAAGTTTGGATAATTTTCACCTTTAACTTCCCCCTCCCCTTTTTGTACAGAGACGTGACAGACTGAACTGTACTTCATACTTGCTCAATTTTATTCCACAGTTTAATGTAGCCATAAGAGGCCACTGCTACTAACATTTTCTAAATCCTCCTGAAATTGCTGTCAGCACTTCGAAGTGCTGACTAGTTATGAGAAGTAAACCCCATTAAAGTTCAGGAAAGTCAAAAAGTCTTAGATGAAAGGCTACAATGCAATTTTTTTAAACACCCACATTTACAAGTATTTTTATAACAGAAGATTCTCTCTTCTGTCCCTAAATAGGTTGGCAAACTTTTTAGTCAGAGCCAAGAATGTTACTGAGCAGTCATTAGTTCTAAATAAATTTGTGTGCAGACCTGAAAGTAAATTAAGATGGTTAACAACACAACCTGTTACCTGAAAGCATTTCTAATAAAACACCTTTTGATTCACATATAGCAGTATTGAATCCCATAGAAGATATTCAGTGGCTTACAAATGAGGGCCATGAAAATATGTACTGAAATACATGTAATGTTGTCTTTAGGTCACTACAACATTGACTATGATGTTGTCATATGTGAATAGAAAATCTTGTCTTCTATATGTGGGTCAGGATTTCCTTGCTTTAAGCATATGAAGCTTACATATGCACCTCGGAGTAAACAAATATGTATAAATGATGGAGTTTTCACACTATAAGGTTACTAAATACTTCACGATGGGAATGTAAAGAGCTCAGGGAAGTTATTTACCATGATGACTTCCATGACAAAAGACAAAACTATTTAGTCATGGCCATGTAAAAACAGCAACAATTACAACAAGTAGTTAACTCCTTCAACCTACTAAATGAGCAAGGCTCCTGGAACGTTTACAGGACATTATTTAGAGTTTATTCAAAGTATTATTCTTCATAAGAGTGTGAATGTATTTTCCATCTGTAGATGTCTACAACTGCAATCATCTACATTTTTTTTGTAATGAGTTCAGGTTTGTAAAGATTGCCACAAGGGTGCAGGACCATGTTTTCTAGTTCACACGCTACTATTTAGTAGTTTCTTGTCAGTGCATTCCCAATAATCAAGTTAGTTCATGCAATACTTACAACAATGAGATCATAAAGAAATAGTCTCTTTTTTTTGTTAGCATGACAGTCCTCCTTCATCCTCTTCACAATGTGTGCAACTCTGTCTGATTCTTTATCAGCATGTGCCTCATTAAAGTCATCCAGCGATATATGTGAATATCCTAGCACCTCAGCCAAAGCTCTCCAGTCATAAACACTCTCTGATACTGTAGACAGAACTACTGAGTAGATGTAAGTCAGTTTTTTGAATGGCAAAGCAATTTGTTCAACAAGATTCCTCGTTGTTATCTCACTATCGGTAGTGTCCATAGCTTGTTCTTTGGAAATCACTTTTATGTTTTTGCAATGTACAAGACCAATCTTTCTTCTGAGAACTCCAACGTACCACTCTTTTATTTTAGTTTGTCCAATGGCTTTTACTTTATCTTCACCAAGAAGTGCTATTGTGTCCCCTTTAAAATATTCTAACAAATAGTCAATCTTATTTTGACGTAACACACTTTTCAAAGCCACTCCATATGTATTAACATTCAAAGTTTTATCTTGAAACTTTGGATATTTAACTGTTGGTATTAAAAGCAAAGGTGCAGACTTGACTTCTTTGCGGTTTTGCAAGCGCTTTGGCCTGTTGATAATTGTGCTCAATTTTGGAGCTGGATCAGGAGTTGTAACATGGAACTGTGTTACTTGGCTACTTTTTAAGACTTTAATCTGAACGAGGAAAACAAACAAATGGATCTCCCTACAACCAAGCATAGAAAACGGGAATTGTTGGCGGACCATTTCACCAGTTTTCAGCTCCTCCTCTTTAATATTTTTGCTTTGGTCTCCCATCTTCACCTCAAAATCTGGATCACAGGATATCAAAGAAATGTTTAGATCTTGTGGCTTTTCAAGCAGAAATGTATGCTTTCCCCACAGCTGAAACACAACGGGAGGCATATTTTTCCCTCCCTTTTTTATATCACAAATTGTGAGTTTTCCTGGAATGTAGTTATGACCAAAGACTGTAAAAACTGCTGTAAAAGATGGATGAATATATTTGGGACCATAAATTCCAACTGAGACTGTTCTATGAACATAGTCCCAGACATTAGTTGCTGGAGGCTGGATTTTATTTGCTTGTACAGCAATCACTGCATACATCACATGACTGAGATCAGTTAGCTTCACTTGTACAGTATCTTGATAAGTGTAGTAATTCTCTACTTTCTTAAAAGGCCCATCCTTATTGCGACTAAAAAAACACACAATATCACTCATAACTTGACTGAGGGGATCAGTCTTCACTTTAGCTGCAACTTTCACCTCCAGGAAAATGGCTTCCTTCGTGTTAAGGTTGCTCAGTGTAAGTTCTATCAGAGGACTTACAGTGCTAGACAGCTCATTGTTAAACAATGATGGAGGATTAAGGATAGCCTTTAATCCAACTTCTTGGAATTCCCCAGGTGATACATGTCCCACTGGGACATGAATGTTAATATCCGAGTCAGGAAGCTGTACTGAACCCCCTTCATGGCTCAGTTTACAAACTACATGAATGTCTGTAGCTTGTGTTTGTGCCCATCCAGGACTGTGGCTCATGGCTTCTAAATCTAGACAAGACCGAGTGAGTTGTCGATGACTCAACCAAGCCATCTTGTAGGCTTCACGGTCTTTTTGAAGCCATGTCACGTGTGAAGCTGTAGTTTTCTGAGGTGTTATCTTGCGAGGATTAAATCTTCGATTATCAACAATATCCAGGAAGTCAGAGACACTCTTGGATCGTCCAGATCTTCTTGATGAAGTATTTCTTAGAAGACAATCAATATCTAGCTCATCACCCGAGGAAGCCAAAGAATCCCTGTTGCTAGAAACTTCAGAGAACAAATAGGGTTTTCCTTTTAAGACCGAAAGGTATTTATTATTTTCATTTCTATTTGAAGCAGCGATGTCATGTACAAAAGGGTTAGAGGCTGACAGTTCCTTCCAGAAAGGATTAGTCTTGGAAATGGCCTGGGCATGTTTGAATACATCAGACCAGTCAATATCCAAATCCAATTTGCTTTCATTGACTTCTGTGTAAAAGAAAAAAACGAAATAATTTCCTAAAGCACAAAGACTTGAGACATTCCGTTCATTTCCAACTGACAGTCTGTTAAGCTAACAGGTGACTAAATTTATCCACCCAAAATACATATAAATTATTTATATATCTCTCCTTCAGATTTTTCAAGAGTATCAATATTGATTTCTTTTTTTAAGAACCTTTGTTAATAGAAGAGTGTTAACAAATTAGTGCTGAAGAATGTAAAGCATCTTCTGCAGGATATTGATGTTTATCAACTCCTATAACTATTAATTAGTATTGACTTACATGAGGTTTAAATTCATACAGTACAGTAATATTTGGCTTCTTACAAAAGGCTATGGACTTCTTCCCTTTGTGTCTAACTCCCCGCAAAAAAAAATTAAAATACTACTTCATTTTTCAAACACTGTAGGCGGTACAGATAAATGTACTGTTTAGGATCCCATTTCATGCTAGTGCACATACATTTAACTCATTACAGCACTCTTAGAATTTATCTCATCTTATATGGAATTTGACATACTAGCTTTCCATTAAATTGGTATAATTTACGAGGTCTTGTACAATTTGAAAATTGCAGGGATATGTTTTTGTTGTTACTATTTTTTCTGAGATTGAATTTATACACCTCTATTTTTCTGCTTAAATGATATTTAAATATGCTTTATAATAAAAATAGACATACTATACTAGAATAACTAGAATAACTATTTGTTCTGAAGACAAGTTTTCCTTATATTTTAAATTAATAAATGCTCACGAAAATTGATCTATAGGTTAAGATTCATGTTTCTTGCAATAGAGTATCTGCAACTTTTTGTGCTAAGGGTTTCTGTTACTTCAGTTTGCATTATTTCTCTATATACAGAGGTTCTAACATCCTTTCTTCATACATCTTTGTAAAGACTTAATTTTAGAGGGAAAATCCAGCATTTTTATTCTTTCAGCATATCTATATCCTTCATTATTACATTTTCCATAGTACCCTCTATGTCCAAGGTTACTATACTAATTTTTTCTCAGCTGCAAAAATTACAGTTCATTCATCTACAAAAAGGTTTTTTTCCCAATCCTAAAGGACATGGTTCTACAGGAAAAGTCTGAGCAGAAAACTCTAGCAGAGCCTGAGTCATTAGGCTGGACACTTTCTCATGCCAAGGTAACAGTACAGATTACTCGGGTGCAGAGGGTTAGCAAGGAAATAATTCCTGCTCCCCAACTCACACAGCAAGTGCCAGGCTCACTATTACTCACGCCTGCTACTGAAGAAAAAGCTAAGAGAATACTTACCTTGTGGAGGGGAATGTTTTCTTCACTTTTGGGTAAAAATAGCAATGAGATTAAATCAACTTTGCTGAGACTCCAGTCTTTAAACCAGGTAAATTTCAAAATTACCTTGCCTTCCTGGTTCTTAAAACCCTAAATTAATGTAGTTTAGCTAGGAACTCTGTTCTCTTCTCTGTCTCAATCTCTTTTAAAAATACCCTAAATAGCATTTTTTCATACAAGGTTAATGATTCCAGCTCTTCCTTGCAACCTGCATGACCCACGTTTGCTATGGCAGTGGACAAGAGGACTTCTCTCATATGTCAGCAAGTTTTTCCTAGGGATCTTGTGACAACAGCGTGTATTCCAACTGCAGGGATATCTATGATGGCCTGAGTAGTGCAAAACATGAGCAGTAAAAATTAATTTTTTTTTTTTTTTAAAAAAAAGGTGTACAGGTGTTTAGAGAGTAACTCTTGACACTATTGAGAATTTTGCAGAAAAAAAAAAGACTGTAAGTGGAGAGTTGTTGTAGAATGGCTAAAAGATAAGGGTCATGTGCCTTTAAGAGAAGCATCATCTGAAGCAACCTGTTAAGCCCAGCAATCGCGAGAAGCATGGATGGCGCGTGGATAGCAGCAGGAGCGGCAGGATCCAATCACAAGATACCTTATACGCATGACAAAGTAGATATACCAATCAGAAGGCGACACGCATGCTTAAGCCTCTATATATACCCTGGCATTGTAAACAATAAATGGAACATTCACGATAACTCTGTGAGTAAGTGTCTGATTCTGGCGTACCGCGACATCGAGTCTCGGCACACAAAATAGCAGAAAAGACATACTGTAGCTGGCCGAAGGTGCCTGGTCATCCACGTCAATCAAAGTCCCCTCTGACCTGCTCCGTGGAATCTCTCCACTGGTTAGGGAATCTGTTCCACTACTGGAAGAGCTTTCATCCTAGGAAACAGTTAAACATATTAAAAAAACAACAAGTATATTTGAAAAAGGAAACTGTTTAGAAGTAATTGAGCTCTGCTCCTATGATGTGACAGGAAAAAAAAAAAAAAAGACAGACCCCCAAAATTCTGGTTTATGAGTAAATTTATGGAGTCTGCCCAAGAGCATCACAATCCTGAGTGAATCTTACTATCCAGTTTGTAGCAAAACCACCAGATGCTACAGCTGCAGTACACTACAGCATCCCAGTCCATAATGAAGTCCAGTAACTCACATAATTAAACACCTTGTCATTGGAACTGAGCCCATTTTACAATACCTTCTGTTCAGAATATATTGAATAAAAACTTTTTCTTTTTTTTTTTTTTAATAATCCTAATTCGTGTTTTCATGTAAATTTGACTAGACTCATGAAAGTGGAAGAGCTAGATCTGTTCCTTCCTTTGCCAATTAATACAGAAAGTATTTCCAGACCTTTCTGTTTTATTGTTCTTCCTATACTCTTCCCTAAGCAAACATCAGATCAGACTACCCTTTTAGTCTGTACAAAAATGACTTACAGTACCTTTTGTTAGGGCTCACACCAGCACAACATCCTGAGAGAGAACATTTCAGTCTCTCCTCTTCATTGTCCTGGCTACAAGAAGTCCTGTTTGGTTTTGAAGCAGTTTGAATGTGGACTGGGCCACATGAGAGCTTTAAACAAGATGCTGTGATTGAAAGAGAAAGTCAACAACAAATCTATCACAAAGACAGGGCAAAAGGGTCAACCCTCAGAGTCAGGCAACATGAGGATAAATCTCTCAAGGTACCATTGCCATATGCTATTATCAGCTGCACAGAAAGAAGAGATGCAGGTCATCAAAGTACCATTGGGTATCCCACGTGCTGAAGTTACCGTGTCCCAGAAAGTGAAGGTAGAGAAAATAAAACATTCTAGGTATATTTGTGCAGGGGAGCTCACTAAATTAATGCCATAAACCAAGAGATCATTTTGTGACTTTCCCAGAATCCTCTCCCTCACCTGTAGTGGGATACAAAGTCTGATGGACAATAGACACATTAAAACATATGGAAGAAAAAAAAAACAAAACAAACTAACAACAACAACAAAACCAAACCCACAAACAAAACAACCTAAATGTAAGCAGAATGAAAAAAAAAAAAAAAAAGAAAAAATTAAAAAGCTATTAGATTTCTCAAATCCATTCACACAACACAAAAATCAGTTTTGTTCGGGTGTCTGAAATATTGCAGCCTGCTCCTTCTGCCACAGCAATTGCATCCTAAGCAGATATCATTTTATCATGTTTAAAATGGAAAAAAAAAACAAACAAACCCACACACAGAAAACATGCAATGGGTCTGAGCTTACTGTGGCTATAAGAAAAAGGAATTTTCAGTTACAGTTCTCGTAGGTGAGTTATGGGAAAAAGGAAGCATACCTTATATCAAAGCATTACTGAATAGAAATGGGAAGTCAGCTGTCTGTTTCCACTGCACAATGCAATGGTTTTAAGACATCTTTTTTTTCCACTATAAATGTAAATTGGTACTTTTTGTTCTTTCCACAAGAACAACCTTGAGTTAATGGCAACCTGTTCAGCTGCTGATTTGAACTCAGGCAGGACACAACGCTTAGGTCAGACTAAGTCTGACAGTCACCCAGCCATGCTGCTATCACAGGACTGTAAAGACTTTCAGGTTCCTTCGTTGCCAGAAATCTAAGGTGTTGCCCTGAGAAGTGCCGATTTCAGATGGTAGTGAATGTTAGCCTCCAAGACCAATATTTTGTGGTTTCTGCTACTGATGCACCACCAGAATCAATCTGGAAACTAAACCACATTCTTAATCCCAACATTGTAGTTCCAAGATCTTGCATCCTGCCTGTATAAAAATATCACTGTTTCTCCCATCTTTAATACGAGACAGTATCTTTGATAACATGTACTGATTGCTTCAAAGGAAACAAGTTTCATTTCCTGCTGCATCTCAAAATGTTGAAAAACTGAACACACAGCAGAAACATGCAAAATTTTTATCTTGGGATTCTACTTCAGGTATTGGGGAAGTTTACTCACCAGTGTTAGGTATGTACAGTCTAAAATTCCAATAAGTGTACAAAAAACAGAGTCCACTTTTTAAAATGCCCATGTATTTGCCAGCACTGATCACTGGTGACTTATTGATCAATTAAAATATTTATCTAAGAATGGTTCTTTAAAAAGTTAAAACCCCACAATTATTTCAGTAGCTTTATGAAGTGGAAAACAGTAATTAAAGATGAGGAAAAAACACAAGAGTGCAAGTAGATGCATAGAGTCTAACATAGGAAACCATTATGGAAGGGAGAGAGTATATTGACAGAGGGGGTATATTGATAGAGTCATGACAAGAAGATTGCATATGGAAGTTTTATAAATGTTAAGAAATTCTGCAAATAGAATAAGCCATTTCCTAAAAGCTCCCTCTGGGAATTCCTTAAAACCTTCACCATTAGCCTAGTCTTCACAAAGACTGAAACGGAAAACCACTTTCAAAAATAAGTCATGCCCCACTCACCCCTCTGAAAGCACCCCTGAGAGCATGATGAGGAGCATGTCTTCAGGCCAACCAGGAAGATGATGGAGGAATGGGGGAGATATAAACATTCCTGGGCAAAATATAACCACAATTGGTCAGCATGTCAAGGGATGTGGGAAATGGTGGGATCAAGTTGTACACATATGATCGGGTTCTGGGCAATGGGCCTCCTGAATAGTTACATTATCCGACACCAAAGTGGGGTCCTTGTCTCTCCTGTGTTCCAGCCTTAGTGCTGGGAATTCATAAATCTGTAGTGTCTTTGTATGAGACTAGGAAAACTAAATGGTTCCCCTTTTCCATTGGTACATTCTGCAATAAAATAGCACCAAAATAAACTTTTGGTAGGACAACTCTCTTAACTAGGAATTTACCTGGGCAAATCCAGAAGAACGATCATTCACAAGAGAAGAGAGATTAATGCATGTAGGATATAAAGCCATGCTGATCAGTGGTGAAAGGGAAAGGCATGAAAACCTTTTGCTACAAAAGAAGAATCAGGAGAATCAGAAGCTAAGCTTTTCATTTGCTGTAGCTACTGAGTAAGAATGATGTAAGATGACAAATGCTTAATGGTGCAAAGAATTATCTGACTAATGGTATGTCAGCTCACAGTGTGAAGTGAGCAGGGAATGAAGAAGTAAAGAGGTTGGAAAGGAAACAGTTATGGACATGACCAGTGAGTGAACCTGAGTGACTGCTGAGAGATATGGCATTTTTCCAGATGAAGGCAAGAAACCAGGTGCACTCTGCTGTTCAAACCTGGAGTGCGTTGCTTGACCCATAAAAGGAGGGGACTCAGGACCCAGAGTGCTAGTAGCAGGCACATTGCAGTGCTGTTACAGTGGGAGAAAAATGTGTTAGAGGAAAAAAAGTCACAGGTAGAAAGTTCCATTTCAGAGAAGTCAGGAGACATTTGCTTTAAATAGCATTAATGGCATTTTTGCTGCATGGGATGCCTTCAGAAATCTCTTCCAGGTCTTTTAAAATTGAAGTGCACTTTTGTTGTGTTTTGTTTGTTTGTGTTTGGTTTTTTTGTGGTTTTTGTTTGTTTGGGTTTTTGTTTGGTCTTCTTTCTACCAGAGAAAATATGTCCTGATGTGCTTATAATAGTGATAAGGAAGAAAATAAAAAGAAGTGCAAAAAGCACACGCTTCCCCAGTGACTTTGCCTTCAAAAATGAGAGATAACACATTCCTTTGTGGTTTTAAAGTATCAACATTCCAGAGTAAAACACTAGCAATCCTCCTTTCATTCAACCTTAAGCCCTTTCAACCTTCTTCAAAATCAGGTTGTGTTAAGAGCTGAGCTCTCCTATATCAGGATCTCCCTATGAACTCCTACATGGCTCTCACACAGATGGGTGCTACTAAGTCATATCATTATTCACAGTGATTCACGACCTTTGTATCCACAAGATGAAGTTTATGCATTTGCAAAAACAGGACAAGCAAAAAAAGCAGGTGATGGAGATGTTTTTCATTCTTCAAGCTCACTTTTGGATGTTATGGGGAAAAAATACTTGCTGAATATGTAGGTTGGTTTGTTAGACTTCCAAGTTTATATCTGAAAAAAGGAGTGAGGTATATTCACCAAAATGTGAATACAGTGTCTCTGATCTGACCAATACTGGCCATACTAAATTATTTAAATCCTATTAAATAGAGAGAAGAAAATCTAAAGAGAAAGCAGTACACAGAAGAGAAATGTTTTCAGAAGGTGCTATACATTACTATCAAGTCTAAAACATTGCCTGTTCTCAGCAGATTTACATGTTTCTAGCCAAACATTAGTTACACTAGTAGGACATATTTTAACAGTCCCTCAGTACTTGCGGCCTCAATCAGCTTCACACAGCTCAGAGGTTGGTGAGAGGTGATTGGACATGAGTTTAGCAGCCTTTGATTACTAGGCTGAAAAAAGGTACTGTAGCTAGTGATAGTAAAGAACAGCACACAAAACCTTCAGTTTAAGTGGTAAAGTCTGACTTCTCTTTTAGCCTCATGCATGTGAGGCAGTGAAGGAAATGCAGCCATATCTCATTCTGAACAGAGACAGAAATGGCTTTTAATGTTCAACCTTAAGACATCTCAGCCCTATATTACCCACTTACTTATTCTTGGCAGGAATATTAAAGCTTTAGTGTGACCCTATTACTCGTCACTTTCTATAATGATAGAAAACCTTTCTCAATTAATATATGTATTAGTTTATTCTGTTATTAAAGAATTGCCAAGACTGGTACCTATTTCATCAAATTCTAAAGATTTCTAACCCCATGGGAACTGCAGAGCCATTCTGTCTCCTTCCTGAACCCAGGGTTTAAGCTTTCTGAAGATCCAACATATGTCAGCACTGCTGCTTGTAACTGACGTAATTGTGGCTTGTAATGCTTCATGTGAGCTATCACTAAAGGGTAGAGATAGTAGTCTCAGCACAACAAAAACAGGACTTGAAGTGGGTCATCCTCTCAGTAGATTTCCACAAGTTCACAGGTGGGTTGTTACACCTTCTGCATGACCCAGAACTGACTGCTTTACAGCCCAGATGGGAAACACTGGGCAAGTAAAAAGCACTATACCACAGACCACTTCCTCTACATGGCAAATATCCATCACTCCATTCCGCACATCCATGCTTCTAAAGTCGCTTGTTGTAAGCATAAGGGCTAGAGCTTTTATTTTCAGTTATAACATTTACACACGGGAATATTTCTTTCCAGAAGCCTCAAGAATGTATAGTTAAGATTTGATGATGTCTTTTGGGTTTCAGTTAGCACTCTGAAGTGCTCTATGGTTTCTCTTTGGCTTCAAGGAAAAAGAAGTATGTTGCCTCTACTTAACATTACTAAGTAGCTTTTTAAAGAACAGGAAAGGGGAAGTAAAGATGTCACAAATGAATTAAAGGATCCAACTTTGAACTCTGAAATTGTAATATTTATTTCTGCAGAACAGAGAAAACTTTGCAAGTTTATTAGCCTAATTCTTCTATGAATTAATTTCCTTACAAAAATTAATTTCCTTTCCTATCAAAAGCCTCCAAAGCTAATAATAGCTAAAAATCACATTGGATTCCCACTTACTGTATGTAACCATATATACTTCAAAAGAACACAGAGTTTCTTGACTTTTGGAGGTCTCATGAAAACACAGAGATTACAATACTACGGGTTATTACTGACTGCAATGCCACCACAGTTATTCCTTCCTTCAAAATGTGTGTTGAAAACACTATGTAAGGAACATCTTTTATTTAGCAGCTTCAAAAAAAAAAAGTAAGCTTCCATGTCTAGGTGGTGCAAGTGTTTCAATGCCACCACAATATATGCAACATTGCAGAGCCAAGGCAAAGCCTCTATGTATCATGTTCTGTATGTAAGCTGGAGGTCTGCTGCCCATCCTTGGATACTTTTAATGTTTGTTATGAGAAAACAAAGACCTCAATTGACAACATTTTTTAACAATCTTGAGAAGTGGAAGCACCTGGAAATTGCAAAATCTCTCCTAGCTATTTATATCCTTGTGATATATAGCTGTGATCATGGGTTTCTAAGTATAGAATACCTCTGAAGTACTCACTATATTATTTTGTTATCCTTGTTTCTTCTTTTCTTTTTTATTAATTTTTTACTCACATCCAAGTTGCATCTATAAGTTACACAGGTTTTTTTTAGCTGAGCAGCCTACCTGTTAGTGGCAAGTGGAGATAAAGCCTTAGATACTTGCACACTAGCTTGGTTTAGAGAACACTCCCAACTCCCAGTATTTATTATGCTCTTTCCCAGGAAAGGTTCATGTCTCTGCCTGTTATCGTCAAAAGTCAGCTTTGCAGAGAGACAGATATGAGCCGTGGTCTTTGAGGGCAGGAAACAGTGGTGGGGGACAGAAGTAGACATAGTGTTAACAGTAGTGAATAATTTACAGTCCCAGAGCTAAGTCCAAGAATAACAAAGGAAATTATTTTTTTTGAAAAACCAGAAAATCTTAGTATACCTCAGAATCACAGGGGCATGACCAAAAACAAAAAACAACAAACAAACAAAAAACCCCAAAACCAACAACAACGACACAACAAAAACTAAACAACACACCAACAAGAGAGGCATCCTCTGTTCCAAAGACTAGATTTTGTCAGCATCTTACTCTTTAACACTCTTTCACTTCCATATATAAAACAGCACATCTCCTGTCCACCCAGAAAGCAAGTAAAGGATACAGATGCCAGATAATCAAACCCAGGTCAAATAGTGAAGTAGGTCTTCATTGGGAACTGACAATGGGGCACTTAGGAGTTTATTTTTTTCTATGAAATATGTCTTTTAAATATAAAGGCTGATCACAGGCAGGGGAAAAATCCCCCTTGACTTTCACCATTTAAGTATCTCATCTGGTCCAGCGATGTTACCAGAGAAACCTGACAAGAGCTGTGCTCTCTCCAGCAGCATCAGGGCAAAGCAGAACACACCAAGGAACCCACCTGCAGAGAAGTCTCGATGTTTTACCTGCTCATGGCTCTTAAAATTTTTAAAATTATAATTAACATTAATAAGAGGTTTTAAGAACCTGTATCATCTGGATATGCTGCAAATCCATAGGATGGGGTTCCTGCTATTCCATGTCAAAGGTGATAAAGCAATGTGGCTATCATTATGCGAGAACCCAGTCCTGAATATCCAGCTGTGGAACTAAATTGCCTGTCAGTGTATTGCCTGGATATTGGCACTATTTTGGACAGATGTAGATTGAAGATGCATTGGCAAAACACTCAGTGAGAACCTTGAAGGAAATTGAACCTGACATCCAGGCATATAAAAGGTCCCTTTATTCTCCTGGTGGTCTGGTTTCAGCACACTGAGGTGAGCACCTGTAGAAAGATACCAAGGGATACTTCAGTGTGCTCTGCTTTTGATGAGATAAGGGACTAGAAGGGTCTCTTTCCATAAGCATGACAGACTTTTGCTCCAGGACAAAGGAAATCATATCAGACAGCCTGCACTGTCAGCTGAACCTTTTTATATGGAAATGTATTAGTTTGATGTTGGTTGAGAGGGACAAAAAAAACAACCCAAAACACAAAACTTTCCCCCTACCCAGATATTATCAATTTAGCATGGCAATACACTTAGAGAACTTGTTTTCCAGTGTTTAAGCTATGTCAAGCAAGCTTTCAAAATGTACAAATTAGACAAGAAGTAACCCCAGTTGTGTAGGACAGGACTCAAGTCAGTCATTTGTTCCATACCTCCTCAAGAATATAAAAGGAGATTGATATTGAGAGGGCAGAAGCAATGGAAGATGGGGGACATAACACCAGCTCAACATGGCGGAGGGGGGGTGGCGCGGTGATANGGTGGGGTGGTGAGAAATAAAACAGGCAGCCACCTGTGTTGGGAAAATGATTCCAGTACATAGGGTAGAAGAAACTAAATCAATTTGGCAAGGACTCCTCAGTTGTCATTAGAGGTTTGTTTAGCGAGTTAATAACTGTAAGCATAATCATTCTTCAGTGCCTCCACGAATTACATTTTGCTTTACTTGACTGACCACATAACAGACACAGGGAATATTTAACAGCACAAATAGTGTGTTTGATAGGTTTTAATACCATTTACAAGGAAAGACAAGTATTTTTTGTCTATTGATCTATTTTGACTGAAGAACATGTTTAATAGTCCTTGACACTTTAGGAACATAGTGAAGAGAGCAACAGAGAGGGATTCTTAATCACAGGGACACTTTCCACGGCATACTGCAAAAAGTGCACTTTTTTCTTTTTATGACAATTATAGTCCCCAAAGTTTGGATAGAACTCTTCTCAAGCAGAGAGACGTCACTGCATTTAAAACATTTGTGCCTGTGCTGTTAATTATAAGCCAAGCTGTCCATTAAGCTACACCTGCCAATATTTAAAAGTTATTTTTGACACTGTAATTTTGAAGGGAAGAAGGGAGGGTATTTCATAACTTTATTTTTTTCTCTAAAAGCCAAATTCAGTACCTTGCATTATATTGCAGACTCTCTCTCTGCATAGCAATTACACATGCTCTTGACAAGAAAAAGCACTCTTTTTTTTTTTCTGTCAAATGATCATTCATGATTAAATGCATAGTTTCTCTACTAATGAAGGAAATCTGAATCTCTGAATTGTACTTTTAATTATTTTTTATTAATAGGGTCATTAACAGAATACTTTTACTGAAATCATATGACTGCCAAATAAACTCTAAAGTGGTAATGATCCATCAACAAAATGAAATCAGAGGAAGATAACCTGTCATGCAGTATCAGATCCTATTTAATAATCCATCTCTGATCACAGAAGACTACTTACTTTAGAGGAAGAAGTAAAAATTCTTACATATGAAAACAAGGAAGAGATGCTTCCAGTATTGCTGGTAGTTTTAAAACTGAAACAGGAGTGATTTTATCTTAAAAAAAACAAAACCAAACCAAACCCCAAACCACAAACAAACACCACCACCAGTCAACAGTATCACTGTGGATCTTCTAAAGGAACAATCAAGTTCAAGAACATTTGAGGCAAAAAGTTTCTAACAAATTGCAAACCTGTGTGTGTCTAAGTTTAGTTCTTAAATATAGTTGCCTCAATGATTGAGCCATCTATTCCCACGTGTTGAGGGCATCTATACTTTTGTTCCTTACTATTTCACAGAATCACAGAATGTTCAGGGTTGGAAGGGACCTCAAAAGTTCATCTTGTCCAACCACCCTGCCAGAGCAGGATCACCTAGATCAGGTCACACAGGAATGCATGGATGGATTATGAATGTCTCCAGAAGAGATTCTACAACCTCCCTGGGCAGCCTGTTCCAGTGCTCTGTCACCCTCACTGTGAAAATGTTTCTCCTTATGTTTACGTGGAACCTCCTATGTTCCAGCTATTTGGTATGATAAGCAGAATAACATGTCCAATCTCATCCACTTTTATGCAGCAGTGACAAAGTCACTCTTCAAAGATTTTTGTCTTCTTTTCTTTTTAGAAGTGAAAGTAAGAATTGCAAGATAGTTGTTTCAGACCTCCTCTTCCTCCAGTCCCTATATTCTATAACCACCTTTGTTCTCTCCATTACATCACTGTCCATCTTCCCAGTAACAGTTCTCCCTCTGATGATGTATACCATTAGCCTGGATGCAATACCTCAGTGGAAAGCTAGTTTTCCCATCCAGAAAAACAACACTGTTATATTGTAATGGATAGTGGGTACAATGGAAGTATTTTAAGACTCTGTATTCCCTTGTCGTACCTCCCTGGAGGGCTCAGAGGCAGAAATCATTCCTGAGGTTCTCACCAGCCAGTTGGCTGACCTACAATACCAATCAATGAACTGGTCTTACAATAGATCAGCTAAATCCCCACAGTTAGCCCAGACATTCCTATGCTGAGTTTAATCTCCTATTGTCTCCATTCATCCCCCAAAACAACAGCACAGCTCCATCTTGCTTTTCTTAACAGCCCTACCCCTCAAATCAGGCTGATACCCTCAATTAAAAATAGTGGGTGGAGTGATGCAGTTACAAATTGCTCAGAAAGTTGGACTAAACACAAACATCAAATTGCCAAACAGTGCCTTTCAGATAATCCTACAGAAAAGCTTCATGAAAGTGATTCAGAAATACTGTGGATTATACAATTTACCAGACAATTTCCAGACAGGGACCTCAATTTACCAGACATCTGCTGAAAATATAACACAGCAGACAGGAAACAGTCTAGGAGATTCCTGGAGTGTGTGGAAGATAACTTCCTGACTCAGCTAGTGAGCCCACCAGGGGAGGTGCCTTGCTGGACTTGTTTACAAACAGAGAAGGTCTGCTGGATGATGTAGTTGTTGGAAGCTATCTTGGCCTTAGCGACCATGAAATGACAGAATTCTCAATTCCTGGCCAAGTAAGGAGGGGGGTCAGCAAAACTATCAGAAATGGTGTGACCAGCAGGAGTAGGGAGGTGATCGTGCCCCTATACTCGGCACTGGTGACACCACACCTTGAGTACTGTGTCCAGGTTTGGGCACCACAGTACCAGAAGGACATTGAGGTGCTGGAGTGGGTGCAGAGAAGGGCAATGGAGCTAGGGAGGGTTCTGGAGAGCATGCCTTTTGAGGAGAGGCTGAGGGAACTGGGACTGTTGAGTCTAGAGAAGGGGAGACTGAGAGAAGACCTTATTGCTCTCTACAACTACCTAAAAGGAGGTTGGAGCACGGCTGGGGGTGGTCTC
>VWZY01002342.1:75129-86667 GCA_013399075.1 Chloroceryle aenea
AGATGATAGAGTCATCATCCCTGGAGGTGTTTAAAAAACAAGTGGATGTAGCACTTGAGGCTATGGTCTAATGGATAGATGTTAGGAAGAAGGTTGGACTCTATGATCCTAGAGGTCCTTTGCAACCCTAATGATTTTATATCAGTTCAAAACATGTGTGCCAAGATTTTTATTTCATTTATTCTGCATCGACAAGCTTTACTATTTTTTCATCACAGCTGAAGTTATTGCCTTTATAACAGAAGTGGAGGCTGCAGATCAGTAACTTTTAGATATACTTACACCATTTCAATATATTTTCTCCATATATTTCTCTCATATTTGTCTCTCCCTATCCTCACCCCTCCACTACCTAAAAAAAAAAAAGCCCCCACAACTCCAGACAGTCCTGTACTACTTAATGAATTCTACCACACAGTCATTTTTCACTGACATGGCAGTCTCTGCAAGACCTGGACATTGTTCAGCCTTGTGAAGATCCTCATGTCAACACCTGCAGCCATATGATGCTCCATTCATTAGAAAGAATAATCAACTGGAACGTGATTTGGAACTGCTATACAGGTTACAGTCAGACTACAGAAGTAAGCTACAGAAAATTAATTTGAGACCATTAGGATATTTAAAAATCATGCAAAACCACATTCATTTCACAACTATTACTTCAAAAGGAAATGTTCATGCACAGCCTAGAGCTGAGGCTTTTTTGACAGCCAGTCTTGCAGGAGGGGAGGCCAATCTCTCCCTGCTGGAGGGAATACCAGCAGTATCCCATACACTGGCTATAGCAGATTGAAAGGAACAGATATATCTGTTCAATATCACTGAACAGCCCAGGGCACAAAGTCCCTAAAGGTACCAGCACAGGACATTTCATTTGGGATCAATGTTTCTATGAAGCTGGAGTTCCTCTAGCTGACCAATCTCAGCCTGACTGGTAATAGCAGAGTAACCTTTGCATCAGATAGAAAGAAAGCAGGTACAAGGTTATAAGTGAAATAAGCTGAATTCTACACCACATTATATCAGCTTTTTAGTGCTTTGACTTTTCTATTTAGGAACCTGAAGACACCAAACCATGTGTTAGCTTGGAGAATTCAACTTACTCAGCAACACCTTCCAAAGAAACACTTTGTTTCTGTTCTCATCTTCATAAGTTTACTCTCCTTGCTCCATTTGTACTGAAACGTGGGAGGAAGCATTCACAGCTTTTCCAAAAGGCCACTGACTTTGATGATCAAAGCATTTCCCTACACATCTCACCAGCTTGGCAGCAAGTCGAGTTTTGCACCTTTAACTACCTCCTACCTCTCAAGATAAAAAGGGTTCAAAATATGTGTTGTATTTTGTGAAATACTGCAGAATCATATATGTAAAATTCTACTGTTTGTTTTTTTCTAACCAAAGTTATGTTATGAGTTTTCTATAGAGACCAATAC
This sequence comes from Chloroceryle aenea, assembly GCA_013399075.1. NCBI lineage: Eukaryota > Metazoa > Chordata > Aves > Coraciiformes > Cerylidae > Chloroceryle > Chloroceryle aenea. The sequence goes on from VWZY01002342.1 coordinate 76,569, forward strand.
ACACAATACTTTTACAGTGCTGTTGAAAGACTGTTTAGAGCAAGCAGCACACTCCTACCATTACACACGTATCCTTGTAATCACTGTCAGGAGTTCCTTGATTAAAGTATACAACTGTCATAATATGTAGATATCTTTTTAACATTTGACTTTTGAATGTCAAATCACACACACCTTGAAGTGTGATGGAAAGTTTTTTTGCTTAAGAAGTTTTTCTCTGGCTATTGGGAGACAGGAGACTCATGTTATATCTCTTTGCTACACATGTGTCATCCTGACCATGAAATTTATTGGATGAATTTTCAGTCTTCCTTTTATGGCAATTATTCATCTATGTTTCAGCTCATTGATGGTGACAAGCAGATATCTGCAGAACACAAGATTCACTAACAAAGAGCTATCTAGTACAGAAAGGGAAAGAAAAGCATGAGGTATGAAAACCAAAACTCAAATTAAATATATTCTCTTCCAAAGTTTAATCTAAACTTTAAGTTAGCAAGTATTCTTGGAGGTCCATGGTCCAAAAATTGTCCAGCATGGTTAGTTTAGATCAGCTCCTGGCAGATCACATTCCAGGGTTATGTTTGTATAGGCTACTTCGTTTGTAATAAACATATATGTGTATAACTCTGGTCAAAACCTGAATCATCATGATCTAAAAAACTTCTGTGATACAGTGGTTTTCTGCTAGCTATTATCTAGGTAGGTCACATCAACCAGAAGTGAGAAATATGAGTCAGCAGATCATCAGTAAGAACATGTAAAGATATTAGTCTAATTTGGTGCAAATTCTAACCTTCATTTCTTCATATTTCTCTCAAGTTCACACCAAGCAGAAGTGACTATATACCCAGACAGTCTTGACAAACATAAATACAGTTTTCTCTGTTGTGAAAGTTAGTTCAGATCATTTTATTTTACGGTGCAAATTCATCTCGCATTGCTGATTCTAACAACATTCTACAGTGGTAAATCCGTATCTGTTGTCATCTTTCAGGATGCTGAATCACTAGTGTCCACACAAGTAGTTTTGGTTTAAAGTGCTTTAGAGATTAGCGTAAAAAACCCCTAAGGTTTAATCTGTAATCCACATGTGAACTTTTTGCCTTTAAGGAAAGAATGAGAGAAGGTTCTCCTTTCTTCCTATTGGGAGAGGGGTGATTTGCCATGTAAAAAATGATGAGGTTATTCAACCTCATAGTTCCAAGATGAATGGGGCTTGAGACGCGCAGACTTTGGCACCGCAGGCATAGAAGCTTAAAACCTGGAAGCTCCCATTGTTGCCAGACTCTTTATGAATCACTAATTTTATTTATTCACAGATTTCAAAATCAAAGAAACAAAGCAACCATCTTTACTCTTCCTATGTGGAATCAAGGCCACAGACTTTTACTTCATTGTTACTGTACCAAGTTGAATAACTATTGAACTGAAACTATTTTCTTTTTTTTTAAAGAAAAAATAAGAAAAAAAAAGTGTTCCAATTTCGAGCCCCACAGCTGATGTTTGTATTCTGTTGGGGCCCAAAACAAAATTTTCTTTTACTTTTTCATTTATATCCTGTTAAGAACTAGCTGGAATTTCATACGTCTGCTAAGCTTTGTACAAATACATAGCAAACACAGCCTGGTCACAAGGAACTGATTGTTTAATGAACAAGACAAGGAAGGGCAGGGATGGGGGAAAAAAATGAGATAGAAAACATTTACAGATGGAAAGACTAAAACACAAAGAGACTGATAGCCACATTCCAGAATTTTCCACCTCTACTGCAAAAGCTGCATAAATATGTGCTAACCCCTTAAAAATCCACCTCCAAACAACTTGTCCCAGACCACTTGGAAAATCAGTGAAAAAACATATGTGCAGGTGCTATGGGAAGGAAATCACCACCAAGACCAGGCCTTTGGAAGTAACTGCATAAATATCACAAGAGCCCTTCTCTGTCCCAAAGTGTTCACACTCTGAAAAGGCAATTAACTGAAGAGCAAGGTAAGTATTCATAACACGTCCTGACAGTCTTTGGTGCTGCTAAGTTTGGCTTTCCTTTCCAGCTAAGAGCAGAAATCACATAGAGAAAACAGATAGAACTGTAGCTAAATATGTAGCAAAAAGTTACTGACATAGACACACTCCCCATGCAATTTTCTCTCTCCTATGTTTTCATTTATGTGCTAGAACAACTGACCAGTAGCCAAACTTCAAAGTCTGAGATAATTTATTACTTAAGGGGAAGAAAAAAAAAAAAATCACACTGATAATTAATTCAACTTCCATTAAGTTCAGCCTTTAGACAAACTGTCCTGCTGATGCTACCATATACTACACAAAATGAGAAGCATTTCTGGGGAGCACATCAGCAGTACATACAGTACTGCCTGTGTAGTTTTTGACTGAAGTGCAGTCACTACCAGTAGAAATACACCAGGGAATTCCAGGATGTGAAGGGTTCTCTTACATATTTTCCTGATTAGTAGCACTTTTCTGCTCATCCATATTAGTATCTACCCAAAAGTGTAAATCAGACAAGTAACTTGTGCGTGGGATCCAGCTGGCAGAGCATAAGTACCTGTGCTCTGGCAGACAAAAGAGTAACGAGGAGAGCCATTAAATGCACCTATTACTCTCCACTGCTGAGATACAGATACTCAGTTATTTATGATAGGATAATACCTCCACTAAGAACTTACAACTGGAATCACACACATATCTCAAAATCTACATGATTCTGTGTGCTCAAAAAGAAAAAAAACAAAAACAGTTATCTCACTGAGGAAGCCACATGCTTCACAAACTCTCCTCTAACTATATGGACTTGGTTCTAAATTATATCTGGCCCTCTAAATCATATGGAGTTATTTGGTTCAATCAGTATAAGCCATCTATCTATAGGACTAGACAACTTTCCTCCTTGTCAGTTTGTCCTATATATGGAAAGTAAAGTGACAGGTTTAAGTTTAGCTTTTTCTTCTCACCCCTTAAGACAGATATCATGAATATATCAGAAGCTGCTTCTGCTGAGAACTGCTAGACATTTCCTTGGAAAACTAATGAGAATTTACAAAGGTATTTGTGATGTTATTCATTTCACTTGATGCTTGTATAAACCTGGAAGTGTGCTGTGGAAGTAAGTTATCATTCACAGTGCAGAGCTGAAGAACTGGTGTCCACANATTACTGATTTCATAATAATTTCACACGGAGAAACAAGAGATAATTTGTGCTGCAGAAATCAGGGCAATTCTATGAATAAATTGAGAATTCTTCTCTCTCTGCTGCATCACACCCCTCCCACCTTTAGAGAGATCCTGTTAAATTAAGGCTAGTGGATCAGAGGGACTGAACTCATTAAGAGGGTTATCAGCATTTCATAGGCTTTTCTTTAGGGCTCAGAGTTCATATTGCATGAGATCATGTATGAATAAAAAAAATCACCTAAAAGTCTTGCTGTCTGCTCCTCCCACCCCCCCCAGTTATTTCAGACAAAGTAATTTCCTTTTAATTATGCAGCTTAGTACGTGTAGAAATACAGCTTATTTTCCATGTAAATATATATCTAATGTTCTGTCACACCTAACCATAGGACAAACATTAGGCTGTAGGATTTGACACTGATGGGTCACAAGCTTCGAGTTCACTGGTGAAACTTCGGGGTTTTTTACAGACATAGGCTCAGATGGAAACTTGGAATGACTTATCAAGTTGTTGCACAAATATTTTATGATACATCCTATTGCAGTCAGTGGTAAAGAGCTGCTTGCTTTGGCACAATTGCAAGATGACTGGCACAAGCGATAAAGCAGGGTGTCAGCAGTTCATATTAGTAAGTAAAGATGCAACCTGAATTAATACCATTATATCTAACTAGAGGTCAGTGCAGATTAAAGTATGAGCCAATACATTTTAGAATCAATTTAAAGACTTGTGAACTCCCATTTAATGCAGGGAAGTATTATATGCCTCTATGGAGAGAGAGGTGGATTAAAGAACTAATTCAGAGCAAGCCTGGGATAGAACCAGGGTCAAATCTCCCAAGTTTTTAAGGTATTAGACAAGAGACAAGAGTATTTGGCATTGTGCTTGAGGCTAAGCCTGCTCTTGGGAATGCCATCTGACTGGGTGCCTGGCTGGCTGGCTGCTCCAGAAAGCAGCAGTCCTACATCTCCTTTGAGTCAACACTGCTGCTTATCTGGTCTCAGAAGGAGCTGGGCCAAGCACAATGAGTCAGTGTTCACCTGTGTTGGCCTGTGGCAGTAATGGCAAGGTATGAGAAATGGGACTACTCCATTCAGCAGCAGGTAGCCACTACAGCAGCTTAAATGTAGTGCAAGAACTTACCCGAAGTGAAAAGGCATTTCCTCATCTCACAGGTACGTTTTAAAGAGGGATACAAAGATTATTAAGCATTCCAAGTCCCCAGTGAAGGCAAACTGCCTCTAATAATACAAAAAGATCCTTTCCTCACCGAGTGAGCTGAAGAAAATGGAAAAGTGATTCAACTACTTACATTTTGGGCTCAAATAATTGTCATCCAGAGCCTTTTGTAAATGCACAACCCAAACAGAAGACATAGAAGACTCTTCTGGGCTCTCAGAATACTTGCTGTGTTTCAAGAGCATTTCAGCCTGTAGAGTCACCCACACAGCAAGGCAGAGACAGTATTTGGGGGTTTATAACCTAGCTTTCAGATAAATAATCAGCCAGCTGATTCCTCAGCAGGCTGTTTTATGATGTGAATTTCAGCAGTATATGCCTCCTATTGAGGTCTTGGAGTAGGATGTCTGGATACATACAAACCTACAAGCTTCTTTGCACCATGAGGACACCAAATCACAGACCAAAACATCACTTGTTGCAAGCTAGAAAACTTTCTTTCAGTTTTCTGAGATTATCAGTGGTTCAAAACCCAGACTGAACTTCAACATTGTTCCCTGATAGAGAAATACTCCAGTGCCTCTGCTTATTGATGTATACAACAGGCATGTTAAGTAAATTCTGGAGAGTGGGAAGGGACAGGAAGGTCATCGGAAATTGATATGACTGTTTGGCTCAAAAAATGAAATTAACTGAGGTTATTAACACTAGAGTAGACTATGAAGAACTACTGGAAAGTCTAATAAATCACACAGCCTAAGATTAAGTTTGCTGTAGATATGAAAATAAAGAGGCAATTTGAAATTACTCATACACACTGATTTCTAATCTCATTGTAGTTTCTTAGAAAAAGTTTAAGCATGGTCCTCAGGAGTTTAATAAGGATGTTTGCTCAATGTGTAGAAATGTAAATAAGATACAGGTCTGCACTGAGAAGCTGATGAAAATATGGTAGAATATTACAGAACCAATACAAATATATGGTTTTACGACTGTATGACCTCACTTTTACTCCAGAATTCAGTTTCTTAAAAAAACCCTATCTGCTTCTGAAAATACAGAGCTGAAGGAAATGAACTGGAAAGAATACAAAAAAGAGAATAAAAGATGAGTGGAAAAAGACTTCAATAGAAGCAGTTGAAAAGACAGAAAGTCAAACTAGACTAATTTTTTTGTGGTAGCAGCAGAGTATGAGAACATCAGGAAAGGGATGCTATTGAAATAGCTCCTTTTATCCTCTCTAATCGTGTTCCATTTCCCATTGTGGGACCTGTGAGGAAACATAAGAACCTATGCAGCATTTTGTAGGAGAAGGGATGTTCGATAGTTTCAGACAGAGCTATGATTATTCCTCTACAAATGTTTTTGAAACTACACATCACAGTTTTTGGTGCAGAAGTTTCATGTATTGCAACTGCCGCTACCATACAGCTCAGCTCTTCAGACAGGAGGACATCCTTTAGAGACCATCAGATTAGGCTAACTGCCTGTTCTTTCCAAAAAGCCAGGTTTTTGCAGCAACATGATTTATATTTCTTCACTGTATGTGCTATTGGTGTTTCTTCCACCTAGTTTGTATTCATATTTCAAGAGCAGACTTCCCTGCCAAAATTTACAGTAGTATAAACACATGTAGTTTCTCAAGGAGCTTGAGTTTATCTGTTGTTAAAAAATAAAGAGGAAAGTCATTCAACTTCAAAGGTAGTGAATTTCAAACATTTTTTCTTCCCTTGGATACCCTTCTTAGAAATCTCTCAGAGACAGTCCACTGAAAAATATTCCCGAGCCACAGGCTGAAAATCACTATGGTAGTTAAAAGGAAGTTGATTAACAAAAAAAATGTGCACTTCAACCTAATTAGCCATTCTCATAATAAGAGGAGAAAGGAGGGGGGAGTGAGACAGCACAACATTTTATAACAAACATTTAAATGTTCAATAAGCCTTCTATTGTAACACATAATTAGGCAGTTGAAGACATTTCCACAGTAGATTATTAAATATAACTGTAGGTATTCCTTGTTTTTAATATATCCAAGGTAAACAGAATTTTATGGCTTCTAGCATGACAATAAGCAGCTTGTACTTGTGTTATAAATCCCACTGTATATCTCCCACCCAACACACTATGCACCTAAATTCAGAGTTCATACTGACCACAGTCAAATATATGGTTTTGGGCTAGAAAGTGCTGTCAGTGTGGTAGTTTGCATGTCCCAATATCTATCCAATATGAATGATCCCCTCCTTCCTGCCCTCCTTCACTCAGAAGGCTGGCTATTGCCACTTTGCATTAAAGCCAGTCAAAAATTATTCCAAAGATATCAAGATTTCGATCTGTCTCCTTGAAAATAGAAATCTATATCAAAGAAGTTTTATTAGCTGAGTGGTAATAACATGTGGGAAGAGAACAAGAAGTGTTTGTTTCTTGTCTTTCATTTAAATGATTCTATTTATAAACAGACTGACCAGTTCTGCTTGTCAGTTTTTTATCCATAGAGGAAGTTGGTTCAAGGACTGGCAGCACAGAATCATAGAATTGTCAGGGGTGGAAGGGACCTCAAAGATCATCCAGTCCCAACCCCCCTGCCAATGGCAGGGACACCTCCCACTAGATCAGGTTGCTCAGAGGCCCATTCAGCCTGGTCTTAAAAACCTCCAAGGATGGGGTCTCCACCACGTCTCTGGGCGACCTGTTCCAACGTCTCAGCACACTCATGGTGAAGAAATTCCTCCTAATGTCTCACCTGAATCGTCCTCTGTCTAGTTTTAATCCATTCCCTTTAGTCCTATCACTGCCTGACAGCTTAAAAAGTCCCTCCCCAGCTTCCTTGGAGGCCCCCTTAAGGTACTGGAAGGCCACTATAAGGTCTCCCTGGAGCCTTCTCTTGTCCAGACTGAGAAATAGGTCTTGCCTCCATTTAGCCTGGAGATACTACCTTTCAAGTATTCTTTTTATAGAGAATTAATATTTTAAAGTTCACAAGTAAATGTGCTCTTCAAACTCTGTTTTTCTGATTTCTAATAGCTGCCTTGTTCACAGGGAGGATTCTTTCTCTGTGTTGAGCACCCTGTTGCATGCTCCTGATCCCCAAATCACAAAGCCATGGGCCACAACTGTTACATGTGTGAAGAGGACTACTTCAAACCCTAGATTGCTTCAATAAAGCCAAGCCAAACAACAACAAAAAACCTCAACCCCCACATGTGCACACACATAACTACAGCAGCTTATTTTACAAAAGACAGAGAAACCAGTTTAATATTGGTTGATTTCACATTTTAAGAGGTTTGCCATTATTTATGCTCTCAGGAAAGGCAATCAACAGCACTTAGCAAGTGCCATGCCTTTCTCCACACATTCCAAACCACCCTAGGGTACAGTATTGTGCAATTCATTAAGGTTCTGCACATTCTCCAGAGGCACCTGGCACTAACTATGTCCAAGAAGACAGTATCAGACTGCAGCACTAGTTCTAGGTAAAAAACTACTCAGATATTTCAGCCCTTCCAAAGTATTTTAAATAAACCCAACAAAAGTTAACTTAAAAAAAAAAAGAAAACAAAAANATGTATTGAGTTGCTGGGAGGGGGACTTTCCAAAGGATGGCTTTCCAAAAAAGGTCAAGGTTAGAAATAGCTAGATTTACTGGCATCTAATACAGTGACCAGAATTATGTAAACCTGTAAAACCGGTTTAGGCATATCTGTGCATGTGAGAATCAGACAACTGGGTATGAGGAAGTGAGTGAAGGAGGGGTGGAAACAGCCTGAGAAGATAACTACACAGGAGGGAAAGCAGAGACACTTGGGAGGGGGAGAGAAAAGAGGTCCTTTTTGGCTGCATGAACATGAGGAAACATCAAGTTTTCCCAGACATATTGCAGGTGTTTTTCTCGGTGTTTTCAGCATTTTTTAGGACAAAGTTGAAAAAGATTAGAGGGACAAAGATTATAGCCACAGAGAGATAAGATAAATGCTCTTTTTGACAGGAATGTCAGGGGGACTTGGAGAAGAAATGATTTACCTGTCCTGTTGTTGTTTGCTACATGTGTTTTTGTGGGACTTAGGACTTTCAGATGAAACTTCACTTTGATGAAAAGAGGCTTTGCAAGCTTTCTAAGCCTGACTCTAAAAAGCTGAAGTATAAATCATACAGGATGAAAACATGGAGGAAGTCAGAATCTGGGTTGTTTATGGAAAAATAGTTTTCAATATGGGCAGGAATTTTCCACCAAATAAGTTACCTGCCAAAATAAGTGGGTTTACTTTACCAGGGCTGGTAGCAAAGTGGGGTGAAATTCAGAAAATAATTTCATCTGGAAAAGCAATAAAGTTGAAATGGTCCCCAAAACATTTCAACTAAATGGTCAATCCATTGCAACACCATTCAGTTCCTTGAGAAAACTGAATGCTTTCCTTCCCCTCTGTATAATCCAGAAAACAGACTTTCCCACCTGACCGTGTGGGAAACTTTTATATTTTGTATAATTAAGGTATTGACTATAACATTGATGAAAAAAGGAGATGCCCAATCTGCAGATGTTTTAACCAACTAAATATATTGCTCAGAGAGTTCTGATCTGCTGTAACATAGCAGGTTATATTCACTATGTACTAAAACTACCCATTAGAGATAATAAAAATAAATTCTACTTGCATTGCCTCTCCTAAAGGTGTAGAAATTTTAAATTTTGACATTTCTGAAAATAGAAAATGTAGATAAAGTCCTGTGAGACACCAAGAGGAGAAGAGAAACATTTCCAGAAACCCTTAATGGCTTCCTCAGAGTTATTAAGAAAGCACATATTGTTTTTTTACTATTAATTTCTTTTTTTGTTTATGTTTTTTTTTTAATTAATATTTACTTATTATTTTAATTTGGGGGGTTTTGAGGTAGATAGGGTCTAGCATGTGTCTCTAATGCGAATCACAATGACACCCTACGCCAGTTGAAACTTACTGATATATATCTTTAAAGTAACAAATTAAGCTCTTGGTATCTCAACCTCTAAATTTCAGGTCCTTTTCAGTAGTCTTAGACTACTCCTTAAAATTTCCATTTAGAGAAGATACTTTTCCCCAGATTTTATGTCTCTGAATGGACCATTACCTCATAGCAGAAGTGTTTGTTCATGAAGGAATATTTTCAGAGCTAGATGTTTTTGACAATTCTTTATTTTGTTTCAAATAATTTAAAAAGTATTAGTGGTAGTTTACTGTAAACACAAAGACTTTCAAGTTTATGCTGATATTTTTTAACAGCCCTTTTTATAGGAATGAATCAAAATTCAATCTAATATGACTCTCNAAAGTTAAATTAAAAAAAAAAAGAAAACAAAAATTAAAAAAAAAAAATAAAACAGATTTAAAAAAAAAAGCCAACTTACCATTCTGGAAACAAAGAGCTTTCTCCTAGATTCAAATTATGTTGCTCAAGACATCAGCACTGTTAAGGAAGCACTTATTCTTGCTCTGGCTTTGAAAAACTCCAGCGTGCTCAGGGTTCGGGATAGGTGCTGGGAACACACCTGGAACACCTCTCTCTTAGGTGTGCTGAGCAACGCCTGCTGGAACATGCAGTCTAACAGGTACCTGGCACCACTTGTTCAAACAGACAGGAGGGAGGAACAGAACTACATTACCCGGAACTGCTTTCAGCTGGTTTATGATTACACCTGAAACCAGGAGAGGTGGTGTCGGAGTTTCCCCTCAGGGAGGAGAGA
>VWZY01002342.1:101710-115575 GCA_013399075.1 Chloroceryle aenea
ATGTTTTTTTTTTTTTTTTTTCTTCCCTATGGAAAAAGCAGATCTTTCCCTGTGAAACACAAGGCTGGAAACACAGTGTACTCAATCACCAGAAAAGCATGTGCCTTTTCATAAAGTCTCCTTGAAACAAGATAATAAAATTTGAAATAAAAGCATATTTTGCTTTTTTATATATTTCAGTCAATGAACTCACATTTTCAATGAGTTCATCATTAGATGTAGCATTAAATATTATTGATAAGGAAAACAAAAATGAAAAAGAAGTCTATAAAGCATTTTGTAAAAAAAAATAGAATTTTCAAAACTTAAGCTTTGTTTTAGTTTACATAAAATTAATTTAAAACTTACATTCTGGATCAACAATTAATATATGAAAAAATTGAATCAGTCTATCACTGACTTACATACTCCAACTAGATATAAAATTAAGAAAGCAGATGTAAATCAGGCGTGTTTGTGCCTTGCAGTGTATGTTCCAGGAACAGAGCTTTTTAAGAGAGCAGCGGAGAGATGATGCACACTACAGTTGCTTGCAGGTGATGACCTTCAGAGTCCTCAATGAGCCTGGGACCCTGCCACCTTTGATAAACCTTACAATTGGCTATGCAGATCTTTCCTTCTGTGCCAATAGACAAGAGTCCAGAAGGTAAGTAAAGTATTATATCAAAATGTTTGCCTGGCATTCCTGGACAGGAAGCCTACTAAGAACTATGAGAGAGTCTTGGAGCAGATCCATTCAAATGCAATCTTTTTTCAAAGAAATTATGTCAAGTATTTTATCTGGGAGGGCAAAACAGATGGTCACAACATTGCCTTCTACCTTTATGATCTCTGAAGGATCCCATAAACTCCAGAAGAGTATTTGAGACAAAGATAGGGCCAAGCCTGTGAAGAAGAGAATTTTTGGAGCCAAGATTGGCCTAATGTACTACAGCAACAAAGTGCAGTCCAGGGATGGTTTGTACAAAGAACAATGTGCTAACACATCTGAAGGGTTTGGGAGAAAGGGCTGAAATAAATCAACTCTGGAATTTTTAATGGGATGAAAAATGTAGAAAGGCTTGGAAGGAAGGGCCATGTGATAACTTTAACAGATTGAGATTCATGAAGAAAATGCTTGTCTTGGAGCCTTCTCTTGACAACACACTTTTCAAGCAACAATTAAATTCTAAAATTATGTGTTTTCTTTTTTAAGAAGACCTGAGGACCCACTTCCAATCCAATCAGACTGAAGAGAACAATACACAGCTCTTTACAAACACTTGAAAGATTTTTTTTTTGCAACAGTATAGTGTTGAGCATAATTTATTACCAGCTCCCTTCTAGTATCATTCTTTACCAAACTGAGTGAATGCAGAAGGCATAAAAGAAGGTTTCCACAAGTTATAATACTGCCATGCGCTTGATAGACTTGCTTGATAGGCTTGCTGCAGCTCTGGCTGGCTGAAGTAACCTCACCAGCTTCAGGAGCCAAGGATGACAAGAGCATTCTCTGTTGCCATGGTAGCCCCTTCCCATTAAATGGAAATCATCCATCAGGTCTGAAAATTACATAGACCAAACATCCAACTGAAGTGTTGCTGAACATCTTTAATTAGCAGTGTTTATGCATCCTTTTCCTTCTTCTATCATTGTCTTTGATTTCAGACTGCACATGTTGTCTTGAGAGAAAGACAAACTGTCTTCTTGTTCCAGAGCAGCTTTTCAGCGTTTTCTTTTCATAATACTGACTTAAGATAAAACTCAAGGGTTCATACTTGATCGCTGCCAGATACACTGCAAAAAAGGTGATAGTGTCGTTCCAGAAAGCCTACAAATACTTGGGGGATGCCTGTTTCAGATCTGCATCTGCTCTGCTGTCTAATAATAGTTACACTTCAGAAGAAACACACAGGAAAGAGGGGGGAAATGAGGTTGCCTGGGGCTGCCTGAAATTTCACTCACTGGAGGAGTTGTAACAGGAACTTAAAGGAATTGGCGATTTGTTAACACCATGGGCCATCAGGGTCTGGAAAGGAATTGTCTCCTGGAACAGAGGTAAAATACTTTGAAATCACATAACTGCACAAAAGGAATCTCAGCTGCAGCATTTCCTAACTTCTGAAGCCTTGATTTTGCAACATACTCTTTCATTGACTCATAGAATATCAGGTTGGAAGGGACATCAAGGGTCATCTAGTCCAATCTTTTAAGGTAAAATACATACATATATGTCTTAAATGAGATGTCCTAGCACCCTGTCAAGCTGAGTCTTAAATTTGTCCAATGCAAGGGAATCCACCACTTCCCTCAGAAGATTATTCCAATGTCTAATTGTTCTCATGGTGAAAAAATCTCTTCTGGAGTCCAATCAGAATGTCCCCAGGAGTAACTTGTACCCATTACTGCTTGTCTTTCCCATGTGCTACCAATGGCTACCATTCTTGGTAGCCAAAATGGAGCAGGGAATGGTAGAGGAGTGGGTATGCAGACCACCTCTTTATGGTCTTAATTAGGTGGAGAAAATACAGTTTTCTTGTGCTTAATGGGTTATTTGCCAGGCCTCTGGGGGCTGTTAACTGTAGCACATTTCTGTGTGCTAATGACTTGGGAGGAAATGATCACTTTCAGGCTACAAGTAAATGCTCAGGAAAATAGTTGAGGTGTCCTTAATGCATGTTTGATTCCTGGTTATCCAGTAGCTCTGAGTGACTGAAGTTTTCTAGTGCTGTTCAGAACAAGTGACTGTTATCAATCTTCCAAGTTTCTCATGGAAAACCATCACTCTTCACAGCAAAATTTGACTTGTATGTATAATTCAGTGTTCAGTATGACTAGCTATTGGACACCAGTTATCTGAAAACCACAGTTCTGGAAGCTGTGCTTTAATATACTGTCTAAATTAAACAAAACTGTAAAGCTTTGGAATGTCTTCCATCATCATCATCATCAGTAAAAAATCTGTTGTGTTTTTTTTGTTGTTGTTTTTTTTTTTTTTAATAAAAACAACAAAACTTTACTGTGTGCTTTGTAGGGACAGTTTGTCACTTTGAAATAGGAAATATTGGTCTTGAGAGATGATTGTAACAAGTTAGGTGTTCTGTTAAAATGTCCCTTTTTCAGCATGATGACTACTTGGAAACTTCTTAATTTACAGGAGAATGATTCCACTCCTAGCCATCTTTTGTAAACTTTCCTCCACACTTTTCCGGAGGTCTCAGTGTCAAAAAAAGTCACAGTTGTCAGTCAGAGTTGCTACAGGTTTTGAAGGCAGTTCTTTCACTAAAGTATAATACTACTATTTCGTATGAGGGGGACTCTGTGTTATACACCTCACTCTTTAAAGATCAGACCATGGACAAAGTAAACTTGATATAAAAACACTTTGAATAAGATTCTTAATTTGCTTTTCAAGACTGCATCACTGGAAGTAATATACAAAGGGGATTCTCAAACATAAAATACATTCCAGCTTACTTTTGTCTCTGCAGTGCAAGATATCGCAGGCCTGCTTTACCTTAGAAAGAAGCTCTTGCTGCTCCAGCTCCCTGGCACACAGAGGAGGAGCAACCATTCCCAGCCACCTGGCTGGCTACTCAGCCTGCAACACAGGGCAAGGAGAAAATTGTATTATAATCATGAGATTATATATGAGTAATAGTTTGCAGTCGTACCTACCTAACGTGTGTCTGTCAATGCAATGTCTCATTCACAGACTACCCCTTCAAAGCACAGCCTCAATATAAAATGAAAGTGAAAGATGCCACAGACATTTGTACACTGAAGAGCACGTTGTACAACAATTACTACTCCTTTAGCTCAGGTTAATTTTATTAGGTTAGAGCAGACTAGAAAGTGAACGTGCTATTCACCTGGTGACTTAATGTTTGCCGTATAGGTAATGTGCAAAATAGCAAAGACTCTGTTCTGTCACCTTTAGCCCTAGAAATAGGAACAACCAAGAGACTACAGGCTTGCGGCACATCGGTTTTGTATTTTGGCCCATCAGCAGTATATCAGCATCTCAAACAAGAAATGGATTTGTAGAGTCCTTCTTATTTTTTTAAATTTTTTTATGGTTTAGATTATGGAAAGCTTTGATTTCTCTAATAGGTAGAGAAAAACAAAGGTAGAAAATAATGGTGCCTTTCTGGACCTGAGAAGGAAATTGTCCATTAAAAGTCTGGTGGTAGTTCTACGTATTTATCAATTATTCAGCCTCCTATTAAGAATGCACAGGATTTACACACTTTTTCTTTTGATGATCTGCATTCTCTGGAATAATGAAACCTTCTGAATAATTCATAAGATTATTGTAAAAATTCTTCTAGTGTAGTTTTTATGTCTAATTTTTGCATTTGCAAAACATTAAATTCAACATTTGCGCTTGTTGTTTCCCATGCTTGATTTTAATTTATGAAAGAAAAAAAAGCAAAGTCTGTATTTTCTTTAGTGGGAACAGACTCAAATCCATACATATGAAAAACAGTGGGTCTAAGGCCTGAGGAAGCTTTAGGAATGGGATGCACTAAAACATTGATCTTTGATCACAAAACATTGATCAAGTGACTTGTAAAATTCTCAGAAAGGGGTTAGGAAGAATTTGGTTAGAGAACTCAGTTTATTCAACCTACAATAAAGAATGTTTGAAAGAGTGATTGTACCCTGTAATATGCATTCACATGGGACAATAAAAATCATCTGTACATTTCTGAGGATCAGCACAAGGAGTGAAATATTGAAATACACCGGTAAGTAAAAAGTCCTGCAAAATACTGTGTGATTTCAATTCTCAAAAAATGTAGTGGGAACTGAATGCAGATTTGAATCTTTATACAACTAATAACTTTTTTTTTTTTTTTCTGAGGGATATGATTCCTTTTTCTTTTTCTTTTTTTTTTTTCTTCTTTTCCATAATGGGATTTCTGTAATCTCTTCTGGCAGTATATTACCCATCATATTAAACAGTGTGTGAAGGGTACTAGCCTGAGACCTTATTTTGCTCCACCTTTCCCATATGACCTTGAACATGTCAGATTTTTATGATTTATTTTCTTTTAAGAAACTAAAACCTTTTCAAGGTCAAGCCTTAATCTCTCTTGTCTGTCTTCTCTACTATTTTTTTGGCATGTAAAGTGGAGATAACAAGACTTTTATATCTTACAGATCATAAGAAAAAATAAATTAAAAAAATTTAATGCAGTCAGATACTGAAGGGTTTTTTTTCAATAAGAGTGTTAATGAAGCATTATACATGTAGTCTGTGTATTTGTTCTGGCTAGGAAAAAAATATGAAATTATACAAACTATAATTAAAGACTTGTCTGTGTCTGTCTTTGAAAGCAAGAAACTGCCCCTATATTGAGCTAAGACTTTAACTTGCAATTTAATACATGATAACCACTAAAAAATTAGTCTACTTTTAATTGTCCCACGAAGCCTGTTTAATCAGACCATTTTGAAAGATCTAAAATACAGTATAGGTCATTGTAAATGGAAAGTTGAAAATATACCTGCAGATGTGAAAGAGCTCATATAGCTCCCAGTTATCATGGTCTCAACACAACAAAGTATTTTCTGCCAGACAGACTATGGAAAACAGACTTTTGAGATGTGTGCAACTGGGTGAGAAATTCCTCTGGAATTAATATATATGTATGGAAAAGTAAGAACTATGCTTGGACTTTCACATATTTACATGTGAATATAGAAAAGGACACATAGGTATGTGTATGCAGTTTATATTGGTTGAAAAAAGCTTAAAAAAAACCCCATCCCTGTCAAAGATTTTAAAATGTCAGACAAATTAAAAATATATAATTTCAAAATCCTGGGAAAATGAGCTATGGCTTATTATTTTGAGGGCTTGAGTTTGACAGTAATGACTGTAATAGAAATAACATCAGTAGTTCTCTGTTTCTTGGAACATTGCCTAGGACAGAATAATTATAGAGACCACAGTCTGTGGCAACATTTTCTCATTTTTGTTTACCGTAAATTTAGAATTAGAGTTTGCATACTGAAAGAACAGGGACACATACACATGCACAAACACATGACATATGTATGTAATACTTAAATCAGCAAGCTGAAGATGTGTTGCAATTGATTTTCTGCTTCATAACTGTGAGTCATAATGCAAACTCTTTATTCATTTTTCTTGGTGACCGTGCTAAAGAGCACACATGGTCTTGCCCTTAAAAGCCCATCCCTGAATGGTGAAAGGGTGAAAGTAAGGATTTCTGATTCTGGCAACTCATAAACCACTTCAGCACGTCACTAGCATCATACAAGAAAATAAAAACCTAGTTTACCTCTCAAATTGTCAACCCTTTAACTTTAGACAATGGTTTTATGTCCAGGGGTGAATTCATTTGCAAATGATCATGGAAAGGTATATAGTGGAAGGAAGAAGAGTGATAAGATTAAGCAAGAAAACAGCAGACAAGGCCTCATAACATGTGCATGGGAGCTGAAGACAAGCTTATTGTGATGGGTTTCGCTGTGAAGATATGAGAGCTTGTTCTGAAGCAACACATTCTGTTTCTTTAAACATGCCCTGACAAATACAATATATTGTATATTATTATATTAATCATATGCTGCATGCTGCTGTCATCCAGTAGTCTGTCTCCCACTTCACTTTCCCATGCGGCAGACACATTTTTGTTGCCTTGGTCACACATACATTCTTGCATCATAACAATTTCTTTGGGAACCTGGGAATAGTAAAGCTATTGGATATTCAGAAATAACAGAACTTGTAGTGAGAGGAAGAAAGTAAAATATATTCTAGGTGTTTCCCCATGCGAAAAATGAGAGGTGGAAGGACAAAAGTCACCAAAATAGAAAGAAACTCTGGGGCTAAGCAGAAGCCACCTCAGAGTCAACTCTTTTATATACTTGACATTTAGTTTCGTATTTCATACGTCTTTCTGTCTCAAATTTTCCATTAATTATAATTTTAATTTACATCACACTGTACCTTTTTAATCAGTTGACTCAATGGAGAGATCCATTTATCTCTGTTTTCAACCTTTCTGACATTTCAACCTCTCTAACCAGAAGAAATATGTTAATTATGCAAAAGTTGAAATATTGAAAAGGTCACAAAAAAACACAAAAGAGTGAGATGTAAATTATGCATCTTGGGACAGACGTGTATGCATGTCAATCTATCTGTATTCACTCAAATGCTATACATCTTGGTCTTCTTCAGGGATATACTTTACAGACATCACCCTTCAGCTAAGTTCTCCAGTTCTTCTCTTGTCATCACTCCTTTCAGTTTCCTTTGGCTCAGTCTGACTTTTCAGACTTTTACTAGACTATGCATCAAGCCATGTTACAGGGAGGAAACCATAGCATAAAGCTGCTAGAGAGGGATATGAAATCGGGACAGGATCCTCTACAACTGCAGCAACAGAAAAGGCACAAACGATGTCCCCCTGTTGCGCTGTGTGGAGAAGTAGGGACAGAGATGAAGGTACAGGTCTACCACCCAGGATGTGAGACTTGACAGGTTTGCCCTGCCCTACATCTGCCTTGGGTTCTCCCTTCTTGGCTCCTGGTTCAGTTTTAAGTCAGATGGGGAGTGCCACCTACTGGGAGACTTTCTGAAAGTAAAACATTAGCTTATGCTTTAAGACACTTGTAACAGGAATTTATACAGAGCAAAAACACAGCAAGGGTCTAAAAATATGATTCAACTAATCAGACCCGGTGAGAAGGACAAATTGCACTTAAAGTAATTGCCCTACAGTTTCATGGTGAACTTGCTGCCCTTTTTAGTAATGCTTTTCTGGTATGCTGGTCAAAAATCTGTAGAGCTGATCATACATTGCCCTCTTTATGTATAACAAAGCTTTTCCACATCTGACATGCAGAACCTACCTTCCTGCTAAATCTCTCACAGGTCTTAGGGTTCAGTTCTAAGGTGTGATACTGTTGCCTTTATACACAAAGGAGAAGTGTCCATCAGCTCTTAACAAAGTCTTAAACCTACACATACCAAAGTCAGTAACAAAATACTGAGTCCTTCTGAAGATTCTGAAGGAATTTTCTGTGGTTCACTCAATATAACTGTGAATAGCTAATGGAGGAGATGGATCAAAATTTTCTGAGAAGTGTGTTTTAGATGTGCACACAGATCACTCTGCTACCCAGGATTCCTCAAGTGAGGAGACTCACAGCACAGGCCAAGAAAAACAGACTTTTGTCTTGGCGAGGGACATCAGAGAAGATTAATTTTATAAACTGATTCAGGTTTTCTTAGCTATTTAGTCTCTTACATATGCTTCAGACATCTGGCTTAAAGAAGTTTAAGGAATAATTTTATGTCTAGAAAATGCTGCAAACTACTTCTATCACTTTCCCTGATATGGAAAGTGTTCTAAACTATGGTGAAGCCATAAAAATGTGATGCTCTATAACCAGATCTGGGCAGCTGTGACACATCAGGTACAGCATGTCATCTCCCTAAGAGAACAACAATTATGATTTCTAAACAGAAATATTATGCTTGGTTCACTGATGGAGTTCACATTGCACATGATATCTCAGTCTTTTTCTGCAGATATTTGTGGAAAAAAAAATTAAAACAAAATGCCAAAAATTACATAATATTGAAAAGAAAGTGGAAGAATTGAAGAAAGAGATGAACTAAAAGAGTGATAAAATTCCAGAGGTTCATCACCTGATCTCGATGGGCTGCCCAGAAAAACACAGTAAGGTCTGCAGTGAATGTCTTGGCTTCAGAACTAGAAAGGAGGCTGCCTAGAGGAAGTCAAGGTCCAGTCTGACTATTGCCAAAATACACATTGGAAAGCTGGAGGTGATCATTTAATTAAATGCAACAACATTGCCATCATTTCCAATCTGACTACCTCCAGATAAGAGAACATAGTCTGAAGCATGGTAAAGTGATCCTGTGAGAGCTGATTGGAGTAAATTAATCAACTTCTGTGTGAAAAGGTTAGCAAAGGACACAGTGTGACTGCAACAAGGGGTAAAGTAGAAAAATCACACATATTGGCATTAGATTAGGGTTTTAAGATGATAGTCAACAACCAAACAGCATGTAAGTTTTCCTTCAGTGGTCACCTGTGGCCAAATAAAAGAAGGACAATATCCTTCCGAGAGACTTTTTAAGGGCTTGCATACAAGAAGATGGAGTTGAATTGAGAAGCTGGAGGCAGGCTGTTTGTAGGAATGCGTTGAGGGAAGATGAGAAACAATGTGCGTAAATTGAAATGAGAAAACAAGAAAAGTTCAGATTATATATAAGGGAAAGCTTTCACCACAAGGACAGACAGGCAGTTGAAACACGTTGCCTAGTTATGAGGAAGGTGTGCTATCTCACTCCTGTTTTCAAGTTTACAATAAAGCCCAGAGCAACTTGATCTGCCCTTGTAGCTACTGGACCAGGAAGTTGGATAAGATGCCTCCTGAGGGTTCTTTTCAGCTAAATTTTCTGTGAGACTATGATTGCATTATACTGTGAAAGTAAATAACTGAAAAAATGTTTTAGGCTGATAGAAATCTACATGAGAAGAAAGTGGTTTAAAATTTGATTGGCAGAAGAAGAATTCTGTGTTATTATGAGAAAACCCAAAAGACAACAGTAAAATTCAGTTATATAAAGACTATAAAAGCATTCAGATATCTCAGCTGATAGATAAAGATCACAAAAGAATTTAAATACCTCAGCTGATGCATAATAACTGTGAATAACAATATTAGTTTAAGCGTCAGTGTTTAAGTATTAGATAAGTGTCAGGATGAATAGAATGAGAATGTGGAAAATCTCCACAACAGGAATGTGCTAAATAAACTGCAATGTCGAGTGCACTAGACAGTGATTAGCAAGTCACAAAGTACATCTCAAATCTGTGGCCAGCAAGGAGGGCAGAAGAATGACTAGTTCACAGAATGAAAATGGGATTCCTCGTGAAAGTTCCGCATAAAAGGGCAAATATGCAGGGTAATTATAAACACAGTCTAGGGAACCTCTCTCACAGAAAAGCTATGTGGGATGAAAAATTCAACCATGGCCAAAAAAAAAATAAATTAAAAATTATAAAAGTTTAATGAAATCACAGGAAAGAATAGAAAAAACTGAAAGAAACTGTGGTCAACTTGAAGGTAACAAGATCTGCTGACTGCAAAAATAGGATAATAAGACTATTTAACTTCATAGGTCTGCATAACACTTGGGAAAAAAAAAAAAAAGAAATAATATTCTCATTAAAAATAATAGGCACTGATACAAATCAAGCCAGAATTTCACTCTTGGGTTTTGTTCCAAAACATTGATAATCATGACATGCTCCCTGGGAGGACTATCTTTTTGAGCAGACCTGTCCTTGGTGTTCTACTAAAAAGTGCTATGTGAACACACAGCTCTAGGCTGAATACAACAGCAGATGACACAAAAGGAAAAGATAAAAAAACCATGATATGAAATTCCACCATTATACCTGATATTATGATTATTTTTAAAGGGTTGCATTGCTATTATTAATACATTTTCTTGCTTTTAATACCCATTCGATCAATTGTAATAATAATTTCCATCTTCTCCATCTCTACTTAGCTTTCCCATCTTTTGTTTTACATATCATTTCATATATTTGGGCTTTTTTGTTTGTTTGTTTTTACAGTTTCTCTTCCCATCATTCATCTCTGGTCATTTTTAATGCAACATTCCTCTTTGAATCTGGTTAGTAATCAATGGTTCTGCTTCCACGAAAAAAAACAAAAAACAAAAAACAAAACAAAAAAAAAAAACCACCCACACTTTTTAAGATTCACAAAGCAAAATCAAATTCTGAAAGCTCATGTTTAATTTTTTTTTTTTAATGGGAGTCTAGAACTATAATTATTAAAATCCCAAACATTCTACAGGTTTGAGTCTGTGTTTCTGAAGCCAGCTCTGTTGTCTGGGCTCCTTAGTGGGTGGGTGTTTGGGAAATGAGTTCCAAGGGCCTCTGAACTTCCCAGCTCTTTCACAGGTTGCATCGTAGTGGCCTGGCAGAACAGAGTTCTTGGAACTCAGGAACCTTCTTGAAGAATCAGTTGAAAACTCTGGTATCCGGGTGCCTAGGTCAGCTCCAAGGTATAAAACCACTTTGTAAAAAAGCCAGAGATCAATAACCCTCAGAATATTTCCATTATCAGCAGATTAGTTTTCTTCAACAGAATACCTTCACATCAGAAAATGTCCAGCAGTCATTCTCACCTTATTTGCATCTCTGCACAATGGGCCTGTAAATACAAAATACAGCATTTCATCATGGCTCCAGCTTCCGACTTTGCTGATCATACACTCACCTGTTCCCAATGCCAAATCCTCATTTACTTTTCTAGACAGTCTGGAGGAACATTTCATTGTAGCACACATGAATCCTTCGAGTTTCATCAATAGTCCTTGATTTAGATGCTTTGGGTTTTGTGCTAATATAAGGAAATAAGACCTTTTCCCTGTCAAAACATTGTAAAGCAGGCATTCAGTAATCATATGGACAACTTGCTCTTCCCAAGAAATTCTTTGAGCAGGACATCATTAGCTCCTGTTATACATCCCTCAGCAAAGGGTATCATGGCCAGTGGTGCTTGGTGACAACTTTGCATTAGATAAAATGAAATACAATATTCAAATATTCTCAGTGCCTTTGGTCTCACACTCTTTTTATGACATAGGATGTTATACTGCTTGATTTGAGTCAAATTTGTCCTGACACTGGATCTCTGCCTTGAAATAATACTTCATTATATGGATTCAGATATTTTACAGTGGTTGTTTTTTAATAATGTTCCCATGCAAGAGAAAGTGCCATTATAGGAAAACCATGGAAGAGAAAGTACTGTTGTAGGAAAAAAATATCTTCTAATTATTCATCAATATTTTAAATTCTGATTTCTTAAAAATTCAATTACATGATCTTGTATTGTTTCATCACTCTACCAAAAGCTCAGTTGTACACAAAAATGATACCACTTAATTTCCTCACAGTTTTTGTTATAGGCTCTAGTCCTTGGGCCTCTGGAGACTCTGGAGACTAAAAATACTTATTTTCATTTCATGATTCTGATGCTAACATTAAAATGTGACATAGTCAGTTCAGGGGTTCTGTATTTACATCTAGAAAATAAATGTGTTCTTGCCTTTATAAAATATTCAAATATCTAAAGTAACCAAATTTCAACAAGCTTAAGAGTCAAAGGCTCCCCTTGGGTTTTATTTCACGGTAAAATTGTGCAGTTACGTTTTTCATTTTTAATATTTGCCTGCATCTTGCTTTGCTCAGTTTTACTCGCTTCCATTATTTCCAGCTGAACTAATATTTTTTTTTGTAGTCACTTTTAATTTTGACTACATTTTAAACTGTCAAACTGCAAAATTTTATATATTTTGGTTATTTCCAGTAGAATCCAAACACCTGCTCAAACCAACTTTTCTTTTATAGTATAATATGGATTCCTCTAAACCAATATTTGATGTCTTATCTTGACGGAAAAATCTAGACAAGCATTAATATCACTAGATGTCACTAAACCATCATTTCCTTTTCAAAGATTTTACTTAAATGTTTTCCATTTGGTAAGACGTTTACATTTCATTTGTTTAAATTCCATCTCCAGATATGACTTTGTCTTCTATGACTACTTTATCACCTACATTGTGTGCAAAGTATTGTGCTGCATGCCTCAGTGCGGGGGGAGTTTTTTTTGGTCGTTGCATATAATCATGTGTGGGCACATGTAATGACTTCTTACGGGTTTGTTTTTATAAAGTATTCTGTTTTCACATATGACAAGTAACATAAGTGTCTCCATTTGTGGTAGTTTAACGTGTGCTTTTTGAACCAAAATAATTGAAAATGTTTCCCTATTGAGAATACGTAAAGAGACTATTCATACCTGGCTTTCTGGGAAACTGCTTTATGTTTCCTCTGTACCAAACTATGTAATTTGCTGAAATTTTTCAAAGGCAGAAGAAAATGAATGTGAAAGAGCAGAAAGTCAGCCATTCCTATGCTTCTCATGTTCTAGTTTTCAACAAAAGCCAGATTAGCCACTAAAGTCTCCTTTGAAGAGGGAATGTGAGTCTACAGTTGTCTTTCCTGTGGGGCTGACAGAGCATTGGAAGAGGCTGCACAGAGAGGTTGTGGAGTTTCCTTCTCTAGAGACTTTCCAAATCCACCTGGATCTGTTCCTGCGTGGTCTGCCCTGGGTGATCCTGCTCTGGCAGGGGGGTTGGACTCAATGATCTCCAGAAGTCCCTTCTAACCTCTACTATTCTATGATTTTACACATCTGTCTATGAGGGACAGGAGGCTACATATTCCCAAAAGCCACTGCCTTGAGACTACCTACAGATGGTAAGGAACTATGCTGGGCCTGGCAAAACAGCCTGAGCATTCCAGCTATGCCAATGTGCAAACACCTGTCAGTCTCTTCATTGCACCCTAGCAGCAACCAGGATCAGCTATGGAGACCTCACCTCTGACTGGGAGATCAGTGGCACTAGTAACAGCAGAGTAACCAAAATGGGAGCTCACTTTGTGCAAAAGAGGTTCCAGCACCATCTCTTACCTCCCCATTCCTGGCTCCTGGACTTCCAGTTATCTTATTCTATGTTGCCAATACCCAAACATCTCACTTTTCTGCCATGCTCTACCACCGCCAAAAAATTTGACAGGATCCAAAATACATGGTGCTGCCACAGCTTATTAAGACATAAGCATCTGTTTCTCTTGCTAACACTGAAAGTGTGTCTGTTCTGAATATAGTATCTCAGCTTGCCTAAATGTAATCATTTGAGGGACATTAGCAGGAGATGAGGGACATTAGCAGGAGACCTCCTGAGTTAATTCAGCCCTCAG
>VWZY01002343.1:9894-39340 GCA_013399075.1 Chloroceryle aenea
TTGGTAGCTGGCCTGTTTCTTGCCTCCTGCTCTCCCCAGCAAGGGTCCCCGTGTGTGCAGAGCCCCTGGACTGGGCTGCCCCCCCTGCCCTCCGTAGCTTTTCCAGCCCTTTCAGCGCATGCAGTTGGGGGCTGAGAGCTTGGGGATAAGGGATCCAGGACAAAATGTTCCTCAGGTAGAGGGGACCCTGGATGAACATCTCACACATACCTGAGTGAGGAGGTACTGAGAGTTCCCCTTCCAAGTCTCAAGTATGGGGGAAACAGCATCACTGGACATCCCACCCTCCCAGGTACACCCGAAAGGGAGGTGGTGTGGGCATCCCTCAGCATGCACTCGAGAGAGGGGACTGTACCTTCCCCAACACCTTCCCTCCCAACACACCCAGAGGGTGAGAAGCACTAGGTACCCTTCACACACCATGCAGAGTGGTGGGAGAAGGGTGTCCTGGGAACCTCTGCACTCACTTCCATCTGCAAAGGGAACTGGGCATCTGCCCTCCCATCCCCTGTCTGCATGCACCTGAAGGATTTGGAGATCTGGGCATTCGCACCTGGCATACAGAGAGAGGGGAAAGGGGGGATTGGACATCGTGTTTATTGACACATGCAGAAGAAAGCATGAGGGAGGGTGACATGCATGCTTCTGATCCCTTTTCTTTATTGAGGAACGATGGAAGAGAGGGCTGATGGGCTGATACCTGCCTGCCCCCTGCTACCTTTCTCCCCTGCCCTAGGAAGATGGTGATATTGTGCTTCATCTCCCATTCCCCATCACCTGTCCCCCGGAAGGGGACACGAAAGGAGACTTCTCCTTTCTATTGGGGGTGCAACAGGCATCTCAGACACTTGCACAGTCCTTCCTTCTTACCCTTCCAATAGAGGGGAATTTGCTTAGGGCAGGCTTATCAGGTGGAGAAAGGGCCTAGGCTGGTACTCGTGTGCAGTACCTGTGAGGTGAGTGCATGCAATTGTTTGCTAGTGTGAGCCCCACGATGGACCAGCCAGTGCGTGGTTTCCTTTCTTCTGTACCAGCACTTTCCCAAGAGGAATATTCATAAGTTACAATACCAGGCAGTACAATTCACTTGGGGTGCAACAATTTGTCTTTCAAATCATTGCCCCAGCAGATAGATGCTGAGCTCAAGAAGCAAGCAGAGGTCTTGGTCCATGCGTGGGAAAGCCTTATGAGGAGAGGCTGAGGGAGCTGGGGTTGCTCAGCCTGGAGAAGAGGACACTCTGGGGGGACCTTATCACTTTCTGCAACTACCTGAAGGGAGGTTGTACTCAGGTGGGGGTCGAGCTCTTCTCCCAGGCAGTCCCAGCTAGTGACAGCATGAGAGGGCATGGCCTGAAGCTGCACCAGGGGAAGTTTAGGTTGGATCTTAGGAAGCACTTCCTCATGGAGAGGATGATCAGATATAGGAATGGACTGCCCAGGGAAGTGATGGAGTCACCATCGCTGGAGGAGTTTAAGCAAAGACTGGTTGTGGCACTTAGTGCCATGGTCTAGGCAATGCAGTGGTGATAGGTCACAGGCTGCACTTGTTGATCTCTGAGGTCTTTTCCAACCTCAAAATTCTGTGATTCTGTGTGTGACATGCATTTTGACTCAGAGGTGCATGGGCACAGCTCCTTGAGCAGAAAGTGGAGGTGGTTCTCTCTGTAGCCACCCTCAAGCCCCCACTGTTGGTACTTGATGTATCTGCTACGTGGTTATTGGAAAGAGATGATGGAGGTCATCTGAGGGATGAGGAAACTGCTGCTGTCCCTTTTGTAACTATGCCATAGGGAGAGAGGAGAGTGAGCGAGCAGAGCTGTCAGGTGAGGCAGTGGGTAATGGGAGCAGGAGGCTGTACTCGTCAGCAGCTTAAGGGTTTAATTTCTTGACCCTGTGCCTTGTCCATTTTGGAAGCTGATTCAGCCTCATTAAGCCTGAGGAGCAGATGTTTCAAATGACAACATACGCTCTGCAGAGACAATTTCTGATGCTTGGAAGGAGAGAGTCCCAGAGAGGTTAGCATCAGAATTGGTGTTAGGGGAGAAATAAACTCTCAGTCCTGAAAAGACTAACAACAGGGATATATCTTAGTCCTCAGAAAGCTGATTAAGGAGAGTGATCAAGTCTTTCCTTACTGTCAAGTCCACTCCTTTGCATGACTAAGATAAACTTTTGGTGTTTCAAGAGTCTATTGCTGTCTTCTGGTCTAACTCCTCCTTCACTTTCACATTTCCTTGCTTCTATTCCCTGTGTTCCTGAGCACTCTTGCCTTTCTCCCGTTCTTTCCTCCTCACCATGTCCAAAACACAGCAAGGTCAGATGCCAAACGCTCAGTCTCATCTGTGCTTTTGAAGGAGCCTTGGTGGACTTGTTATTCCCAGACCATTCCCATCTGATAGTGTAGATCCAAAGGGTGGCAGCTACGTTGTTTCACTGTAGTGTGTGAGCAAGCTGGTGGTAGCAAACCAAACCTCACACTAGTGAAGCCCATGAGCAAGGGTGGAGAATATTGCTCTCTGATCACATGAGCGTGAAGTGTGATGAGTACAACTGACTTAAAATATGCTGAGGTGCACATTAAAGAGTACAGAAACTGCTCTCTGGTCTTGCTGATTCACATTTTTGGTTCAGAGCAAAGGTCAAAAGCTTTTATCTTTGTTGTTCTTGCCCGTTTCGTTGTTGTTCCTCATGTATGAGCTGTATTTCAGGGAAGGGTGATGCCTCACAGCTTCAATACTGAGCAGTGCTGACAGTTCTTCAGCTATTGTGGCATCTTAATGACAGGGAAATGTTGATTATAGCTTGGCATGTGCTGAAATAGTTTTTCACTCCACAGCTTCAGACATCTTAAGCTCGTCACAGGATTCGTTTGTAATACATGAAGTATCAGACTGAGTTACAATTCGAGCAGATTAATTACTGAGAATTTTATTCTTACCTTCTGACCTTTGGGATTTATTTAATTAGTACTGGAGAATTAGCAAAGGTGGCACAAGAGGCTGAAAATTATTAGTATAGGCTTCCAGATAAGCGAGTAACTTGGAGCTGGGCTGCTGCTTGTCTTCTGTGGACATAACAATGACTGTTATTTTATACAAGGGTTGTGGTTTTGAATCTTCTTAAATTATCCAGCCCTTTTCTGACCTCCCAATTGCAGTGGGCTGGTTTACAACCATTTTCCTAAAGAGGTACTCAGTGTAAGTGTTCAAAGCCCTCACTGAGTCTGTTAAATGGGCAGCCTGTCGACTTCTGGGTGACTCTTTCCAGTTCCTTGCCTTGTGAATTTGCCCCACGTGATTGTTGCCCTGTCTGGTATTCCCTTTTCCATTACTCTTTGATACTTGCATTATCAAGTTGCCTGTAGAATCCCAGAATTGTTTCAGGTGGAAAAAATCTTTAAGATCACAGAGTCCAACCATAATTGCAGATGTCTAAGTAAAAGACTTCTTGTATTTGGAAGAAAAGTGTGCTCACTAGGATGAGCTCTGAGTGAAGATGTAAGATCTGCTGTGCTGATACAACAGCTACTTTACTGACCTTAGCCTGGAAATACCTGTGAATGCTGAGCAGATGACTCTGTCTTAAATTGACAAATCTTCATTTCAAATCTTATTTTGAAAATGGAATTGGGCAGCTTTTAAAAACTTTCAGCTGCCTTTAAGCTTGGATAGAAAGAAACATTCCAGACCCTGTATTTTCTTTTGTGAGCTGCTGTGTAAGCTGGAAGAAGAGGCCATTGTTTGCACCTTGTGAAAAGGTTTTTAATTTTCTTTTTCTTTTTTTCTTCTACTTTTTGTATTATTATTTTTAGGAGCTTTTGCAGAATGAGGTGTAAATGCCAGGGCAGAGTTTTATCCACCCTCTGAATTTGGAGTTGGTCAAGATCAGCCTTGGAGTGTAGTCACTGATGTTTGGCACCAGATGATTACAAAAGGCAGGGGTTTGGATGTTGTTTTTATCCTGTGCTTGTGTTGATGTCAGAGGTAGATGTTAACAGTAAGATAAAAGGGTTTTTTTATACCTCAGCTGTTGGTGGTTCTTTGGGCTGCATTGCCAGTGTAAAAATTGACATTTTAGATCTGTGAGGTGCTTCTCTGCTGGCTGCTTTGTGTAGGAGCAGTTGGGTGCTTGTGCCTTCCCCACAGCTAGCAGCATAAATTTGTGTTGACACTTTATAGACTGGCAACCCTAAACCTATCCTGAGCCTCTCACCTGGTGGCTTTGATCACTGCCTGATAATTCTTCTGAGGCTGGTTAGTTTATGGCTGTTGGTTTATATTCTGAAACAGAAATAGTATTAAAACAAATTCACCTGGCACGATGAAAAAGAAGGATTTAGAATCAAGAATTTATCAGTGTGTTTGTGGCTTGCAATTGTTTTAGTCTGGTCTTAGCAGCAGAACACATTTTTAGTTGCTTCTCAGCACACTTAGAATGTTGCTTTTGGTGTGTTGGGCAGACTTTGAAATGGGTTGATACAATTTCCTTTTGCAAAGGACCTTTTGATAGAAGGCTGAATTCCTCAATATTATTTTCTTGCTTTTCTCTCCAGGTATATTGCTATTTTGCAGATAAAATACTGATAATTTACATGGCAAAGTAAAGCATTTTGCTACTCAGAATCTTTCCTGGGTTTTACTTTTTTTTTGCTTCTTTTCTTACCTTCCATAAGTATCTTGTAGCTTTAGTTTTGGCCAGCTCCTTCCTGACCAGAAGGCCAAAAAAATAGATAAAGCCATTTTCTATTTGCAGTGCTCTGTGTATTAAATCACAAATTAGATTGGTTTGTATGTACATTCTTTTTTTTCTGGTCTCTCTCTCTTTTAGTAGAGAAAACTTGGGCCATATAGGGTGCTTTTATTGGAACTGGTGGGAGATGTCAGCACTTTGTTTAGATGTCTTTGAGAGCAAGTTTCTTCTGTTGTCTTATTTTTGTGATTTGCAAGCATTATTTAAGCAAAATGAATCTGTCATTTGTAAATGATGCCAGAATCACTCTCTGGTGGATGGTGTCAGCTACAGCAGGGTCTTAAGGATGGACTCAGCTCAGAAAGCGAGTCGTGCTTGCCAGCCTGATGGGATCCAGGCAGTTTTCCTTCAACAAGGAAGAAGGCAAAGCTGCAGGGAACAGTTGGGTTACAAGTTGCAGGTGACAGGCAGAAGCGTGTTACCTATTGCAGCTGTGGAAGCAGAAGGTGTTTGTGGGATGAGAAGGATCAGTTGATGTGTTCTGACATAATTCAGGTTGGAATACTGATTCAAATGTGGGGATATCAGAGAAATAGGATAGGATTTACTTTGGAGGGGACAGGGCTAGATTAAAGGTGGATAACAGGTGAATTTCTGCATTTATGTGTGAGGAGGAGATGCTGTCGAGGGAAAAAATGGTACAGAAAGCAGAGGGAGCTTGAGCAGAGCTTCTTTTTGCCCTGCACAAGAAGAATCTGGAAGAGCTGACACCATTTAAGTTCCTAAGTAGAAGGAATAGATGGAAGAAAAATTTGCAAAAGAGCAAGAAATTAAAAAAGAAGCACAAGCAGTTCTGTCAGTGGTATCTGTAAGGCTGAAAAAAGTGAAGTAGTGGTTTCGGGTGGTGGCCAAAGGAAAGGTCACTTGTGTGGTATGATCTGAGTAGTTGAAGCCACACTAAAGTGTGTCTGGTGTGGAGCTGGAGAGGAGAAGCTCCAGAGATGGTGAGTGTTGTAAATAACACAGCGAGTGCTGGGATGAAGAGAGTCTAAAGTGCAAGTGGAGTCTCAGTCAGTGATATTTAAGGTAAAAGATACTAAAATTATGCTAGGCTTTAGTGGGGGAAGCCTGTAGGGTAAAAAAAAAAGGTAAATGTGAAAGATGAAAGTGTAGGGAAACCTGGAGTTGGGGTGGAATGGACAGAAAAAGTAAATGAGGTTAGGAGTAGAGGGCAGAAAACAGTTCTTGGTGAGGAGGAAGAGAGGAGTTGAGAGCAAAGGTCAGCATGCCTTTGAATATCTTCATCTTGTTCATTAGTGGTCTGAGGCATGCACAGGAAAAAATCTGTCTGCTCTATTTTTAAAAGATATTCCTGTATGGGAACCTACTCGCTCAAACTCTCCGTACAGGATCCTTGCTGCTCAGGGTGTTGAGAACTCGCTAACAAAGCCCGATTGAGGAGCTCCTGCTGGGAGAGCACGTGCACTTGGAGCTGAGGGTGTGATTGTGCACAAGTCCCGTGACTTCCAGTGGGATCTGGGCCCACGCTTCCCCTTAGGAGATGCTCACATGTTTGTCATGTGGCACAACCAGTCTTCTGTGGGGTGGTTTGGCTTTCACCTAATGCAGGTTCCAAAAAAATGTGAGTGTCCCTGGGTGAAAAAAGAGCTCCCAGATGGAGTGGGGCCAGAGGAGCCCCAGCAATGCTGGGAGNGGGACATGGCCAGGAAGGTGAGTTTTAGGAATTTGACTTGAACCATTGGGCTTATGTCAGTGCAAAGAACAATTGTAGAGATGTTAATTAAACTACCATCTTAAAACAGAAAAATACTTGTTGGAAAACATGGTATGTGCTATATTTTGGGGTGATATATAGTAAACTGGAACAAGGTGACTTTGAGAGCAGTCATCTCTTTTTGAGGGGTTCCTTTTGTGTTTGACACTTGAATCAGCCCTTCACTACTGTTTTGGATTGCTCAGTTCTTAGTGGAACCCGATTAAAAATGGTTCAGGGGAGAACAGGTACAAGCTGTTGCTTGAACACTTCAGGCAGTGTTGGTAAAAAAGAGGCAGTTTCACATTTGCAGTGGAGCACAGCCTGTGTTCCTCCCTTGCTGCATCAACCACTGGAGCAAACACAGAGGCTGGCATGTGTGATCAGAGTCTGGACAGACAATTCAATCTGTGCCAATCATATTGCTCTTAGTAACATGCTTGGTCTCAGTGAAACTCCACAGAACCTTCCACCTGTAATTTTGAAATTGCTTCAATAAAGCAATTGAGAATTACTTGATGGACCAGCAAAATATTATCCTTTAGTGCTCAGTGAATTAAATCCTTTATTCATCTCAGATACTGAATAATAAATAAAAGTGTGACTGTAACTTCATGGCACTCTTAAGTTTTCTGAAGCCAGGATTTAACCCTTGAACTCCTCTACAGGTTATGTTACCACATTTGAAAGAGCAGAGCAGATTGTCTGTGTTAGTGGTTACACAAAGCAAGGTCACCAGGGCTGTGATGAAATGAGTGGCTCCATTTATTCAGATGTCAGTAAACTGCTCTGTTCTGAAATAATACATTAGGGAATAGCTAGAAAGATGTAGAACATCAAGCTTCTAAAAAAAAAATTAGTTTGGGGCTGTTTTATTATAAGATGTTTGCTCACCCAGCAGCTGTGATTATGTCACGGGCAGTAAAATACAACTCATGTTTCTCATAATAAAGCTTCCCATCCTCATGAGTTTTTCAAAGTTTTTATTATATATATTGTTTTTTTTCCCCTTTGTGAGACTCTACCAACCCATCCAGGAGGGAACTAAGAGGAACAGATCTTGTCCTGTGCTCTGTGCATTTGCAGAAGAAGAATCTGCAAGTGGAGACCGTGGTGGCCATGCCAGCCTGCTGGGTTGGGTAGGAGACTGGTGCAGAAGTCGAGTAATATGCAACCTTATCTTTCAAATGGTTTGCATTAGAGAAGAGTCTTATAGGCTGTGAAGGAGTTAATCTATCCAAGCTCCAACCTAAACCTCATTCTTGCATGTTCCAGCAATTGTAATACATGCAAGGAGTGCTGTGCTCCAGGTTGTATGATGTTCAGCACTTCTAGAAGGGCTTTGTGGAAAGAAAAAAGAAGGAGGGGAAGAGAAAACAAAAAAGAAGAGGGGGAGGGAAAGAAAAACCAAGACCACTTTGGCCAGGTTTTGTCTGGTGTTTTTTTCTACTGTAATTGTGAGGGCACTTGTCTTTCATATTTAAATACCTTTGCCTTGAGATGTCTTATCTGGTAGCCTCCCAGTTACCTTCAGCTTGTACAGATGATATCCTCATGCACTGCAAATGGTTTGCAAGTGTTGTAACAAGGAATTTAAGGAACAGAAATTACTACACTGGAAAGTAGGAGTCTGAAATTATTACACTGAAAAGCATCTTCAGCTGACTGCATTAAATGAGCTTCTGTTTCTTGTCCAACCTCTTGGCTTTGGGCTTGGGAAGTTGGGATTGTCAGTGTCAGAACACAGCACCTTTTAATTGAAATTTCACAGACTTTGAATGTCCTGTTAACCATTTAGAGCTCATTTATGGGTAAATTATTTTAGCTGTGTTGAGACTGATGACCAAATGCTGCCAGAGGTACCTTAACTTTGCCACCTGAATGGGACCTCAGCTTTGTAGCAATGAATCAGACTTGTACTGAATCTCACTCTATTCTAATCTTACTGGCTGTATTTTTCAGGTTGCATGAAAGCTGGTGTTAGTATTTCCCAGGCAGACCTCCTTTTGGCTGCTGCTTTAGCTGTGGTTAACTTTTAGTTATTATCTCTGTATCATCTTAGTTTTGCAACAGTTTCCTGGTTTGGAATCAAGTGAGGTGAGAGGGTTTTGTGAACCACTGACTGAGCTGTAGGTGTTTAAATGTTAGGAACACAGTTTCAGCCAGCATGGTGACAGGAAACCAATGACAGCACTGATGCAGAAGTACAGGAAGAAAAATAAAGGCATATTCTGCCCAGTTAATATATTTTTCATACTATCTTCTGATGGTTTCCATAGCTTTTTTTGTGCAATTTATATTGGATGTGATCATAGTTTGAACATCTTCACAAAAAAGAGAGAGTAGCCAGGTCATGCATATATAAATCATCACCTATTTGTACTATATGTTGCATATGGTTTTTATTTTAATGTATTTTTTCTTCATTGGAAGATGTAGGTGATTATCATAATGCAAATTGCTCATTATTGTCCCTTCACATCATTAATTATAGCAATTGTATTCTTTTATTCTTTGGACTTTCAGGAGGGGAAAAAAAAGTCCTCTCTGTAAAAATAAATCCTGTGTTGCAGTCTAGATCACTTAAACTATTTTCCTCCAGAAGTGGTAAAATATGTATGACTAATTAAAATAAAGTGCCTTTCACCAGCTCGTAATCCCTGTCATTCAAATTTATTTAGAAATTGTTGTATAAATAAACCATGCAAGTGTATAACTGGCCAAATAGATTGGTATTTTCAGTCTGAAGCACTGCCAACTGCAGATTATATGGTGTAAGACTTAAGGGAGTAAAGAAATCAAGGCAAATCCTTTCCTAGGAATCAAGATTGTAGGGACAAAGATAAATAACACTTCATATTATAGATTTGGAATTCTGTATTGGAGGAAAAAAAGAAGGAAATTTAAATTACAGCATGATTTAAATACCCATGTATTTCATTCTCTCATAAACCAAAAAGGACTGAGAGAATGTAGTTGAAAACAAATCTCCATAATAACCTATCTTTGGATCTGAAAGTGATTTATATTTCCATATAAATGCCCTTTCCAGACCCAGATAGATTATTCCCAGACTAAACTGCCATAAAGATTTGACAATAAATTATTTCTTTTTTTCAGACATGCCAGTTTTTCCTGGCTGAGCCTTTCTGGAAAATCACTGCCCATCTAACATTTGAGAGCTGTTGTTGAATGCTACAGTCTGCTCTTGTAAAGAACCACTATGGGAAAGTTTCTGTTGGGCAGAAAGTGTCTGAAAATGTTTATTTTAATGCTTTATGGTTAGAATTTTAGAAATCTGTAGGTGGAAATTCCCATGTGAAAAACTCCAAGCCCTTCAAAAGTGAAAAAGAGGTGTCTTGTATTAATTCAGTTTGAAGTACAAAATAGTATGCATGTGATTTATTATTATTTTATTAATATCTTTTTATGGATTCGATGAATGGAGCCTTGTCACAATGCTTAGTCAAGAAATAGGGGCTTGCTTACAGATTTTCCCAGTAAGGATTAACATCTGACGTAGCTGTGTCATGGCTTCAGCCACAATGGGATCCTTTATCTAGGCTCACATATTATGTGCATTTCATTTTTCCCTTTAGACAATGCTTTGTTTGTAAGGGCAGCCTGACTGGGTCTGTGTGGATTGGCTCTGATGAAGAATGTGGGTGTCTGTCAGGTATGAAATGTGGGGGAATACAGCAAAGACAAGCTAGAAGCTACTGGGTATGGTGACAACTCCCATTGCTCTGGTTACCTTTTATGATGTGAAAACTGAATACCTTTCACACATCACTGATGGGAGTGGGCTCCAGAGTTAAATGTTCATAGACAATCAATGTTCTGTTTCATCCGTAGTGACTCTTAACGTGTACTATGAAGGTGTTGAGGCACTGGCACAGGTTGCCAGAGAGTGATGACCCATCACTGGAAGTGTTCAAGGCCATGTTGGCTGGGTCTCTGAGCAACCTGCTGTAGTTCAAGATGTCCCTGCTCACTGCAGGGGCATTGGGAGTAAATGATCTTTAAGGTCCCTTCCAAACCATCCTATTAGTCTGCAGTTTAAAGCCACTCAGACCTTTTGTTCTTCAGACAGGTTATGGATTAATTTTCATTAAATAACCATGTCCTTTGCACATTCCAGTCTCTAATCATCTGATGAATCATCAACATCCAAAACGTCAGAATTTCAGTGTTTAGCAATTGGCTTCCATCTGGGATCACCCTTTTAGCAGTGCAGACAGAAGCTGCATGGCAGAACTGGGTCTTGCACTACTTCTGTCTGCATTTTGGTCTGGCCAGCAGAGCCTGAGTCATCCGTGTTATATATAGAGCGAGCTGAGGATGCAGGGAGATCAAAGAGTTTGAATGGGGCTTTGGGAGGGATGAGCCAGCACCTTCAATGCCTGACAAAGAAAACGGGGAGCTGGGGGAAGTTGGGATGAGAGAAGCTAGCAGTGCTTGGAGCTGCTGTTTTGGGAATTCACTTTGCCATGTGTGCACAGAGGAGCTGTTTTATAGGGCTGCCTACAGGATTCCCAGTCATGAGAACCCTTGGGTAACTGGGAGAGCACATGTTGCACCACGAAGTGAGGGAAGTTCAGTGGTAATCTGGGCTCCTAGCTCTAGATAATCTGCCTCTAGGGTCCACTTCTCTCCCAGCCACAAGCATTTGATGCTGTTGACCTTTCCTTGCTGATTGCTGCAGGACCATCTTAAAGATGGCAAGTGTGCCCTCCTTTTACAAAGGTGGGGTGTTAAGAGGTTATCATCATTTCTAGTACTGTGGAAACAGTGTTTTCTGGTAAATCTGTCACAGGAATGGTTTCCAAATTGACTTTGAAATGTTTTGAGTGTTACTTACCCTGTGGGGAGATTATTGCAAGGAGATTTCCCTTTTGATTTCATAGCCCATAGGGTGCAATGGTCTGAGGGATGAAGATTTCAGAACAGTTTAGAGGTCCTAGGTAAATTAAGGAAGTGTTTGCAATTCTCTATTACATTCTCACCTGCAAATAGCTGCTATGAAAAATATTCTTCTGGTGTATGCTACAGGTACAGGAAGCTCTAGTGGCATATCTGTAGTGGAGGGTAGTGCAAAGACTTGTGAACTACCATCAAGTTAGTGGAACGTGTCTGGTCCCAGCCTGGTGCTCAGTGAAGGAGATGCTAAAAGTAGATCAGATAGATCCCTTCCTTTGCTCAGTAACTCTG
Source organism: Chloroceryle aenea (assembly GCA_013399075.1). NCBI lineage: Eukaryota > Metazoa > Chordata > Aves > Coraciiformes > Cerylidae > Chloroceryle > Chloroceryle aenea. Next base: position 21,569 of record VWZY01002343.1, read on the forward strand.
AAATCTCCATGCCCTCTATTGTTTCTTCTTTCTTTGTTTACTTTTTTACCTAATTTTCATTTTCTGTTCCTTTGTATCTATTGTTTCTTTTCCAAGCTGCATTTTTTTTTTCCATACCTTCCAGGCAGGAACAGATCTTTGAGTAGTAAAGCCTAATTGTTTCCTCATGTCCTTTTTATTTTTGCAACCTCTTCTTTTGCATTTGAGCTCTTAGCTGCTTTGGAGAGCTAATCTTCTGTGGTTAGTATGCACACAGGAGATGTTTGCATTTGGCTGAGTCTTTCCATTCATCTGCAGGATACAGCAGCACCCGTCAGCGGGTACTGGAGATCAGTGGCCCAGCTGCCCTGGGGTCACCAAGGGACCTATATCTGCACTGGTCCCATGAGGATGGAGGTTGAGGTCTTGCAGGTTTGTGGAGCTCAGGCACATACAGGAATTCTCCTTGATTTTTCCAGCTAGAGGAGGAGGAATTCTGAGCTGAGCTACAATGGGTATTGTTGTCTCAGCTTGCTTGCAGGGATGGCTGTAAGAGGAGAATTCTTGCTCTCAGCAGCCGCAGCAGTTAGCGTGGGCATCAGGCACAGTTTGATGAAGAATCAGCACCAGGACACAGTTTTTGTAGAGTCTTCTCTTTCATCACATAGACAGCAGATGCTGGGCACTCTTCTTCCTCATTCAGAGTGTCGAAACTGAAACTAGAGCAGTGATCGAGCACAGCCCTTGTGGAAAGACTGACTTTAATAAAAAAAAAAAAACAACCCCAAAAACCCTTTCATCTTTAAAATCAGCCTTTATGCTCCTTGATGAATAATTTGGGTTATTTTCAGTGCAATTCCCAAAGGAAACAAGGCTCTGTGCAGTCAGGGTAAGCGTGAGTGGGTTTGTATCTCCTCCTCATTCTTCATCCTCCTGATAACTTTGAAACTGAGGGTTGTTAGCACTCCAATTTTGTACAGGAGCATGAGTCTCACCAAATTCCCAATTTTTTGAAAATTCAAGGCAACTGAGTAGAGAGGAGTGTATCCCATTAAGGCTGGACTGCTGTTTGAGCTTAACCCTTAATAAATTGTACAGAATCTGCATCTTCCTGATCATCTCTCCCATCCTCACAGACACTCTGAAAATTTGGCCTCCTTAGCTCAAATATTTGCACATCAAAATTACTTCCACTGCTTATTTCAGCCCCATGGGGTAAGGTGGTGGGGGTGTTTCTTGAGGTATTTGTGGTTCCCTTGTTAGCTATCCCAGCAGCATCCCAAACAGAATTCCCTTTCTCTCTTATTTGTTGTGAGTTTGTGATTTGTTTCATAAAATAAATATTTTCTTTGACTTTTTTTTTTTTTAGAAACAGAAAAGATCCCTGTCATGCGTGGCCAGTGGTTTATTGATGGTACCTGGCAACCTCTGGAAGAAGAGGAAAGTAACTTAATAGAGCAAGAGCATCTCAACCGCTTCAAAGGGCAGCAGCTGCAAGAGAGCTTTGATATGGAAGTATCAAAACCTGTTGATGGGAAGGAGGGTAAGATCATTTAGAACACTATTTTTGCAGTGTGTTCTCTGGACAGTTGGGGTCTGGTTTCCTTAAGTAAGAATGTGACCTGTAATGCTTTTCCATCCCACAGCAGGGAACTGGCATCAGTTTGCTCTCCCATTTTTCAGTGCATCTTCATGGTGTAGCAGTTCCTGCTGCAGCACATCTGATGAACTCTGGACAATTCTATTCAGAGATAAACTGCTTGTTCCCATTTTGCTTCACATGGCTTTTAATGGTGTTTGAGATCTCATTTCAAAGTGAAATCTCTTGATGGGATGAGAAGAGTCAGTGTCCAAATGGCTATTAGCTCTCTGGCCAGCATTCCTACTTCTGCCCTAAAGGGAGTGTCAGTTTTACAGATCACATTTCATTTTCCATTCTTCTTCCATCTGTGAATTTGTTTTCAGCTGTAGTAAATCTTGGGCATTCATTTTGTTATGGAAGTCCTTATATTTTAATGACCAGGCTGAGGACATTCAGTTTGTCTTCCTGGGAATCTCAAGTCAAATGCATTTAACATTTTTAAGACCAGCCTTCTGAAATTACTGATTTATTATTTAATAAGCACACCACTGAGTTGGTTGCTGAGGATAAGTATAGCCCAGCAAAAGCCCAGTATTTTTAGTTTCCACACTTCTGTTTATTCATTGTCAGTTGGTGAACAACCTACAAACCAAGGGCTGCAAGTACAGAAGGCTCTCAATGTATTTTAATAGGGGGTTTGGTTGTGTTCTTTATAAAACAAGGTTATTTTACAACTCTTTAAACTCCAGCTTTGCACAAAGCAGTTACAGAGTGTAGGAGTGGCTGTCTTTTGGCCGTGAGTTCTTATCTATAAACTACATGACCACACAAGTAAAACCTTGTTCACAAATTGGGAGCAAGGCCAATATTCGGGATACTTCTGTAATTACCTCAAGGAAAACCAGAATATCATTTGTTGACTTAGTGAGATTATTTTTCAACAGTACAGAGTAGTTAAGTTTCTAACTCCCCTCAAAACTAGCGAGGGCTCTGTGAATAGTTTATTTTTCTATTTGCACCACTTGAAAAACATCTTTTCCTCTGGCCAAGCCTGCAGCACAGTCTTCTGCTGGAACAGCTCTGTCAGGCAGGTGCATGGGAAGGGAAGGAAGGAAGAGAAGGAAGGGAAGGAAGGAAGTTACTCTGGAGCATAAATGAGGTAGGAGAAATTGGGGAGAGTGATGAGGAAATGATAATCCCTGATATTTATGAAAACATAAAAGATCACTAAAAGAATCTCTGAATTCAGACACCAGTGCCCTTTCTAAATCCAAAATTAAAAATAATAAGCAAAACAAAGGAAAAACCCTGAGCTATCAAAATGGAATACATGTCAAGTCNAAAAAGAAAAACCCTGGGCTATATGTGCAGGCACTTCAAAATGGAATACATGTCAAGTCACCAGTAACTTCCAGTAGATGGGTTTTTTGTGTTGCTTTTTCTACTAATGAGAGAGTTACAGGATAATTACAGCTAACAGTAAGGGTGAAAAGTGGCTTTGTCATTATAATGTGCCTCGAAATACATCCCTGATCAGCTGGCATCTGCGACTGCCATCTGCACGTGGCACTGGGAGCAGCTTTGCAACTTGCATTACTGTTGCTGAAGTAAACATCATTAGCTGAATGCTGAGTTCGGGCTGTAAATTCCTCAAATGCTACAGTTTGTTGTAATTGCATCCTGGATGAAACTTATTTTGGTCCCATCAAGGTTTACAGGTTGCAGTTAAAATAGATCTGCAGATATTGTTGGGAAGTGTTTGCAATGCTGTGATGAAGAATTGTAGATGATGAAAAACTGGCCAGCACATCTCAATTCCTCAGTAAAATTCATACAATCTGCTCTAACAGCCTCTTAGAACTTAGATATAGAATTATTTTCTTATATGAACAAGCCAGTTTGCAGCATGAATAATGAAAAGCTGGCTTGTTGAGCCTCTTGTTGATACACAGCAGACCTGTCCACTCGTGATCTGATCCCCTGACATGCTCTAAATGACATCAGTAGGATTAAAAGTCAGGAGAAGATTCTGCTTTGCTCTGTTCTGGATGATTTTCTTTTATTCAGCCTGCTAACTCAGGACATTATATGATATCATGGAACTTGGTATCCAAGACACTCTTAGCAATTTGCTTGCTATTCAGTTATCACTATTTATTTATTTTATTGTCCTCTGATTTTTTTTTTTTTCTGAAGAAAACAGAATTGCAAGTAGGTTTACTAGATGTTTAGCATGCAGAGTCATCCATACAGATGAGTTCATGTCAAAACTGACAGCAGAGCACCATGTACCTCATCTGTGAAGGGGCACTGCTCAACAAGCAGTGCCCCTCTTCTTTCCTTACATCTTCAGTTTTGGGATACCCATTAGGAGTCTCAAAGAAAGCTATTTCCCACTCCAATGCTTTGTTTTATTAATTCTGCTCCTGGTTTGTAGCATTTTAATAAGGAAGTAACTAAGCTGCACCCAGGGCTTGTGTTAGTGATGATAAATACCCTGTTGGCTGGGAACATAATGTCTGTGCTACCTTCCAGTGCTGTTTGGGTGCATGTGAAGCTGTAAATGCTGAAAATAACAGCTTATTTAGGGCTATGAAGATTCTGAGGGGCCTGGCGCATCTCTGTGCCCAGGAAAGGCTGAGTGCCCCGGGGCTGTGCAGCTGGAGCATAGCAGCCTNGAACTTAGATATAGAATTATTTTCTTATATGAACAAGCCAGTTTGCAGCATGAATAATGAAAAGCTGGCTTGTTGAGCCTCTTGTTGATACACAGCAGACCTGTCCACTCGTGATCTGATCCCCTGACATGCTCTAAATGACATCAGTAGGATTAAAAGTCAGGAGAAGATTCTGCTTTGCTCTGTTCTGGATGATTTTCTTTTATTCAGCCTGCTAACTCAGGACATTATATGATATCATGGAACTTGGTATCCAAGACACTCTTAGCAATTTGCTTGCTATTCAGTTATCACTATTTATTTATTTTATTGTCCTCTGATTTTTTTTTTTTTCNAATGATTTCTCAAGTCCCCTTTTTCATAGGTGACCTGGACACCACTGCTTCAGTGGGAGATCCTCTGCTGAGCAAACTGCCTGTAGTATTATTTTGATTTTCACCCTTAGGAAGTATTTAATTCCATGCCTTGCAAAATGAGCTGCATTTAAGATGCCTGATATCGCTGACTCCACTTCAGTGGTCCACTAAGCTGTTGATCTCAGCAGTGGCATGAATTTCTCACACAATTATTTTTTTATGGCAGAACACAGAAATTAGGCACTTTATTTCTTAGGACTATCCAAGCAGGGTAATGTGACTTTTAGATTTTTACCTTATCCATTTGACCTGGATTTCTCTCCAAGAAGGTTATGTCCTATAGAGTGGTAGGGGTTGGAAGGGACCTCTGGAGATCATTCAGTCCAACCCCCCTGCCAGAGCAGGGTCACCCAGGGCAGCCCACCCAGGAACAGAGCCAGGGGGGGCTGGAAAGGCTCTAGAGAAGATGTGGTTCCCAGGTAACATAGATCTATCTGCTGCTTCTAAACATTAGATAAACTTTTAAGGCCAGCTACCCTGCCTGGTGATTTCCTGAAGCACAGCATCCATAGGAGGTGTTGGCAAGTGACAGCTGTCTCCTCAGACCAGGCAGAATGTGTAAGGGAATGATGCTGAGGCCATCAACATCTCCCTCTTCTTTGACTCTGCATGGAGCTCTGCCTTCTAAAACCAAGCCAGAGGAATGCTGCTGAAGTCCTGATGCAAACAAATGCTGCAAAGGTATCACCATGGAGGGCATCTCCTCCAGAGCTTGACTGCACACACACACATCTCATCACACTGAGTCTGCTTTGATCCTGGCTGAATTCCATAGATGTTGTTACAGTTTAAAGAGTTCATCTTCTTGTTGATAGATACAGGAAAGGACGTTACAAAAACAGAGTAACCAGTATGGCTCCAGGAGGAAACCACACTTAGGATGAGGAATTGGAGGTTTGGCTGCCTGTCAAGTGCTTTGTTGTGCAGCTGAATGTCTGCAGCCGGCGTCTGAGTTCATGCAAATCACCAATTTGCACAAATGCAAATTCAGGAAGACATCTTCAAGCCTATCATTACATCAAGTAATTTTACATCATTTTCCCAAGTGACACAAAAGCCATCCCAGTTTCCTTTTGTAGCTGGGTTGAGCAGCAGAGCTCAGTGTTTGCTGCTCGGGTCTATGCTAAAAACAGTCGACTGATGACACCTTAAACCCCTCGGTGAGATGCTGTGCTGCTGTAACAGGATATGTGGGCTTCCAGGTCTGATTTGTTGTTCTGTTGATAGGTAGATAATACTGAGGAGGTTTGGGGCCCTCAAATTCATGTGTCTAGTACTTGTTGTTTGTGGTTCATCCAGGCTTATTTTGTATTTTGGCTTTGTTTGGCCTCCTTAAGAACAATTAATTCATCAGAGTTACACGTGTCAATTAAAATCAACACAAGATGTAAGGTGATCTAAATTCTTAGGTTCAGACTTATAAATATTTGATACAAACTTCAAGCTTTAAAATGTGGCAGTGTTTATTTGATCACACTGAGAATGGGTTATTTCTCTGTGCCTTCTTTCTTGTACTCCTCACCCCCAGTGATTGCACCTGAACAAATTTCTGCTGTCCAATAATTCTAGAAATATTTCTGAGGAAAGCCAAGGGTATCATACTTGTTCTGTCAAGTGAACTCTTGGCTGAAACCCTTTTGAAGGGAATACAAAAAGGGTATCATAATACCCACTGAAGTCACTACTTCAGTGTTGATTTTTCTCTCTTGCACCGTGGCCAGAGCCCACATATCCCTTGCTGTGAGTTCCTTGAGCACAGAGAGCTGTCAGCAGGCAGGTGCCCACTGCTTCAGGCGCAGGGAGGATGGAGGAGCAGCTTTTGTCACACAGTGTGACTTTCAGGTAGAGGTTCTGTCTTTGAGACCCACGGCTGCCTGGTATGTGGTAATATTCCCACCTCTTGCCTTTATATATTGATGATGGTGCCAGACAGCAGAGCAGGAACAACAAGAGCTCAGTGTGCTCCTGAGAGGCAGTGGGAGGTGATGCTTCACACAAGGGCTGATTCTGATTCTTCCTGCCAAGCCCACTGAGCAGTGGTTCAAAGGGTACCTCGTAAAGTGGTCCCTGGTCTAAACAATAGCCTCTTGAAGCATTGCTGTTTGTCTAGAGCACAAGTGTGGTGAGGAGCAGCTGGGAGACCTGGGCTTGTTGAGCCTGGATAGAAGGAGGCTGAGGGGAGACCTTCTGGCTCTGACAGCTCCTGACAGGAGGTTGGAACCAGGGGGGGTCAGGCTCTGCTCCCAAGGAACAAGGGACAGAACCACACAAAACAACCTCAAGTTTCCCCAGGGGAGGTTTAGGTTGGAGCTAAGGAACAATTTCTTCCCCTGCAGGGTTGTCCAGGGCTGTCCCAGGCTGCCCAGGGCAGGGGTGGAGTCCCCGTGACCCCTGGAGGGGTTTCCAAGCCCCCCGTGGAGCTGTGGTGCTGAGGGCCAGGGGTCAGTGGTGCCCTGGCCGTGCTGGGGGATGGTTGGACTGGATGATTTTTAAAGGTCTCTTCCAACCAGAATGATTCTGTGATTCTGTCTCTGCCTTAAGAATACTTGGTTAGCTGTTACTATCCTAAATACAGTTGAGTACATCATCTGTTTCTCCATCATCTTTTTCAAATATATTAATTCAATTAGGATGAAGCGAAGCTGAAAGCTTAATGTATGTGATAGTAACATAGAAATAGACGTAGCTCATTTCATTTGCCCAAAGTGATGCTCAAAATTCAGCTGGAAATCACCTGAGCAACCTGGTGAAAACTTGAAATTGGCTGCAGCTTAAAAGTTACTCTTGCCCTGTGCAGTATTCTAGATGCTAGAAAAACTAGAAAACTTGATTTATTTTTTCTGAGATTTCCAATAATATTTCCTCTCTTCCTAAGAAGCTTACACAGGTTTTTGTTCCAGCTGGCTACATTAACCTTTTGATGGGAAAGTCGTGTTCATAGGATCAGTGAACAGTGCAGACCAGGAGGGATCTCTGGAGGTGGTCTGGTCCAACCTCCCTGCTCAAAGCTGCAAACTCGAGAAGAGCAGGTTGCTCAGGATGTTTCCAGTTGGGTTTTGAATCTCTCCAACAATGGAAACTCCACAACCTCTCTGGGCTCCCAGTATTTTACAATCCTCACCATGAAAAACATTTTTTTTCTTATACTTTGCTTGAATTTCTTCTGCATGTTCTTCTTGAGTGTTGTCTTGCTGCAGCCAGTAAGATATTTTACAGACTAAATTATTCCATTAAGTACTGTAGCTCTGAGCCTAATTTTCCTCTCCTCTGGAAAACTGGTGTGCAACAGTAATGTTCTTCACTTGCACCTGTATTAAGGCATCTGCTGACAGAGCTGTTAGCTGAGGCTGTGAGGAGGTGAGATCCTGGACCAGCATCACTGTGGCAACGCTTAGGTTTGTAGGACTTCACTTGCAGCCTCACTTAGGAACCCTGGAAGAAGTGTGGAAGGTCTGCCCATCATAGCAGTGGGGACAAACCTCCTGCTGCCCAAGTGCCAAGAGCAGCTTCTTCCTGCTCATGTAACTTCACAACTGGATGTCGATATTCTCACGAGGAGTGGAAGAAGATGATTGACAGTCTAGTAGATGTCCTTACCTCAGCATCCTTCAGCAGCAGAGTGGGTTTGCTGTTGCATCTCCTCCTGGAAAGCAGCTTCTTGAGGACTTAGAGAACAGGGTAACAGTGGGATTTGTTTGGCTGATCTAATTTTTAATGATCATTTTATGCTCTTAGGGGAAAAGAATAGAGCTGTGCTTAAAACTGACTTTTTTTTTTGTTTGGTTTGGGCTTTTTCCAAGTGTTTAGTGTATAGTTAAGAAGGGGGACTGTGTCCTACCCTGGACAAGTAGAGGGGTTTTTGCTTTTCTATGTGTAAAAGCAAAGGCACTTGATGAGGCCAACCACACCATGCCCCAGCTGTTGTCTTCTAATGCCTTTATTGTGATGTTACAACTGTTTATGCAGAGGGAAGACATTGAACTTGGCTAATGTGACCAGACACCTCTGCTACAGACCCAGGTTTTTAAGTGTATATAGTTTTTCAAAACATGTACCTTTATTTTTTTCTAAAAATGGTAAATACTAATGAAAAAAAAAGTGACACCCCTTTTAAAAATTTTACTTTGAAGCTCAGTGTTTTTACTTTTAGTTCTCTACTACCTCCCTCCCTTCTCCCTCCCTTCTCTGTTCAAATGGAGAGGATATAAGGAGAAGTCAGATGCTGCATGTCTTAAGAGAAAGCATTCCCAAGGTACAGTAACTGTAGATTTCTTTTTTTTTTCTTTAGTAGTATTCCTGCCTTAGGAAGCTTTAAATTCTAGTTTGCTTGTATCAGTTAAATGTGTTAGATTTACATGCTTGGTTACCTTGAGCTGTATTCATGTCATTTCCTTCAAAAGGGAAGGAAAAAGGCATCCTAAATCTTTGGAGAAAAAAAGAAGTAGAAGTGTTGTGAATATTAGAAAAACAAAAAGAAAAAAGTAGTAGAAGTGTTGTGAATCTTAGGAAAGAAAAAGTAGATGCTAATGGTGTCGTGCAGTAATCCTTGTTATAATTGTTTGTGACTGTGATGAAAACTGTAAATGTTTGTTTCTTACACTCCTGATATGTGGTTTGGCTTGGCCCAGAAACTAAAAGCAACTTCTTTACTTCACATAAGATCAGTTATGTCAGAGAAGGAATGGAGGCTTTATGCAGGATAATGTTTTGTTTGCCACTTTTTTTTTTGCATGATGCATGAATCTTTCATTTTATATTGTAAATTATTTTCACTGCAGCTTTTTTATGAGTATTGGAATGAAATGAGGCTTAAGTCTGTTCAAGGTGAATCAGTTTAACTGCTGGCTTGAGCAGTAAGAAAGGACTCCTGCCTTTTATTTTGTAATTTTGGAATTATTTTGTAGATTGATTTTATTTTTCCTCCAAATCACGTTCAGTTGTGAAAATGTGCTTGAATTAAAAACTTCAAAGTAGGTGCTTATATAGCAAATGGTGCCACTGATGAATTGAGATGAGGTTTTAGAATCTACAGCTGTACCTTGGATTTCCACACCAGAACTTCAGAGCTGTTGAAGAAGGAACCACCAGGGCCAAATGATGCTCTCAGCTGTCTGTAGGACATGGCAGGCTTTGGGGCAGAAACCACTGCTTATGGATTACAAGAGAGATTAACTTTAAAAATCCCTGAAAAAAAGAAAGTAGAAGAGTTTTTCAGACAGTACATATCCCTCCTCTGCTCTCTAGCCTGCCTAGAAGGATGGTGCCTTTGATGGACATAATTCCAGCTCTTAGCACTTCAGAGATGCTTTCCTCTAGATCAGTCTTCACTTGGACATAGTCGAACTCTGGTAGAAGAGGATCACCCCACGCTTTGGTCCTGGCACGTGGATGAAAGTATCCAGTGAAAAAAAGTGTTTACCTCAAAAGGTATTTAATTTAAAACTGCTGGCCTGGTGAAATGCCATGTTTAAGGGCCTGGCTGGCTGCACTTGATGCTGGAGGTGTCCAGCTCCTCCAGCACTTGAGCTGGGAGGATGTTTGCACTGGCAGCGTTGCACATCCTCTGCTTCTCCGTGGGGTTTGTGCCATGAGCATCAAAAACAGTGCAGGCTTTCTGCTCCTCAGTTATTCTCCACTTACTCTGACTCAAGACGAGCTGCTGCAGTCTGGTTGTGATCAGATTCTTCAAGGCTTTAGGAATATGCATTCTATATTTTAGGTTTACCTTTTTATTTTTCACATTTAAACTTCTTAGAAGGATTTTTTTTGCCTCTGTGTTCATCTGTCTTGGTGAAACTGGAGGTTTGTGTGATAGTAGCTGTTGATTTCTTCAGCTGAGAGAAGTCCTTTCTTGTTCCTTCTCCCTCCATGCTTCACTCCTTGGTTTTGCATGGCTTGCTCACTCCTGTCAGGTTGTCTTCCATCTACAGCAGGGTCACCTTCCACCTTCTCATACTCTGGGTGTCTGTCGTGGTTGGTATTCCTAAAAGAAGATTTAATTTCTCATTTCTGGCTAGAAAGGAAGGAAAAACTTGATCTCATTTCCATGAGCTTAGCCTTCAATGCCACAGTTTTCTGCAGCTTGGGAAGATGCACCCTTGGAGACACCTGCTAAGAAAGCTGTGTGTTGTCAGTGTTGGAGAAGTAGTTTGTGTGAAAGAAAAGCTGCAACAAGTCTGGTCCAGAGGGAGATTCCTGTTGCATGGCTTTACAGAAGGCCTTCCATCTTCTCTGCCTTATGTTGAGATGCCATAGGTGTGGGCAGATCTTGGTGAAGCTCAGCAACATCCTAGCCTGGTGTCCTGGAGAGAGTCCTCAAACATGGAAAGCAAGCTCCTGAAGGACCCAAAAGGCAGTGGAATGAACACGAAGAGCCTTCCCTTGTTCTGTACCCACTGCCTAGTCTGAATTCTGCACCTTGCCTTCCTCAGCCATGCTATGACATGCTTTGGTGACTTCCTGACACTGGGACATCTCGGTATGAAAAGTTCCCAAACTCTCAGTCTGACCACCTCTGTAGCATGCAGGAGATTTCTAGGATGGGTGCTGTTTGTTCTGCAGGGAGTATGGAAACCATGTTATCTCCTCCTCTTCATGGCAACAACTCACCAGACACTTTGTTGTTGTTGTTCCCTACCTCCCTATTAACCCACATCAGTAAGAGGATGGGTTGGTCCGTGGAATGGGTGCATTGATCCTTAGACAGACCTCTTAATCCCATGGGATTTCAAAACAAGGTGTCAGGGTGAAGCACCCAGCTTAATTTGCTTTGACCTGAGTGGCTCTTGCTAATTTTTAAAGGAACGTGACTACTCCTGGTTGGTAAGACAGCCACCCTGGAAGTGTAATCCAAAGTTCTGCCAAATACTGCTCTGGAGTGCATGGTGCCCTTGAAATGTCCTGCAGCCACTGCTGCTCAGTCAGTGAGTCTCTGCTGGTGGTTTGGACTTCAAAAGCAAAGCAGTGCAATGTGTTGGTAAACACAATTTGCAAAGAGAGGCAAAAAAAAAATTAAAAAATTTAATGTGTCAATGAAAATTGCAACATTTCTCATCTTCCTGGCAAGCTGGTGGATTCTCTGGAAGGTATTGTTCATATGCACATTCTTGATTCTGCCACTGCCCTAAAAGCTCCAGATGCTTTGTGGTTGAAGGGAAACTGAGAAGTAAGAACACACTCTTTAATTATTTATTTCTGCTGGGTGCTGGGTAGAAAGGAAGGGTGTATAGTCCAAGTGCTTTAAAAATATCTCTGAGTTTAACTTCCATGCGTGTGTTAACAACACATCTCAGAGAGGTTAAGTTGCTCTTGTTGTCAAGAGACAAGGAGGTACAGTCCTTCTGAAGGCTACTGGTAGTTTCATGTGGTGGTTGTGATAACAGGAGACCAAATTTTTCAAGTTCCCCTTTGAAGATATTACTAAATATGCAGAGGAATAGTGTTGGCTGTTTCACTTGCAGTTTCTCAGTGCTTGGGGTTGATTTTGATGTGTCCTTCAATATACTTGAAGAGCACCATAAGAGTAAAAGTTAGGAATTTGTTCTTGCCAAGTGAGAATAATTCATGCAGGGTAAGTAAAACCTGCTTCTTTCCATATATTCTTTCCAGTAGAAAGGCTGGACTTGATTCCAGAAAGAGTTTGAGGATTGCTCCTCCCCAGATGATTATTGCAATGGTAATAAGTGACTCAGCCATGGGCCTCTCTTTCTCTGCATGCTTTGGACCTTGAGCTCAACGAGCTTGAAAGACATCAATCTTCCAGCCTGCCTCTGTCAGCTTCCCCGGGAACATGCTCTGGGAGTGACTTTACAGGAAAACAAGTGGAACAGCTCTTGAAGACTTGCTAGACAGTGGATAGAAAACCTACATTGGTCCTGGAATTGAGGATGGAGGAGACTGCAGAGACATCTTCGAGGAGGTCCCTTGCCTTTGCCACTAGACTGGGTGCCTGTCTCAGGACATCACGCTCTCCAAGGAAGTTTTGCTGGGAATTTCCTTTCCTTCTCCAGTTCTGCACGGAGATTTCTGGACATGGACCTGTCTCTGCACCTGCAGAGATGTTTGTGAGAACATGTTTGTTGGGTTCTGCCTAGATTGCTTCTTGCTCTGACCAGTCATTATCCTGAGCTGATGTGTCTGCTCTTCAGAATCAGGCTTCCTTTCCTGTTCTCACTCTGCCAGTGTAAAACAGGAATCCAGATCTGGTGGGTTTGTGTGAATCATTTGTTTAACAGAAGGGCTGATCCTCTTCTAATCCCCCTGTTTCTTACGGACTTCATTTAGTTTTTCATCAGACTGTGTCGGGTGTATCTGCCTTGGCAAAGAAGCAAAAATCCCTCCAGGAGAAAGGTCACAACATCTAGCTTCTTGTGGCTGGGTTTTGCTGTAGCAGATTGAACAGATGAAGTCATGATGGCTCAGGCTTTCTCAGAATGTTTTTAGAAGGGTATAAAAAATTCATTTGAGTGACTTCAAATAGGGAACAGGTTAGAGCTCTGCTTGCTATGGAAAAAAAAACAATGGGGAAAAAACCCCAAGCAGACAACAAACCCCAAACCACCCCTCTGGGTGCTTGCCACTACTCTGAACTTTTTAGCAACACCAATGACAGTTAAATTATACTTTTTGTCACAGGGCTGTTGCAGTTGTCAGCTCTCCAAATATTACATATCCCATGTTAGATAAGACCTAGGCAGCAGATTTCCAAAGGAAAGGTGAAATGTGAATTCCTAGGAATCCAGCTGTGGTACTGCTTTGCTCGTGCAAGCTCTGAGCCTTGGATGAGAGATTCTGCTCTGCATTCTAACCTGCTTGCTGGGCTCAATCCCGCCAGTCAGGCAGTGTGGCAGGAGGCTGGTCCCAGAGCTCAATCGGATCCAAATCTGGAAAACACAATAACTGCACAAAAAGAAAAACAAAACCCAACCAAACACTGGAGCTCTTAGTGGCTTTTGAAAGCGCTAGATTCTGTTCTGTGCCAGAAATTACTCATTCAGAGGCTTTCTCCCTGAACCGCGTTTCCAGCTCCTGGATATTTCTGCAAGGAAAGAAATGCAATGGAGCCTTCTAGTAATGGAGCCTTGAAAGCCTCTGGGTTCCTGCCAAGGACAGTCAAAACCAGGGATCTTGCTGTGCAGACCCAGGAGAGAGGAGATAAAAGTGAAATTGCTCTTTTTCTAGTGATGGGTGTGCACGGGGCAGCCTCCTGGTCATCACAACTGGCAATGTTTCAGGATGCGCTGCCCTGCCCACCCTTGGGTTTTGTTTTCAGCTTTGGAAACCTCCCACCCCCAAATGAGGGTGGGAGGAGAAGGAGGTGAAATGTCCTCAAAGATGATCTCCAAACTGCTGCTTGTCCTGGGCATTCTAACCCTAAATCTAAAAACCTTTTGAGGTAAGGAGTGACTTTAGGTATAATGGAGCTCTAGATTTTAGCCTGTATGTAAATTGCCCTTTTCTCTTGCTGTTTTAAGAGGCTTTTTGGGTGGTTTTGGTGCTTATTTTTGCTTTTCCTCTCGCCCATCTAAACTCAACATTGTTCCTTTTTGCTGCAGCTATTCATAGTCTCAAGTTGAGTCGCAACCACGTGGACTGGCACAGCGTGGATGAAGTGTATCTTTACAGTGATGCCACAACGTCTAAAATTGCAAGGACTGTCACACAAAAGTTGGGGTTTTCCAAAGGTAATATTTCCCAGCGTCTGTAAAGAATTTGATAAATAACCAGTATCTTAAGTTTCTCACTTTAACACAAGAAGGAGATTACAAGTTTGAAGTTTTAATATGTGACAAGCCCATTTTGGCCATTGCATTTTTTACTGGAGAATATATTAGGGTCTTTAGTTTGTTGTACATAATCATAACTGGATGTGAATAGGCTGGGACTTATTTATTACATATTTTATTATTATTTTGTATACAGCAGTTATTGCATAATAAGCATATGAAAATATTACAGTGGCAGAGTCTCACAGGTACAATATAAGATTTACAGTTCCCTTTCCAACCTTAACTTGCACAGTGTGATGCATTCCTTAAATATCTGATCACACCTTCCCCTCTCACCACCTCTTGCCTTTTGTTTCCATTCCTTAAACAGATGTTGGAACTGGGTTTGAGGAGGGGTGAAGCATTTAGAAATTGTCTGGTAGGAATCCAGGATTATTTAAGCTCAAAACTACCAGTTAAAAAGGCAGTGAGACTGGTTGGAAGAGGGACTGGTCTCTCTCAAGCAAACAGCAGATTACTGCCAACCCAGAAAGCTGGAACTTGTCCTCTCAGTTGCGGTGCTCCTGGACACTGCTGGACAACTTCAAAAGCAAGACCATCCACGTCTGTTTTCTTCCTTGGTTTCTGAAGAGGCAAGAGCAGCTTATAGGTTTGGCTTTAATCTCCATGCCTTCTGTCCTGTAATTAATGCCCTCCCAACCCCCCAGGGCTCTTGGGTGGATACTTAATTAAAGTTTGCCCCAAAATAATATAATTCAGTGCATCACTTCCAGAAGAAATAAAGTATTGTGCATGATTTGGATAGTGTGTGATAAAAAGACCTGTCCTCAACAACTCAGGGGGAGGAATATCAAATAGAAACCCACTTGGAAAACAAAACTTGTGCTGTGGTGTTTTCCTCCTCTTAAAACCAAAACAAGTGATTTGTTTCAATTTATTTTTATATATATATTTTTGTGGAGGGGAATCGTGCTGCCTTCCTCTACCTGGCCAGCTGAAGGGGTTGCCAGACTGATGTGAGGCTGTGGTCCTCTGTGGGTCTGTCACTAGAGGGGGATGGAGACACGCAGCACCAGTGGCTTTCTCAAGCCATCTGAGGGGATACCCAGATTTGCCCTGGCTAATTAATTTTGGATTTGGCCATTGAACTGGAGAATGGATGGGGAAATTTGAGGTTGAATCAGTTTGAAGTAAAGCAGAGGTTTTCCCCATCAAAATGTGAAGTTTTATAGCTTTTCAAACATCTCTCTTAAGTGGGTGAGAGAGAATGACAAGGCTTAGCAGCTTGGTGGCCAGCTTGCTTCTGTGGTCCTTCCATGCCGGGGGAGTAAGGTGGAGATGAAAGGAGGTTTAGTGATTGAGACGTACAAAAGAAGGTGGTTGTGTTGTAAAAGTGGATGGACAATTCTATAAAAAATCTGGTTTTCAAAACCTTTCTGAAAGGAGTTATCTTTACAGTGGAAATGGCCTGGTAATCCATTGATGGATGCAATTAATACCTAATAGTTGCTCAAATCTCTCAGGACTTGAAAATTGCAGCTACTTTAAAAACATTGTCTTTTCTTCATGTCTCATCTTATTTTCCAAATACTTGAATGTATTGGTCTGAGAAAAGCTTCTGTCAACATTCAAGACCATTGCACTCCATCGAATGCTGGACTTGATCTCAAAGGTCTGTGATAATTCTGTGTAATTCTGCATGTAACTGATCTAGGATCATGTTTTTTCTACAGCTTCAAGTAGTGGGACAAGGCTACATAGAGGCTATGTAGAAGAAGCTACGTTAGAAGACAAGCCACCACAAACCAGTCACATTGTGTTTGTTGTGCATGGGATTGGGCAGAAAATGGACCAAGGAAGGATCATCAAAAACACAGCTATGTGAGTGCTTTGTAATCTTTGCTGTAGCCTGAATCCAAGGCTGACGTTCTGAATGAGACCAGACCCTTTGCTTTAAGCTGTATCTTTTCCTGCTTCCTTCTCCTCCTCTTCCCCCAAGTCTTAGTCTTTTTGTTACTACTTTCTATGGTAACTTGAATGTATGGACTTGGAGCAGCTGCAAGCCAGAAGAGCAAAGATGTGTTCTGTTTTCCTGGCCAACACTTGGGACTTGTATGTGTCTGGCCCATGAATTTCTGTGGTCAGTGACTTTACTGAGCAGAGACAGGTTATTTTTTTTCATTTAGTCAAAATCATGAGGAATCTCTCTTGTTCCTCCTGGTTGTCAGAATACGGGGCAGGTGATGTGCATACTGGTAAAAGATGGAAACCAGGGAGCTAGTGGGAATTGGTTTGGGTGGGAAGGGGCCTTTCAAGGTCACCCAGTCCAGCCCCCCTGCACTGAGCAGGGCCATCTGCAACCAGAGCAGGGTGCTCAGAGCCCTGGCCACCTCCCCTGCAATGGGGACAGGGATGGGGCAGCCCCCACCTCTCTGGGCAGCCTGGGCCAGGCTCTCTCCACCCTCAGCATCACAAATTTCTTCCTTCTATCTAGCCTTGTGCTCCCCTCTTCTTATTCTAAACCCATCACCCCTTGTCCTGTTGCAACAGGCCCTGCTAACAGATTGTCCCCATCTTTCTGACCCCTTGAATGTTGGCATTGCTAACAGGATGGAATTACTTCATGCAGTTGGAAGCTATTTCTGTGCAACTGCTCATGGAGTTTTGTGCACAGATGCCAGCTGAGAAGTAAAACATGATTGAGAGATTATTGGATCTTTTCAGTGAATGCCTTTTGTGAAGATTGGTTTGCAAGTGGCTTCTGGTCTGACACCTGAGCTCACTCAGAAGGCCACTTAGGGTGCTGGTGAATGGGAGGAGAAAATCCTGAGCTGTTAATGCTGCATCTGAAAAGATTTTTGAATATAGAGCTGTGATGAGAGCATTGTGGGGAACAAAGTGGTGTTAAGGAATCCTTTTCTAGCTGAAAGACGCTTAAAAAGTGTTAACTGCCGATCTGTGCGTGGTTTAGTGTGAGTGTCCCAAACAGCTCCACCTTCCATCAAAGCTGACATAAATAGTGACCTACCCAGTGTGTACAGAGCTGGGATGGATGATTTTGTGGTGTGAGCTTTGTCAACCTCCCTTTAAATCCAGACTGGCAATGTAGGTCAGTGCTTCCCTGTGGTGGGTGCCATCGTGTCAGCAGGCTNGAATATCCCATATGTTCTAGGAAGAGATTTTAGAAGAAATGTCTGCCAGGCCAGCACAGCAGCAGCTCTCACAGGCCATGTTAGCACTTTCTGTTAGCACCTTCATCTGTGATATATGTGTTTTGGTGCTTGTTTGGTTTGTTTATATGGTTTTTTTTTTAACATTTGCCTTAGGAACACAGGGAATCAATTGCTGCCTTGTGTTAAATGGTAGGTTGGATAAGTAAGGAGAAATAT
>VWZY01002343.1:51523-68106 GCA_013399075.1 Chloroceryle aenea
TGTGCTCCAGTCCCTTCCCCAGCTCCATTGCCGTTCTCTGGACATGCTCCAGAGCAATTCTTTTTTGTGTGTGTTTGAAACTGAGAGGAATGTGAAGCAGGAAATTTTTAACTGAGACTATTTCAACACTGGGCTTGCTTATTCTGTCAGACTTAATGGTCAAGAAGCTGCTTGGCAAGACTTTCATGGCTTGTTTAATTCATTTGATTGTCCTTCATTGTATTCTCAGCCTCATAGTTGGTAAGTTAGTGATGTGCCTGAACACAGAGAATGGGTTAGGAATGGGTTAGACTCAGCACTTCAACAGCAAGAGAAGTACCAAGAGAGAGACTCTGGTCTCCACAGATCCTTTTTCTGTCCTGTCACTAGGACAGGCAGCCATTCCTGTCTGTTCACAGAACTAAGTTTCCTTCTGGCTTTTCATCTGTTGTTGTGACACTCTCCTGGCATCCCTCAGTGATGCTGCCAGGAACGTGACAACTGTTGTATTGTGGCTGGCCAGCAGCCTCACCATCTCTGTGCTGCATGCTGGCACGTTCTTCTGGGTCACATGAAGCAAACACTCCTTGTCTTTGCTTTCATGGTCCTTTACAATCCATCCTTGAGCTGCAGCTCTTTTGTTGGCTTTCAAGGACCTTCTTCCACCTCCAGTTGGCTCTTGCACCTTCTCATTGCCTGATTGCAGATTTTCAAACAAGTTTGAGCTTTCTCCTGAAGTACTCTTGACATTTGGAGAGAGCTGCTTGCAAAACTCCCTGTTCCTTCGACCCCCTTAAAATTCCTTTCCCATGAAGCCTACAAAAACAGTCGTGCTATTCAAGCTGGAGAAGTACAGAGGTCAGCTTTCCTCACTCACTTTTCCTATGTCCCTTTTTTATTTATTTTGGTCTTCAAGCTGTTCATGTGAGAAGAGTGCCCAGTGGGTGAGGGTCCTGTGGAGACGGCAGAGAGCAAGATCTCAGAAAGGAAGTGGTCAGAACTGAGAGCAGTCTCAGAAGAGGACAAACAGCAGAGCCCAAGAGGAGAGCAAGTTTTTTGTTGACTTTGACAGATCAAAGTGGTTGGGACTGGAGTGGTGGCAGCAAGTGGGGCCATTGAGGTGTAGGAAGAGCAGTGCCAGCTCGGCGTTACTGCTGTGCTCAGGGTACCAGCAGGGGTTTTGCACTCCTTGTCGTCTTGGAAAAAAACCCAAAACATTTCCTGGATACTGAGAGGAAAATGTTATTTTCTGTCCTGGTCCTTTTGGCATGCACTGAAAAGGCCCTTTAACCCCAGCAATCTACCTGCAGGAATGGACAGGGGTGATGTTCTTCTTCCTTCTGCTTGGATCTCTTTGGTGGAGGTCCAGGAGGTGTTTCTTCACCACTCACACAGCTGACTTCCCTCTGCTTTGCAAGAAGCAGGCGTGCTTATTTATGCTGGCGTCTTGCAAGGCTTCTTTTTGCATCAGAGGAGGAATGAACATCTGGTTTGCATGCTGGTGCTGGGGATCTAAGAGGTTTGGGTCTTTCCAGCTCAGCACAGCATGCTGTTAATGTTCTGTGCAAAAGGGGCTTCAGCTGAGACAGGCAGCAGCTCTGGATGTGTCACTGCTGACACAGTTACTGGCTCCCCATCCTGATCCAGCAGTGCAGGCTTAACCAGTAGCAGAGAGGTGAATAGAGACAGGATCCTTCTGCCTGTATTAGCAGGCTTCTCACAGCTCTTCTGCCCGAGATGACAGTGATATGTCTCATCTGACTCCCAGCTTGGCTTTAAAAAACACATGCCCTTGCCACCAGCATTCCTGAGCTGCTGGAATGGGCTGTTATTTTTTGCCTTCTTGGAAGCCATATGCCAAGCAGGCACGTTGCTGGAAAGGAGAGGGGATTTCTGGCCTGCTCAAAGGCCTAAGGAAGGCTCTTTTGGCCTTCCTTGGTCGTCAGTGTGGTTTTTGGCTTCCCTGAGCATGGCTGTTGTGCTAGCTCTCCGTGAATGTGCTGAAAGCCCCTTCCTCATGCTGACTTTAATTTGGTTTGTGAAGGGCACGCAGCGTTTAACCTCAGTTTGTCAGAATCTGAGCTGATGTCTTCTGAGCAACTTGATCCTGCGGGCTTGGGTTTCCCACGTGGAAGATTTACTGGCAAAGCTTCAGTTGATAAAGGGTGCTTCAGGCAACTGGCCATCAATCTCCTTTTCATGAAGCAAAAAATGAAACACATTCCTAGAAGAGCTTCATGGGGGAACAGCACCATAGCACATCTGCTCAGTTGTCTGGTGGAGTTTTTTCTCTGTTTATGCTCTTTTGCTGAGATTTTTGACTGCTGGAAATCCTGTCTTTCCCTTGCTCCTTGGACATGTAGGAAATGCATCTATTTCTTGGATACTGCCCTGTCAAACTGTACCAAAGGCTGTCCCTGAAGGGTCTGTGCTTCTGCCAGTATTAGTCATAGAATGCTAGAACAGTTTCGATTGGAAAAGACCTTTAAGATCGAGTCCAACCATTGACCCAGCACTGCCAGGGCACCACTGACCCCTGGCCCTCAGCACCACAGCTCCACAGGGGGCTTGGAAACCCCTCCAGGGGTCATGGGGACTCCCCCCCCTGCCCTGGGCAGCCTGGCACAGCCCTGGACAACCCTCAAATCTGTATTTGCAGTGGTACATCTAGAAGGCTTGTCATGTTTGAATCCTACACTGCACTGAAACAATTGGTCTGTAAAAGGTCCCTCAAAATCAGAATGGGGATGAAGGAATTTTCTGGGGAAGAAACAGGAACATTGGAAGATTTTCTGTACCTTTCTTTCACATCTTGACGTGCCCTCAGGCTGGTGCTGAGCTGATGCTGTGGTATAAAGGGCAGCTGGGAGGAAGGGATTTGAGGTAGCTGTTTTGTGAAGGAGTAGGAAGTGTCTCCTTTGCTATGATGGTTTCATCTGTTCAGTAACAGACTGGTAAGCGTGCTGCATTTCTCTGGTCCTCCTGGAAGAGCTGAGGATGATGGAGGGGAGCAGGGCAGATCAGCAGTCAGAACAGTAATTTTTTTTTGTGGGAGCAGCTGCACAGGAAGAATAAACCCATCAACTCCTGCTGAATTTGTTCTGTTGTGAGATGCTTGAGCTTGTTGAGCCTTAGGAGATGCTAATATGGGTTGGGCAGCAGCTCAAGGAAACTTTTTGTGGGGAGAACCCTACTGAAAGACATGCTGGGGGGTCTGGAGAAATGGCTCTTTGTGAAAGTTCAATCCAACTGGTCTATAAATTGAGGTGGGAACTGGGGGGTGGAGGCAAGAGGGGAGATGGAAGGAGAGAGGGGTCTGGTTACATTGCATTTCTCTATACATTTTTCTTTTTTTTTTTTCCTCTGGATGATTCCTGCTTTCCTGTTTTCAGGCAGAAACAGCAGGTGCTTCCTAAGCACATAACAGATCCCATGGAGCAGCAGACAGGGAGGCTTGGTGTTGGCAGAAACACCAGGGAAAGCAGTGGGGAGAGAGCTCCCTGACTCGGGAAGTCATTGGATGTAGGTGCAGTGAGAGCAGGAGAAGCTGTCAGCAAGCTCTGGGTGAATGAAAAGACAAGCTGTGGATTAAAAAAATAATAAAGCAGCTCTTAAAAAGTTGGTTTTCATCACAGCAAAGCTGTTTAAGTGATAAAATTTGATAGTTATATTTTTCATGTTACATCCCAGTGAGAAAAGCCACGGATTTAAACAACTATAAAGATGACTGGTGTTTATAGAAAGTATTTTTGATATGGGCTGTTAGTTTATCTAGCAAGCTGTAACTACAAGAGAGATTGAAAGCACTTCACTTACACTTGTTGGGCTAAAGTCCTTTTCTAAGTTAGAATATTGTATTTTTTTTAAGGCTAAGAAAGCAAATCTGGATTAAATATTATCTTAACTTCATACGCCACTTAACCAAATATTTTTTTTAGCTGAGATTTAATGAGTAAGCTTTTTCTTTTTTTTCTTTTTTTATTTTACACCAAACAGTTCCATTTCTAATCTTACTACTGATACAGAACTGTTGCCAAGATACAAACATCCATCCATAAAGCACTCGCTGCAGGTGGAGGGCTTCTGGATTTTGTCATAGCAGCAAACCAGAGCATTCAGAGCTCCTGAAAATCTGGAGGGTCCACTGCAGCACACCTTCTACTCTACGCCTAAGTTAGGTAACCAGTGATTTGGAGTCTAGAAACAATCACAGTCAGATGGTTTAGCTGAATTAAGTGCTTGGCACTGGTCTGCAAACTCCCTAATATGCAGCTATTTGAAAATCCATGCACAGTTTCTTAGTTGCTGCCCTTGTTTTTTCCTCACTCCTCAGTAACAGCATGTTTTTAAAGAGCAGGACAGTTAAAATCAGGGTTGGACTAGGTGTCCAATTCAAGACTTACCCAAGAATATTCTATTTTATGCCCCCCTGATTGCAAGAGAACAAGACCTTTGTAATGAAATGCCATGATGCCAAAAGCTTACTTACCAGCTCTGTGCCTATGGGCTGTGGGGAAGACTGATGTAATATCATTTCTCCTGGAAGATATCTGCTTTTCCAGGGAAATAGGCTGTGCAGGAATAGGGTACAGGGCTGTTGAGCAAGTTGGGTAGGACATCTGGAGCAATAGCTTTTATGCAATGAGAAATCAAGAGTAGATGAGTTGCTGTGGACCTTACTTTGCCCACCAGAGGAAAAAAATTCAGGACACTGAGATATATTAATACAGCTTATTTCAGATATTTTATGAAACAGGGTTGGATTGACAGGTGAGGTGAATGGGATGAGGTTCAACANAGTGATTCTAAGATGACATTACTCATCTCCCTGCTGCACTGATGGGGCTGTTGGAAGCTGTGAAAAGTCCAGATTGTTTGGCTTTTTTTACACTGCTGACTTTGCTAAAACCCCTCCCTGTCTTCACCTGTAAAAGCAGCACCCAAAGTCTGTAGCAAGTCAAACCCAAGAGCAGGCAGCGTCACAGTCAAAACTACCAGAAAATAGGTATTAAAATGCTCATTTCCCCAGGCTGGTGCAAAGCTTTGTTAATCATTTCACAGCTCTTTAGGCACAGGGTTTGACGTGTGGATTCCCACTCAGTAAAATGTGTGTCAAACACTGACAGTCCCAGTGCCATTCATATTTATATTCTGTAATGATTCAGGCTCTTGGAAAATCATGCCCAAATTACACGTTCCAGAGCTTTAATTTCCTGTTGCTAACAAGGGAATGATTTGCAATTTCTTGTTTGTCCTCCTCCAGGCCATAGCCTGGAAACATTTCTCAGTTACCAGGCTGAGTTTCACAAGCAAAGCTGCCTTTTTTGGTTTGGTTTTTTTTTCTTTGTATTGTCTAGTTCCTAAATCTCACAGCTTTCAGTGTTTCCTTTTGAGAAACTACTTGCTGTGAATCTAAATGGTTTTATGCAGATGCACCCCAGCGTGGGGTTTGAAGGAGATCAGCCTCTCAGAGCTTCAGTTAATGTAGGACCAATCTCAATTTATTGCAGCAGTCCTATAGGCTTAGGCTGTGGTGTCTGGGAGCTGTGTTGGGTTCCTTGTTTTCCCCTCAAAACCTCCTTGACATCTAGAACCATTTCTCATTGTTTGCATCAAAAGCTCAAATTCTGGCTTTGCCTCATTTGTGCCTTTTTTTTTCCCCTCCCGTATCTTCCTTTTGCCTGAGAGGAAGCTTTTTTATTCTTTAGCAGCATCATTTCATCCTGATTCCTTTGGGAGGATTTCCAGTCAGTGGGGTATGGTAAGAGGGGAGGTAGGACAGAAAGATGCTGCTCCTTTTAGCCAGGCAGTGGACAGAATAATGGAAGAGTTGAGGAGTTGGAGTGTGATTTATGAGGATCCAAAAGCAATTTGAGGATGTTTTCCCAGAACCCATTTAGATTGTCATTGTAGTATCTGAGCATATCCATTTTAGTGGATTTATCTTCCCAGTCAGTCCCCTGTAATGAGGTAGGAACAAGTGGTGATGGTTTAAACTAAAAGAGGGAGATTGAGCCTGGAGAGGAGGAGAAATTGTTGGTGCTGAGGGTGGGGAGAGCCTGGCCCAGGCTGCCCCGAGAGGTGGTGGCTGCCCCATCCCTGTCCCCATTGCAGGGGAGGTGGCCGGGGCTCTGAGCACCCTGCTCTGGCTGCAGATGGCCCTGCTCAGGGCAGGGGGGTTGGACTGGATGGCCTTGAAAGGTCCCTTCCCACCCAAACCATTCCATGATTCACTGAATGGTGTTGCTCACTTGGATCAATGGAGAGGAGAGTGTATGTCTAGTCTAGAGTTATGTGCCAAGCTTGTAGGAGAGATGTGAATTGAATCCAGATCGTGTGTGGCTCTGGCTCCTTCCAGCCTCCTTAGGTTAAAAAAGGAGCTGAGCCTCTGACACAGGAGAAACTTTCAGTGCCATAAAACGGTAGAGAAACCAACAGTGAAGGAAATACAGGGGTGTTAGGAGACATTGTTGTGCTAATGGACCACTAGTGACAACCAGGCACCTCACTCTTGCTCACCCCAGAGGATGCTGTAAGCGCTTCAAGTGCAGCTGTCATTTGTGTAAGGGTTTATTTCCATTTAATGCCAGGGGCTCTGTAGAGATGAACCACTGGAATCAGAGACAGTCAACCAAGCTGCTGACCATAAGATTTTGCTCATCTTCTCAGCCTAAGTGAAGTCCACCACGCTGATCCTAGCTATGTGCTCGAGAAGCTGGTCAGTGTAGTATGGGAACGTACGTGATCAGGATAACAAGATGTTGATATTAAACTTCCTTCCCTTACTCTCTTGAAACAGCTGGTGAAGGGGCTGCAGCAGGAGCTCAACCGGCTTTACACACTCTTCTGCTCCCGGAACCCAGAGTTTGAGGAGAAAGGAGGGAAAGTCTCAATTGTATCCCACTCCCTGGGCTGCGTCATCACCTACGACATCATGACTGGCTGGAACCCTGTCAGGCTTTATGAACAGTTGCTACAGAAGGAAGAGGAGGAGCTTGAAGACCGTTGGATGAGCTATGAGGAGCAACGTTTACTTGAAGAACTTTACATAACTAAACAACGGTAATCCATCCACTTCTGATTACTAAAGGAGAAAACCACATCCCTAGATGACGCCCTTTGAGTGGTTCCAGAACCCACCATGGCTGTTATCTTTGGTGGCTGATGTTCTTCTGAATGGCAGTGGTAGATGGTAAGCAGAGGACTCAACAGACACAGGGAGCTGGCACTGCTAATAGGAGCTTGGAGTCCACATCCTACAGCCTGTACCAGAACCAAGCAAGTAGATGCACTGGGAGCAAATGATAGCCAGGAAGAAAAGAGAAGGTCAGGCCATTAGCCCTTCAGATACTTTAGGAGAAACACCACAGAGTAGCTTGCAGGTGGGCAGTGAGCAGTAATACTGAGCAGAACTGTGAAATTCCTAAGTTTATGGAGGAAAATGAGAAATTTTCTCCTGGGCTTAGCCTGGAAATGCAGCTCCATCAGCTGGATACAGATGTTGCAGTTGCTGGGATTGGGTTTATGGGGTTTCTACTCCGCTGCAGATCATTCACCAGCTTCTTCCTGCTGCCATCAAGAAATAGTGGTGGTGTGGGGAGTGTGAAGCTGTACTGCCCACTGGGACAAACAGCATTTTGGCTTCAGCACCTTGCACTTGCTGGTAGGGACTCTTAGTGTTAGGAGACTGCAGATCATTGTTTTGTCTCCACAATGTTAAGGTGACTTCCCTTATGTCCTAATGATACCTCAGGAGCATTAATATAACATCCTATTTCCTCCTCGAAATCAGTATGTCAGAGGTTGGACCAGGTGATCCTTGAGGTCCCTTCCCTCTGGCTATTCTGTGATTCTCTGGTACAATGGGTGTCATCAGGGATTGGTGCAGGTCATCTCTACCAGCTGCAAGGCCAGAGAAAGGAAGTAAGAAACCTAATGAAGTCACAAGAGGACCCTTCATGCCTATCACTAGCATATGATCAGGGACAAATCACCATTTTAATGCTCATGCTCTTTAGGCATCTTCTGAAGTCCTTCAGGTTGCATCCACAGTAATCCCAGAACCACTTGGCACTGGCCTTTCAGTATGGAAAGTGTGACTCTTCATGTCACAAGCCATCTCGGTGCAATTTAGTTTGAAACAGTGATAAACATATTGCTGACATCCTGCCACTTCTAGTGTGGGAAGGTTGGCAGACACACAGTAGACCTCTGGAAAAGCTTGTGCCTGCATAGCGTGTGTCGTGGCACGTGTGAATATTCTCCATACAGACTGGGAGGTGGGCTGTTGGACACCAGTTCAACAAGCAAACAAAACCCAGGTGTTTTGCCTGCAAAAGCACCAAGGAACCAGGAGGTGAGAAACCTCCTCCTGAGGAAGGAGGGTGGGAGGATGCTTGGGGTGGTGAACAAGGAAAGCATCGTGTCTTGATTGATGACCCAAGATTTCACATATATTGATTCTTAATCAATTGGACTGCCTCCAGGAAATACTGATGCCATCCCTCTCTCTTCCCAGCAGACAAAACTGTTGGACCCCACAGGAATGCCTGCTCGGATCAGAGAGGTTAAGGCCACATTTGTTATTGGATCTCAGAAAGATCTCTATTTTCCAGGTTGAGAGAGATAGAAGAGAGGTTGCATGGGTTAAAGGCATCCACCATATCAAAACCACCTGTCTTAAAATTTAAGGTATGTATGTTTGAGAGGTTTTTACTTCATCTTCTACTTGCTCTAAAAATACACCTGCAATAGGAGTTATTCTACTTACTATTTTTTTTTCTATGTCCCTAAATGTGATGGTGGTAGAATCATTGGAGTGTATTGTTGGATGTCTGTGCACGTGTGTGTAACCATGTTACTGTGTTCATATATTCCTGTCTATTACCCACATAAATGTTTATCTGTAAATATACAAACCTGTTTGGAGATGGTCAATATATTCCCCAGGCATGTGCAACTCTGTGGGAAGGCAAAAGCCGTTCAGCAAATTAAATTAATCACCTACCTTCAACAATTTCACTTCGACTTTGTTGACTAATCCAGTTTCTTTGGGGACTGCTTCTAAGGTGTCACATCCCTGAGCAAATCTGATTGAATTTCTGCCAGCAGTGGATTTTCCTTCCAAATTATTCTGGCCTGACAGTTAGCACAAGTTACTTTTAGTTTCATGAAATAGATTGCTTGCTAATCAGCTCTATGAATTGCTAGAATTTCTTATCATTGGGAAAAGGCATTTTTCAGTTTCTTGGTGGAATGTGCAACACTTTCTAGTTGCTCGACTGTATCCTGAGATATGAAACCATAAAAATGTGACGTGATAGATGAGAAGAAAATAGTGTCTTGGTTTTTAACTTGCCATTTTTCTTTCCTTCTGAGTTCAGAAGGGCTCCCAGAAGCCAAGGTCAATCTTGAGCCATAAAAAAAAGAGGAAACTAACCATAATTCAGTTTGTCATAGCCTCCTCCTTTTCATCACTGCTTAAAAGTATGTATCACATTATTATCTCCACCATCAAGGAAGCTGGAGTCAGACTGACACTCCTCCAGTGCTGTGAAAGATTATTCTTCACTCAGTTGTGTTTAAACTGAACATTTTTGTACAGATGCTTTAGAGGGAGCAGAAAAGGAGGAGAAAAGAAAGGGGGAAGAAAAGAGGAGTGTATCTATCTGAATTATTGCTAGGTAATTTTCCAGTGCAATACATCCTTCTTACTAAAAGGATGATGTTTTGGTTTTGTGAAGCTTTACCCAAGTGACCTCCATTGCTTGAGTACCATGCATGAGGCAGAGCTCCAGGGAAAACCAGAGAAGCCTTCCATGAACGTGATGGGAAAGTCCCTCTGCCAAGGGAGGATTTCAGCAGGATGACTGCAGGAGGATTGCTCATCACCCAGCCACCCCAGCTCACAGAGGGTGACTAGCTTGGTGAAAGAGAGCTAACTGCTTTGGAGGGACCGACTGCCCGCACAGCTCTTCACCACAAATGCTTCATCCAGGAATTACTTGGGTCTGTGCAATGCAGGAGACTGGAGTCTTTGGTCAGTGATCTCCTCAGGCTGAATTACACAATGAAATGGTCATGGACAGCTCGAAAGGAAAAAGCTCTCCACTGTTGACGTGTCACCTCTTGTACAGGCTGAAACAAATTAAGCTTCCCAGGATGAGACAGAGTCACTAGTCCTATATTAGGCAGAGTTGAGCTTGCTTGACATTGAGCAAGGACAAAGGTTGCTTTTGGCAAGACAAGTGACTTTAGATGACCTTTAAAGGTGCCTTCCAACCCAAACCATTCTATGATGACATAATGGAATAAACTGCTGAATCAGTAGCAGCAGCGTGGGTTAAAAGCAAAGCCACCACCCCAGTGTCAATGTAAAGCTTAGAAGTGCAACCTCCTCCCTGAATCAGAGTTAAAGGGGCTGAAGAACAGGAAAAGATGGGGACTAGTGCAATGCCTACCTCTTTGTGGCTCTGTGGTGCGTGAAAATAGCACTCCTGGGGGGTGAGTTTCAGTCACTGTGGGGAGGAGGAGGGCAGGACAGACTGCAGTTGCTCCCCAGTACTGAAAAGGAAATAAATTTAAATCTGGACTTGACCATCTGCTGGCCCAAAGGGTTCCAGAAATTCTTCCGGAAGAAACTTCAGCTTGTACTTGACCTTGTGGTTTCTACGTAGCATCATCTGACAGTGATGTTGACGTTGATAACAACTATCACTGATTACTCAGAAGATACCAGTGATTTACCACATGCACAAGAATGACGAGAGCTTAGGAGGCTGCTGATGTGCAGCCTTAGCTGAGAGGAGGAAGCTTTTAAAGAGACCTCAGAAATGTGGTTCAACACCCAACCAGCCAGTTAAATCCCCCGGGTAATACTGGTGTGAGTCTCCAGTCCCTTTGTCTGCTCAGGCTGCAGGCTGTTCCTGGCTGCAGGAACAGGGAGAAGCTGCTGCAGAGGACTTTATTTCCTCGCTCTGGGAGGATGCTTGGGATCCTCTGCTCTGAAAGGCAGCACGGAAGCAGATTTTTTCATCACCTTCTTCATCTTCTCTTTTAACATCACCACCAAACAACGCTCATTTGTCCCCCACCCTTATCTCTGTGCAGAAGAACGGTGCTGTCTCACTTCTGTGGGTTTAGTCAGCTCTTTTTTTTTTTCCAGTTCTGAAAATATTGCAGTCTGAAGTTGAATGGGTGACAATTTGGCTCAGCTTCTGCTTAAAATCCAAATAAATGAATCATACCCGGGAGTAAAGTGTTATCCTGAATATTAAACCTTCCTTCTCTGTTATTAAACACTTGCAGGAGTGTATGTGAAATGCCCCACTCCTGCTTCCAGGAGAAACCTCCAATAAATGTTTTCTAGGAAGATTTTAGTCCTCTTCCCAGTAGGATTCATCGTGTGGCAACCTTCTCATCAGTCACTTTGCAGCAGTGCTGAGAGTCTGATGGCTGCAATTTAAAGGACTTTATTTTGGGAAGATTTACTTTTGATTTCTAGTGTTCACTGCTTTGGTGTTGGTCTGGTGCCACCCATTTTGGTACTCACTTGTTGCATTTATAAGCATTTCCAGAGCTGGAAGATCATCTTGAAAGGCTCACAGATGTAAGAAAATACACAGTGAGGAGCAGTGCCTTCTGAGAACAAAGCAGCTGTCTGTGGACACTCTTAATCCTGTGTTTATCCCTAGAAAAGATGGAACAAAAGCCACGCACCGTGTGGCTGCTGCAGCTCTTTACCTTTTGAGATTCTTGCCTAGCTTGTAGTTGCCTAAGGTCAAGTCATGAAAGCATCTTTTAAGCATCTGCTAGCAAGAGTAAGCTGGCAGTCACTTTCTGATCTCTTCCTGAAGCAGAAAGACCATAATTACCCGCCCCAGGAGTAACAGATGGACAGGGTTAAAGGTTACTTATTCACTTTAAAGGACTGCACTGGGAATAGCTGTTTCTATTGTATCTGAAGATGAGAAAGTTGGGGTTTTTTTGGTCCAAACTGCAAAAAATATACGGGTCTGTGTAAAGCTTGATGATAAGAAAGGAGAGCAGCTTTGCACTAGAGTGACAGTGGAGATGACAGAGCAGTGCTTTGCTGAAGATCTAGATGGTGGGGGTTTCTTCTCATTGAACTGGGACTCATGCATTCTTTTGGAAGAAAGACGGGGGCACCAGCACTAGGTCAGAGGAGGAAGAATGTTCTGTGCAGTGCTGGAATCCAGGAGATGAAATGGACCATTATTTCTCACTGCACAGGCTGACATATAGCCAAGGCACGTGGGAATCCAGGCATCCTCCACGTGCACTTAGCAAGAATGCAGCAATTCCTCTTGCTGAGTTAGTAGGAGTTGCCCAGTTGTAGTGCCCTGCAAACTGGGCACTGCTAGAGGGACAATTGTAGTGAAGGTCTGATAATGGTAACATGAATTTTTCATCCAAGAAAATAGTCTAAAGGTTAAAAAGCAATTTTGACTTCTGCAAATATTTTTACTATAGTTTTACATTTGATGTTTCTAAGAGACAAAGAGGAAATGCCCTCAAGATGCACCAGGGGAGGTTTAGGTTGGACATTAGGAATCATTTGTTCACTGAAATGCTTGTCAAAGCCTGGCCCAGGCTGCCAGGGCAGTGGCTGAACCACCATCCCTGCCTGTGTTTAAAGGTCCTGTGGATGTGGTGCTTAGGGACATGGTTTACCAGTGGACATGCAGTATTAGGTTAATGGTTGGACTCAATAAACTTGCAGGTCTTTCCCAGCCTAGATGATTCCCTGATTTTGTGATGTCTGAGGATTGGTAGTGAAATACAAAGCCATTCACCTTTAGCTCCCTGTTGAATCCTGGCCCAGGCTGATAGTCACCAAAAGTTGTTACCACTGCTGCCTGTTCAGTGACTTTTGTCACCTGGGTTGGCAGTTGCAGGTCAGGTTTGCTCCATTGCCTCTCGGTGTTAGAGGCTTTTCCATTAGGGCAAAGTCATGGTAACTTTGGGTGAGGTGAGAGCCACCCCCAGCATCACTCAGCCTGCTGTACCAGAGCCTGGGTAGTGGTTCCTAGCACGTGACATGGTGGCAGATCTGACAAGCTGGAGGTTGTACATCACACCAGCCTCTGTGTGTGTGACTACTGTAAGTTTTCTCCAGGTTGTCTTTAATACTCAGTGTAGCTTGCATTTCTACTTCCTCAGTGGCTGAGTGTAGCAAAACAAATCATGGACTACTACTTAGGGTGAGCTTTAAGGAAGTGTGGTAAGCTTTGGGATGTTTCAGGAGAAATCAGACCTCAGTCTGCTGAAACTCAGCACGTTTCCTCAGTGTCTTCCTTGCTCCACCCTATCCAGTGTTGCTAGACCTCTTCCAGTTCAAGCATCTGACTTGGTTTTCAGTTTTCCAGCTGTGCAGCACCACCTGTAACTCTCTTTTCCCAGGAAAGGGATTGGGAAACTCAACCTTCATGTTATGGTGTGTATGTTGCAGTGCTCTTCCCTGTTTTGACTTCCTAATACCTAATGAGTCCCTCAGCTGAAACAGAGATCAGTTGAAACAGATAAATCAAATCCACCCCTGTTAGAAAGCATCATTTCTACCCTTATTAACACAGATGAAATCTCTCTCTAGGTTGAGAATTTCTTCTGTATGGGATCTCCATTAGCAGTGTTTCTGGCATTGCGTGGCATCCGCCCGGGAAGCAGCGGCAGTCAGGACCACATTCTGCCCAGAACAATTTGTAACCGCTTACTAAATATTTTTCACCCAACAGATCCAGTGGTGAGTTTTAATTGCAGTTTTTACCTTGACTATCAGCTGTGTAATAAAGTGTGATCCTCTGAGCTTGTGAGTCAACCACGTTCCAACACAGGACTATTTCTTTGTGATTGTTGTGCAGTTTTGGGGGGGTTGTAACTGTAGAGTAACAGATCCTATAAATAATTGATACCATATACTGAGATGCTATATACTTTGCTTCTCTTTTTGTATTAGTAAGCATAAGATTCATCATTACCCTGTGCTGGGGTTTTTTTAAAGAGAAAAAAAAATTACTCTGCTTTTTTTTTATGTATATACAAAGGAATAATCCTCAGCCAAGTTCCAACTTCTGTTTAACTTACTGACTTTTATTAAACATCATCTATCCAGAGACACTCCTGCTGTTAAAAAAAGGGTTCACGAGCAGTTTACAAGATACTCTAGAAAACAAACCCTCTGTATTTTTTCCTAAGGGGCCCAGAGTGACAGGTGCTTAAGGGTGGGACAGTGTTTGGGAGGGCAGGATTGGGGTAGCTTCTCCCTGTCCTTACAATCTGCCATCAGCAAATAGAGCTTGCTGTTGTCAGGGGGCTTTGATCTGTATCACCTTGGCAACTTCTTTGATGTAAGCCTGTTGTGAGTTTTCACACTTCCTGCAGAATAGTGATTTGGGGGTAATTTTGTGTTTAAGCTCAAGCTGAACCTGAGTATATTCAGCCTTCAAACCAAACACTTTGGTTCTGCTCGTCTCAAGATCTTGTAGAAGCTCCAAGCCCAGAGTTTTCCTGGGAAATGCAGGATGCTTGGTCAGGCTGCAGGCTGTGGTCCCACTCTGCGAATAGTAACTTCATTTGGTTTTAAGATAAAGAAGTGCTGAATGCTTTTCTCTAAGTCAACACAGAAAAATAAAGAATCAATAGGAAATGCTAGTTTTTAATAAGCACACCCATTAGGGATCAATGGTGAGCTGTCAGAATATTTATGTAGCCACTTCCTCCCTTTCTTGTGGTGTTCAGAATCATCTTTATCCAAAGTTTGTTCTCAGGATGCAGAATATCAACATCTGTCAACAGTAACTTGCGTGTTCGTAACAACATGGAGTAAAAGAGTTGCAGAGAAATGAGCAACAGCAAATGCACAAGCAGTTGGGCAGCTCATGTATCTCCCAGGCTGGGAAAATAGCAATGAATCAGAGCACAACAGCATCATTCTGTCTTTTTTTACAGATATTTTGGATTTGAGGTTGGAGGGGTCTCAGTATGGAAAGGGAACGTGGTTGGTTTGAGGTTTTTTTTTCAATCTGAACACTCAGGTTTTTCTTTTCCCAATCCCTCTTGCAGGCCTATAGATTAGAACCTTTAATTCTGAAGCACTACAGCAACATTTCTCCTGTCCAGATCCACTGGTACAACACTGCAAACCCTCTACCTTACGAGCATATGAAGCCAAGCTTTCTCAACCCCACAAAAGAACCTACCTCAGTTACAGACAACGAAAGCATCTCGACTGCACCCAGCCCGACCACCTCCCCGGTCCTGGTTCGACGCCACTACGGGGAGTCTATAACCAACATAGGCAAAGCAAGTATATTAGGTAAGGGTTCTTTATGTCCTTTGTTTTCTGGATAGGACCCTCCTGTAGAGCACTGGTGCCCCGTGGGTGAGGTGCAGCTGTGGCTGTGGCTGTTTCAGTTTGTTCTGTATAGGTGGATGGGTTGTTGGAATCCTAGCTGGCATTTGCTTTGAAGAAAAAAAAACAGTGGGGCAGGGAGTTGCTGCTGATGATGATTTATTGTCATCTGTCTTGGTGAAGTTGCATCCTGGTGATTTAATAGTTTCCAGTCTACTTCATGGAAAAAAAAATAAATGAGAGTTTGTTCTGTGACTGCATTTTCTGGTGTGGGCAAATAGGAGAAAATTCACTCTGGGTAAACTAGAGCAGTTACATTTAACTCAGGACTTCATACTAGGAAATTCAGGCTGCTTTTAATGGGAATCCTGTCCCCTTCTGGTGTTCTGATTCAAATAAGCCCTGGTTTAAGTGAGCTTAAATTCACTTTCACTGGAGTTCAGATTTGAGCATGCACTTGCAGTTGATGTTGACTCAAGGCTTTTCTTTAGCTTTCCGTGGGGGATTTGGAAGAAGAACAGTGCCAAGAATTTTCCCAATCAAACCAGTAAAAGCAATTTAGTCCTCAAGTAGAACTTTCAGAGCAGAGTTTCTTTTTACTATATTAACTTTAATGTCTTGTCCATAAGGTGGCAGCAAAGTCGGAGTTAAACATCCCCTATCTGTTCTTAACTTTTACACCCCTTCTCCTGAGCAACCAAAATAATCCTTTTAAAGGATGACAGAGCATTTCTAAATCTCTGTAAGGGTGATGCCAGCATAAGGACCCTTAATGAGAGGAATGCCTTAAGAGTCCTGATAGGATGCTTACGTGAAGAAGGTACTATGGTGGCTATAAAGCATTTTTGCCTTAGTCTGTGATGTTTTAGGAAAGAGGATTCACAGTGTTGTCTGTAAAAGCATCAGATTTCTTGCTGCAGAAATGTCCTCCTGTATTTTTATTCCCCTAACTCGGTTCCAAATTACAGCCTTTGCTTGTAGGCTGGATTACTCTCACCATCAAGAGAGTACACTGGAGTCAGATAAGCTGTCCCCACCCTAGAAAAGCACGAGTAGTGTTTTCCTCCCTCTGTCTCAACCCTAATGAATGGATGCTACAGCAGCTATCATTTTCAGTTTGATTTAGCTGCCCTCACACTTCTCTCTCTTTACCCTCCGTACTGAATGCAGGAGCTGCGAGTATTGGGAAGGGCCTGGGTGGGATGCTCTTCTCAAGATTTGGCCGATCGAGTAC
>VWZY01002343.1:68259-93272 GCA_013399075.1 Chloroceryle aenea
GATCGAGAACAACCACCCCACAGACGCGCGAGGCAGGAAAAGATGGAGCCGAGGGGGACGACAAGAAAGCCTCAACTGTTGGGACGCCGCCTCTGCCGCACAGCAGCTCGGGCTTTCTGGAGCCCACGGGTTAGTACCGAGTCCAGCTTACAAGCCCCGTGGCAACAAGACCTTTAGTGGGCTCTGTCTGGACGTTGTGAGAGGCTGGAGATACCATTACAACATGTGTTGATATTTAATTGTGTTCATTTGCTTTCAAGTGCTAAATATTTAGGGTGAGAGTAAATGGGCTTCATTTGCACCAGGGCAGGTTGAGGTTGGATGTTAGGAGAATTTTCTTTTCCTGAGAGAGTGGTGAGGCCTTGGAACAGGCTGCCCAGGGAGGGGGTGGAATCAGCATCCCTGGAGGGGTTCAAAATGCACCTAGATGTGGCACTGCAGGATGGGGTTTAGTGGTCCTGATAATATCTAATAGATGGTTGGACTTGATGATCTTGAAGGTTGTTTCCAACCCTAAGGATTCTATATTGAACTCACACCTGCTTTGTGAATCTTTTAAGACTGTCCAAGGATTGATTCTTTGTTTTCCCTTTAATCTTTCCTCTTAAAGGAGGTGTCATGGGTTAGGGTCAGGGTGGCCCCTTAAACCTGTAAGAGATGCTCTCTGTTAACCCCCCTCCCTCCCCAGAGGGGAAGAGAAAGGGAATGAGGGAGGGAGGCTCAGCCAGTAGAAAAGGGAACTAGAACAGCTTGAANGCAGGAGATTTATAAAATCATAGAATCCCAGACTGGTTTGGGCTGGAAGGGACCTTTCAAGGCCATCCAGTCCAACCCCCTGCAGGGAGCAGGGCCATCTGCACCCAGAGCAGGGTGCTCAGAGCCCCGGCCACCTCCCCTGCAATGGGGACAGGGATGGGGCAGCCACCACCTCTCGGGGCAGCCTGGGCCAGGCTCTCCCCACCCTCAGCACCAACAATTTCTTCCTTATATCTGATCTGTGTTATCTTGGATGTGTTGGTACACACATGGACACCATATATACATGTGTGTATGCATGTATGAGTTCTGGTTACTGAGATCTGCACATGAGTAGTTAGTTCCTAGACCCCCACTAGGAAAATCAATATAATTGCTGCAGGGAATCCCACTCACCCTTT
Organism: Chloroceryle aenea; assembly: GCA_013399075.1. NCBI lineage: Eukaryota > Metazoa > Chordata > Aves > Coraciiformes > Cerylidae > Chloroceryle > Chloroceryle aenea. Next base: position 69,417 of record VWZY01002343.1, read on the forward strand.
ATCACAAAATGGATTTACTTACATTTCCCCATACATTTGCAAACTGGATTTAAAGACACGTATGACTGGAACCAGAAGCTGCCCTTGTCCTGAGCTGAATTGCTCAGAGCAGAGAACTGCAATTCTGGCAGCTGGTTTTGGGTTTGGTTTTCTGGTTTTTTTTTGGAAAAGCATAGGTACTTCCTTTACAGAAATTCAGACTTGATTTTATTTCTGAACTTTTCGTTGTCACTGTGGCAAGACTCGGGGTGGGTTGCAATGGAAGGAGTCAGAAGTATGTTGTATCTTGTGATAGCATTCACATGACACATCGCTGTCAGCTCATCACTGCTACTTTCAACAGATAACCTGTCTGAGTCACTCTCTGAGGACAGAGGCTTTGTCTGAAGCTTGAGGGAAGTAGAGCAGCACCACAGTGAATATTGTGGAGCTTCCAACAAGGTCCTTTCAGGGCAGGGGGGTTGGTTGACACACCAAGGACCTTCTGCACGCTTCCCTCATCCCTCTCTGCCGAAAGCCCGTCCCTGCTCCATAGAAGGAGAACGAGGAGCAGAGGCCAGCGGGGGCTGCAAGCTGAATGATGCAATCCACGGCCAAAGTATTTGCTTCTGAGAGGGCGGCCGCTCAGCTCGTGGTGGGGTTTGGCTGCTTCCCAAGCTCCCGTAACGGCCCCTTGTCGGAGGGAGGCAGAATCCTTCGCGGCGTCCTTCCTGCAGAGCAGCTGGGGATTTGGGGTCGGGTTGGGTTATTTTTTGTCTTTTGAATATATGGATCTTACTGGAAATGACTGTGGTTGTCTCCTGGTATTCCAAGGCTCTGACTCTCTCTCCTGGCTGTGTTTGCAAAGGGGTGCAATCCTCCCGTGAGCAGATGCAGGGAGGTGGCTCCCCGAGCGCCCTGCCAGCCAAGGCAGCGCCTGTGCGGTGCTCAATTCCAGCCAAGAATTGAAATTCCTTCAAACTGCCTTTGATAAATAGCTGCATTTTTTTACTCAATATGGGGTTTTGGCTTTTGTAGCAAAGCAGGCTTTGAGTTTTGTCCTTTTCATTCTATTGCTCCTCGTAGAGATTTTTAACAATAGGTTAACCGTTGGCCCAGTTCAACGCGCAGTGCAAATTGCTTTGAATGTGGTATTAATCAAAGCAGCCATTGAACTGAAAGGAGAGCTGCTGAAATATATCTGGAGTAAGCTGCAAATGAAAAGGGCTAGTGCTGTGTAGGGGCGGCTGGTTTGCAGAGAGGGTTTGGAATTTTGGGTTTAGTCTCCTCGTGTAGCCACTGAAGTGGCGAGAAGTCCGTTTATTTGGGGAAGTTCTGAGCATCCACCTTCTGAAAGTTGGTGTTGCTGTGTGGTTATCACAAGGAGTATAAATCACAGAATCCCAGCATGGTAGGGGTTGGAAGGGAAGGGTTCATCTGGTCCTGCTAAAGCAGGGGGCCCAGCACCAGAGTGTCCGGGGAGGTTGGAATTTCTCCAGAGCAGGAGACTCCACAGCCTCTCTGGGCAGCCTGGCACAGGCTCCCACACCCTCACACCAAACAAGTTTCTCCTTCACCTGCTCAGATGGAACCTCCTGGGTTCCAGTTGGTGCCCGGTGCCCCTTGTCCTGTCCCTGGGCACCCCTGAGAATCAGAGTCTGTCCCCATCCTCTTGCCCCCTTGGGGTCCCTTTGTCTCTTGCTCAGCATTGCTCAGCTCCCCTCTCAGGCTGCTCTGCTCCAGCTGCACAGCCCCAGGGCTCTCAGCCTGGCCTCATTACAGAGATGCTCCAAACACCTATTTATTCTATATAAATGTATTTATGTAGTTACTGTAAAGACAGTAAAAACAGCTGCTTTATCAAATAACAGCTTTTTGCAAACCTTAGGTTGAGTTTCTTGGTTTGTTTTTTTTTTTCTGAGCTAAGCAGCACCCCTAGGGCAGGTCCATGCTAAATGCACAAGCATCAAAATATCTGTACCTGTTATTAAAACTCACAGCTGACTGAGGTGGGTGTACTTTTAAAGGTAAACACAGAGATACCCTGTGCATTTTAGGCACAGAAATACATGGATACATAAATACATTGATTCACATCACATTCTACAAGTAGAATCAGAACCCAAAGCCAATGGCGAAACTTGCCAATGTTTTTTTCTTCTGCTGAGGTGCAATTCTAACAACTTTTGTGTTTCTTGTTCAATTTCTAGTGGAACTGGAGCACAGGATTGATTTTGAGCTCAGGGAAGGTCTCGTGGAGAGCAGATACTGGTCTGCAGTCACGTCACACACTGCCTACTGGTCATCTCTGGATATTGCTCTTTTCCTTCTCACCTTCATGTACAAACACGACCAAGAAGATTCTGACAAATCCAATTTAGATGCTATTTGAATTTCTGACCGGGGGTGGGGCGGGATGGGCAAGGAAATTTTAAAGCAGATGGCACAAAGCTGATGTTTTACTGTTGAACTGCAGTATAAATGGCATGGAGGTTTCAGGTTTAAGTGCATGTTTGGATTTTTTTTTTTTCCTATTTCTAAAGAGAAAAAGAAAAAGCAAACCAAAAGATTGTTTTTAAAAGCACTTTATCATTTTAAACATTTCCCAGTGCTTAATTAGACCTGAAATGATTCCAAAGTCTCATTAACTTCAACTGTATAGAAAGCCAATGCCACGTGCAGCATCCCACGAGCACGGCTGTGCAGTGTGCTTGGGTGACGTGCTTGTTAATGCCCATCATTGCCATTTAGTTCATTCAAGACTAAAAGATTAGGTGATTAAAACACACAAACAAGCAAACAAACCGCCCTAATTTCCATCAACAAAACTGTATGTGAGATCCAAACCTAAAACTGCCATGTTCCAATGTTTTCTGTATCAGTAACAACCTGGTTGGTGTCATTTTTCCCGGACTTTATTCAGCTCCACATCCTGTTATCCACAGTTCCATGCTGACTGCTGGCTTCTGAGGGTGCATTATACGTGACACATTTAGAAACTAATGCTGAAAGCAAAAAGCATGAAGCAAATATTTGAAATACTGTAATTATAATTTATTCTTATCTCTGATTGTTTCAGTTTATTCCAGTGTACAAAACATTACTTTTTTACTGGTTTATTTTGACATAATTTAAGAACCACATTTATTTTCTACAGTGTTAAGACTTTTTCTCAGAAATACATATCTTTGTACTACTATTCAAATGAATATATGGACACTGTGGCACACTTTAAGTATTTTTTCATTAAAAATAAATATTTGTGGTTTCACACAAACGACATCAGGCACGTTCTTCTCAAAGGTAAGTAGCTGCCTTTGCTTTTTAGTGTTTCTCAGGCACGTGAAGGTTTGGACCCCACGTTCAGCTTGGTTTGCAAAGGATCCAGCTGTCTTTGGCTTACCATTATTAAATGTGTATATGTGTGTGTGCTTGTATAAAAATGTATGGCAAGGTTTTTTTGTGTTGAAGAAACCTTTGGAGAGGAAAGCAAGTGGCATAACATAAACTTGGTGAGGCCTGAGAATACCAGAGCTTAGAGCTGTATCTGAAACCAATTCAGGTGAAGTCGAGAGAGAAATGTTGTGATGAAAGGGAATCATCTCCAAATGAAACACTAAAAGGTCATTGCTGAGGTTTAAAAGCACCATGGAAGGTTCCAGAGGAGAAGTGGCCTCCGAGCTGCCTCTGGCCGAGGTATTTATGAGCTGTGGGGCACATGTAGAAGCTGCAGAATCTAAACTTTTGTTTAAAAAAAGCAAAATCGGGCTGGGGTGTTGGTGAATAGTGGTGTTCTCAGTGTAAACAGATGTGCAACAGCAGCCCACCCCAGCAGAAAGCCTCCACAGAGGCTTGGAGATGTGGAACCCACCCAGCCATCCCTTTCTGAAATTCTGGGGGGGTGTGTAAATATAATTCTCCTAAATAATATTGCTGGGGCTGTTGCTTGTTTCCCTGCTCCCTGATGCACTGGGGAAGGAACTGGGAGCTCAGTCTGTGTGTTGGGGTTTTGGATGTAGGAATAATTGTGAAGGGGGTAAAACAATGCAAAGAAAAAAGGCAGTGAAGAGTGGAGGGCAATGGGAAGGGAAGAAGATGATGGCAGCAGCACTGCTATGAATTCAGTGAGCCAGTGCTCAGGAAAGATACTCAGATGATGTAAAGAACTGTGCTGCAGAAAAAAAAACCTCTAGCCTCGATGAACTGTAACTCTCCTGCCTGACATGTTTACCCTGGTGGATGAGCAATCATAAACAGTGAAAACAACCCTCTAAGAGAAGGGAGCTTGACACCTCTGCTCCAGAAACCAGGCTTTTGTTTACATGACTGCCTTTCCAGATAAGTTGTTTAATCAGCTCTTCCTAATTAGAACAACTCCAACATAAAAGGAGAATCTCCTTTTATATTTAGAACGTGCAAACCATTTCCAAATGTGCATGGTTTTGTGTTTCAGTCCTTGCAGTTGGACCGTGGTGCTGCTGCCCCCTCCCTCTGTGCTCCTGGATCTATCCTGGACCTCTGGTGAAACGCTGTAAACAGAAGGGGGTTAATTCCTGTAATTCTTGTGGTCTGGGTAAACTCTGCCGTTGTCCAGAACGTGTTTCAGATTTATGGGATGGCTGTTCCCCTCGCATCAGGACATGCTGGCACTTGCTGACTGCTCTCCATATAAGGGATGAGTTCCTACTTTTATGTACGTCCCCCTTCGGTAAATCTGGGAGAAGATAGAGCTGAGAAGTAAAACCATATTGCTGGGAGAAGAAGGGATAGGTAAGAAGGGCCAATATCTGTTCATCACTTCCCATTTTTCCTCAGTTAATGGACAGATGGGTTTATGATTCTGTCCTAATTTGCAGCTTCATGGAGCACCTCCTAATCTCTAAGCATAAAAGATACCTCGGAAGAACGACTGGAGTTTTATTCCAAAGATATTAAGCACACTGTAGGCAGGCTTTCATCTTTTTAATCCTCAAAAATACCTCCCATCCTCCAGCAAAGGCGAAACACTGTGTGAAAATTTAATTTTGAGGTTGGTAGAAAAAGGGTTGCCCCGTTTTACTCTGCAGCAAAACACAGATTCAAGCAGGGTCACGTCTCTGCATGCTGCAGTCGAAATTTCACGCTTAAAACTTTTCTGGTCAGATGGTCTGTGGTATAATATAGAGCTGGAATGTCCTGGCTTCCAATTACTGCCTTGTTTTCTTCGGCAAGAATGATGTTTAGCTTTACAAGCTGTGTTGACTGGTGGTTTCTCTTGAGAAACCAAGATAAGGGAAATGTACTGAACTGCTGTCAGTCTTCTGACTGATACCGAGCAGTTTTCTGGAACTTGCCCTTGAGTACTTTGTCCAAATTCATCACTTAGAGGGGTTGTTTTTTCCTACGAGGAAGATAATCAGCTTTAATTTTTTTTTCCACTTTTTTTTCCTGAATTCCATCCCTTTGCTCCTAATTATTTACCACAGCCTCCCTTCCCTGGTAGATGATCTTCCTCTGCTTTTATTGCCTGTGTTTCTGGAGTTAGAGGCCTTTTATTTATTTCCTTTCCTAATTAATATTATAAGGCTGAACTGAAACGTGTTTCACATTCTCATACAGGTATTATCTACCTCTGGTTGCCATCTCGTCCTCCTCCACGGTTTTCTGTGGTCCTGATGCTTGTTTCCCACACTGCTTGGCAGTCACACCGACTCTGCCCGCAGCTACATCAGTGGGGATTGATTTCTTCATTTCTTTTTCTAGTTCATGAATCACTATGTCAACTGCTTGCAGTTAGCTAGTTAATGGATATTTGTGTGCCCTCTGTCCAGCAAGCTCATTTGAAGTTCATTGTGTCCTGGTTTTCTGTTATTCCCTTGGAAAATAGGTTTCTGCCTCTGCACATCATTTTTCTACTGAAGCTGGACACCAGGTGATTGAGCTGTGGTGTTTTACAGGGTTGTGTCCTCCATCTCCACCACACATCTTCAGTGACATCCACACAGGTCCCGTTAACAGACTGCCACTTGTACCAATTTATTTTCAGTTTTCTAAGCATTATCTTACTGGTTGCTCTCCATCTGGCATCATGGCAACAACAGAGCAACTCAGAGAGAGCCTGGCAGAAAGATGGGGACAGACTCCTGAGCAGGGCCTGTTGGGACAGGACAAGGGGGAATGGTTTGAAGCTAAAAGAGGGAGATTGAGACTGGAGAGGAGGAGGAATTGTTGGTGCTGAGGGTGGGGAGAGCCTGGCCCAGGCTGCCCCAAGAGGTGGTGGCTGCCCCATCCCTGTCCCCATTGCAGGGGAGGTGGCCGGGGCTCTGAGCACCCTGCTCTGGGTGCAGATGGCCCTGCTCAGGGCAGGGGGTTGGACTGGATGGCCTTGAAAGGTCCCTTCCAACCCAAACTATTCAGGGATTGTATGAATATTTGAGCATGGCCTGTGTGTCTTCAAGACTTAAAGTGGAACCCTTGAACCCCAAGAGGCATGTATTACCATTATGACCCCCGAGACCTCTCCTGAAAGTCCAGCATCAGCAAAGCCCAGATGGCTCTGTTTAGCTTTTAGGGTGTGCTGGCATGTTCTCACTTTGCTTCATTTGTGTGTTCCATCAGTCAGCTTAACTCTGGCACTGACAGAGCATTTCTGGTCACTGTCAATGAACTTGGGCATGTTAGTGAGCAGTGAAGCTGGGCTGCCTTCTTCCAAGACTGGTTCCTTGCTCTTTGGGTTTCTCCTGCATCCCTTGAGGCCCATCTGCCCCACACTTTGCTATAGATATCCCAATGTTTTGTGTTTCTCTTCATGCCGTGGCAGAAGCACTTAAAGCTGCATGCAGAGCTCCTGATGGTGACAGTGTGTTGACACAGTCTTCTCTTCCAAGAAATAAGTGGACATAAATTCCTGGCTATCAAAGCTCCAGTTCACCCCGGAGGTCAGTGCAAGAAATAAGTGGACATAAATTCCTGGCTATCAAAGCTCCAGTTCACCCTGGAGGTCAGTGCTCTCTGGTTTCGTTAGAAAGCAAATTCCAACATCAGCCTTTTCCCCTGAAAATGCCCCATCTCCCCAGCTGCAGTTGCAGCAGCTCTTGACTAGCAGACCTTGGCCAGTCCTTTCCCTTCAGGAGTGAAAAGTCAATGAGTCCCCTGCAAATCCGAGATGTCCCAGAGGCAATCTCTTGTGGTTTTGAAATCCTCACTGGTTTATCCAAAGAGAGGGTTTTCATTAGACAATTCTGTGGGCATCTGCCACGGATTAACTTCTCTCTTTGTTTCTTGTATAAAATACCATTTCTTGCAGCTATTCTGCCTGTTCCCTGGTGCCTCCTTGCTTGTGAGCATGGACGTGAGAGAGATGAAGTGCAAACTTCTTTACACACTGCAGCCCTGACCAGACACTTGAGCTCCAAGGATCCCACATCCCATTTTTTTGTTCTTGAAGGGGTTTTGGCTCTTTCAGTATCTCCTTGAAATCTCCTCTCAGAGTGGTCCCATGCTCTATCACAGTGCTTGATAAAGAAGATCCTCGACTTCCATTTTAAAACAGGATTTTCAAGCCTGTTTGTGCCAAAGCATCTCAAGTTTTGGGGTTTTACTACTTGCTTTGGTTTATGAGAAGATTTTTTTAGCTTGAATTTTGAACTTGTAATGGTTCTTTCAAGTAGAAATGAGCTTTACCTAGTGCTTTAGATTTTTTTTTATTTCTTTTAGAGTGTTCTAGGCTGGAAGGGACCTCTAGAAGTCATCTGCTCCAACCTCCCTGGACAAATTCCATGCTTCATGAATCCATTTTTTTTTCTCTCTGATATGGTAACATGGCAAACCAGCTGAAGCTACACACTGGCATTGAAGTTGCCAGTTGTCCAGCAGTGGGCCCTTGAATCTTTTGATTAAGATCTTCATCAGACCTCCCTTATGAGGCCAGGCTGAGAGAGTTGAGGTTGCTCAGCCTGGAGAAGAGAAGGCTCTGGGGAGACCTTCTTGGAGCCTTCCAATACTCAAAGGGGGCCTACAGGAAAGATGGTGAGGGACTTTTTACAAGGGCATGTAGTGATAGGACAAGCATGGCATGCTTCTAACTGAAAGAGGGGAGAATTAGATTAGATTAGGTGACAGGAAGAAGTTATTTGTGTTGTCTGTTTGTGCTACCACCGGAAAGAGGCTGACTGACCACATCACCTCTGGTGTCTTCTCACAGCTTGCGTTTTCAGAACTGAGTCATTCACATGCACTGGGGGTTTTGGACTCCAAATAGTCAGGTTTTGCAGAGTGAGGACCCAGCAGGCTGGAATTTGGGACAATTTTGATTCGCCCTCAACAGTCAAAAAGGCAGTTGTGATGAATGAGCAAAGGTGGATGAGCTGGTGTAAATGGCTGTGGTCTCGGGGTGGTGGTGGTGAGTTGGTTGATGCTGTAAAAGCCAGCCCACAAGGAGGATGTGGGGCTTCCCCCCTTGCTGCAGTTTGCTGTGGGACTGCAGCAAGCCCTGTGCTTCATCACTGGGAGTCCAGCTGGGCAAGAACAAGCTCCCCACCAGCTCCTGGAGTAGGTGTTGCCTGTTGTGAATTTGTGTGGACATTCAAAGAGGACAAAATTCTCTGCACGGTGAAGAGAACCTTGTGAAATTTGAAAAGTTGGGGTTTAGTCTGGATAACAGAGGCTCCAGGGAGACCTTGTGGCCTTCCAGTAATTAAAGGGAACCTACAGGAAAGATGGGGAGGGACTTTTATCAGGAAGTGTAGTGATAGGACAAGGGATATTGGTTCCAAACTGAAAGAGGGGAGATTTAGACCCGATGTAGGGAAGAAATTCTTCACTGTGAGGGTGCTGAGACGCTGGCACAGGTTGCCCAGAGAAGTTGTGGGTGCCACATCCCTAGAAGTGTTCAAGGCCAGGCTGGATGGGGCTTTGGGAAACAAGCTCTAGTGGGGGTGTCCTTGCCCATGGCAGGGGGGTTGGAAGTAGGTGACATTTAAGGTCCCTTCCAGCCCAAGCCATTCTATGAAATGTGCACAAATGTTTTCTTTTTCCTGCTTCTCATCCAGCTCCCATTCTGAGGAGGAGCATGCACATGTTCAGTCTGAAGATAGCAGTGTCCTGCTCTCATCACTTTCCAGAGCGTTTAATATCACAGGATTTCTCAGAAATTTTTGCATTCATAATTCCTTTCATGTAACCAGTACTGAAGTTTAAAAATAACATGATGTACTTTCAACATTGCTGGGTGTGCTTTCGGTAAGGAAATGGTCAGACCTATTTGCAAAGAAGGACAGACTGCTTCCAAAACAAGCACCATTTCTCTCCCAGCTGGTGTCTCACGGGAGTGTGTTCCAGAGATGCCACCACTACATTTCACCACGACTTCCCCAACTGGGTTTAAAGCTGCTGGACTGTGAAGGGCCCTTCAGTTAATCTCTGCGCTTTGCGTAAGGTGAGGCACTGGTGGAGAAGGAATTTTCAAAGAGCTTGGATGTGGCACTGGTGTTTAGCCTCGTGGGCTTTGCTGGGAGGGCTTCTGCTGAACCAGCAGCTGAATATTCTGTGTTTACAAAGCACGATGTTCGGATGGGACACTTCTGGCTCTTGGCACAATCCTCAGGGTTTCTCTTTTATGCTTACCAGACTGCCCCTCGCATGCAAGTGAGGGTTGGGTGGGTCGTTTGATGAATTTTCATATGAAGTAGAGTATTAAAAATCAGCAGGGGGAAGGGAGGGAGGTAAGGCTCCTTTGTGGTGGTTGCAGAAAAGGGAAGAGGGTAGAAATGTTCCTTCCAGCAATGCGTGCTCTCCTGTCACGAACAGAACCTGCAATCTCCTTCGTGGCAGAGACCACATCTGCATTTTGGGGGTGGAGGGGAAGAAAAAAAAACCAGGCAGGAGAAGCGCTGATTAAATCAAGGCAGAGTTTGGCAGCCTTGTGCAACAGCCCGATGTGTATCAGGCAGCACGTGTTCAACACATGTTGTAGCTTGATGCTCCCATCAGGGGACGTGGGCGCAGGGCGGATGGCAGCAAGTGGGACGAGAGCTACGGCCCTTTCCTCCCACGAGGGCTCACTCCTGTGCCTGTCTCCAGCACCCTCCTTTTCTTTAGGGGTGAATGATCCCTCCCCCTTCACCATGAGAGCATCTGAGCTACCTGAGCCTGCTGCTCACCCAAGGCATCGCTGTCACAAGGCTTCTCCTGGGGGGGTTTCTGGTGACCACACGCAGCCTGGGGACAGTCCTGCCAGACAGCCCGTGTCCTCTCCACTCAGATGGGACCTTCCAGAGCTGGAAGAGGCAGCCCATAGGGTACACGTGTGTGTCTCCAGGGAACTGAACCTGCCCAGATCCTGGGCTTATCTGGTGCAAGGTGTCCAGTCCATTTTCAGTGGGCAGCCTTTAAGAGAAGTTGGGCTGCAGTTCAGTGCTAGGGCAACAGGAGCTTTGGCTTCCCAGATCCACCTAAACTCGGACGCTGATGGATGGCTCAAGTCAGGAGGGACCAATGTGTCTTGTCTGACCTCCTGCAGGCAATAGCTTCCCACCCAGTATCGCCAGAATGCTTTCTAGGGATTATTCACTTTCCCAAGTCACTGGGCTGACCAAGCATTGCAGCTTTGACATCTGCAACCACAAAGTCTTGGGAAAAAGAAAGAAAGAAAAAAAAAACAACAACTCTTGAGGACCAGCTGCTTTGGACAGCCTCTCTCTGTAGAGAATTTAGATTCTGAGCAGCCTTTGCAAGCATCAGTGCTTGAAAACATCCTCACACCGTGCTGCTCCTGCCTTCTGCAATGTGCCCTGTGCTTTTTTTCTAGCAACCCAAAGTTGTATGGATTTTGCAGTTAATGTTTTGCCAATTTCTGGCTATATTCCATAATCGTGATGGTATTCTTGGCCTCCTGGGATTTATGATTTATGGTGACATGTTCACAGCCTTCTGGGGGAAGTGGGAGCTCTGGATGCAAGCTGTTGCTGTGTAAGCATTAAGGTCCTCTTGAGTTTATTCTGTGGTATCTGGAGAAACCCTGTGTGTAAGGGATTGGGGATGAATAGATTGTGTGCATTATATAGGTCTGCAGAGTGCACTTGTTTCTCCAGAGTCTGGGCTGTGATTAAGTCAGGGCTTTAAAACAAGCCTAAAAGCTTCTGAAAAATAATTTTCCCTCCTCCAAGCCATTTAGTTAATTAACTGGCTAAATCAGTTCTTGCTGACTTTCCCTGAAGATACCCCTCTGGAACAAGATTTTTTTCTTTAGATTTGGATGAAATGCAACGGTTGAGTCATGAGTTTTCTCTCTGGCTCTGTTGCTGCAGCGGGGAATGTTGTTCACAATACTGGCTGTTGCCATATGCTTTTTTCATCAACTGAAAGGGTGCAACTTTCTTTTTGCTTCCCCCTCCACTGACTCACTCCCCAAATATGTTTCTGGTTAGGATGCCTTGTGACTTCTTCCTGACATAAGGTTTTCTAGTTTGCAGTTAGCTTTGTGAAGTGCCTCTGCGAGCTCTAAACCATCCCAGCTCCTGGGAGGAGAGGACGGGTGTTCCTGGAGAGCCAAGGCAGGGGCAAGATGCTTACCTGGGTCTTGGGTGCTTTGCGTGGTTTGTGGCCAGAAATGGTTTTGCAGAAGCCAGGCAGTCCTGCTCTGATGCCCACCAGTGATGCCCTTGGTATCCCACACACGGGTTGTAGTGCTCGGGCAGTCTGGGAAGAGCCCAAGGGAATCTCAAAGAGATCTCCCTTCAGGATTAGGTGAATGGGGCATTTGATCTGTTTGCAATGAGATGCTTTTAGAGCTGCTGGAGATGCTGTGTGTGAAACAGCTGAGAAGGACAAATAGACAGACAGACAGACATGTCCCTTCCTGATTTCATTGCATTCAGGCGTCCCCAGAGCAATCACTGTAGCGACCTTCAGCGCTGATGTCAGATTTCCTCAGACAGGGCAAGTTAGGAGCACAGGGCTTTTGTCAGAGCCAACCCAGTGCTCCCAGCATCCTGCAGTGGGTAGCTTCCAGCACTTGGCCAACAGAAGGAAACAGCTCACCAGAAAAAAAGCAGACCATGAATCATTCAAACGATGCTTCCTGAACCTGACCTTGCAGAAAAAAAAAGCTCTGCACCTGCAGGCATGGGAGTGGGTTTCTGAAGACTGGTGTCCATTGCACCCTATCACTGACACCTTGCTGTGGTGGAACTGCAGTTGTAGCCCCCATCCTCACCTCCCAGAGTCCCAGGAGATGCCAGAGGGGCTGGGAAGAACAGCTCGCCTCTTTTTCCATCTAAAGGAACTGAGATGCCGAGAGTTAAGCAACTGGCTCAAAGCCAGAGTGCTTGGAAAGGAGCCCAAATCTTTCTTGTATTAGCAAGTACATGACCGTGTAGGATGCCTTGCCCTGCTGGAAATGTCACCCATGATCTCTGGGGCAGTTATTCTGCAAAGAAACATTGCCTTCTCTTTTTTTTTTCTTCCACCCAATTGCTCTGTCTTGCAGGAAGCGCCTCATCTCTTTGATCTTCTGGGATGCAGGCAAGTTGGAAAGCACCAGCCTTTTCACTCTCCTCTTCTCAGTTCCTATAACTTTGCCTGGAAACTGAGCTCTGGGCTTACTTCCCCACACTGGGAGCTTTCCCAGAGTCTGCTCCACTGATGTGATGCTACGGAGGAAGTTATTCTAGCTGAGAGACAATCCAGCAGCACGTCCCTGAGTGTTGTGGTGATGGCAGAAGACACGTAAGGGCACCGTTGAGTCAGCACTGCCTGATCCTGGCATTTCTCCCAGGGAAGGGAAACTGGGAGTTAGATCCTCCTTGACCCTACTCAAAGCCAGAGAGCTGCTCTTCCCTGTGCCACTTGGGATGTCACGTTGAGATGACTTGCCATGACCTTGAGCCATTTGGGTACAGAAGGTGACAATTGTGGTGTCATGTGCCAAAGGCACCTAAGATGCCAGCCCTGCTCCCAGGACTCTGGCTCTCATAAGAAGAGGCTTGCTCTGTTATAAAGCAGGTATCATCTTCACTCTAGGGCTCCTTCCAGGAAAGATGTGTCATTAATAACCAATCTCCAAGGCTTCTTAACCTCCTGGCCTTGGTAACCTCTCCTTTGAGATCCGGGAGTAACTGCTGCAAGATGGTGCCCAGTTTCCATGGGATTTGACAGAACTTTGGCAGGGTTTGCTGGGGAGGGTTTTTTGTTTTTTTCTTATTCTTTCCAGTGCTGCCATCACTGTTTTTTTCCTGGCCTGATGCTGTCATCATCTGATGTCATCACTTAGAAGATGGAAGAGGAGGCAGAGGTGTTTCCTTGCAAGGAACAGATGTTGGAATAACCCATCTTTGCTCAGCTGGCAGCATCTCCAGTGCCCAAAACACACAGGAGAGACGTAAGCAAAGCCTGTCCATACCACAGCCCTGCAGGGAAGGACAAGGGTCTTGATGCTTGGAAAAATATATCCTGGCAGCGCAATCTCCTGGAGATCTCCCAAAGGAACTGATGGAGCCCAACGTTTGTGTTATTTAAAACTGAACAAAATAAAGAGCTGGAGGCAGCAAGCTCAGTGTAAACGGCAGTGGCTTCTCAGGACCTTAGTTAAAACTCCCTGGGGAGGAAAAGCACATTAGACAGCCAAAATAGGTCTCTCCTCCTCTCCACTGGCATGTTTCCGTGTAGCTGGGAAAATGAGCGAGGTCTTGGGAATATCTTTTTGCCAGCTGTGCATTCAAACACGTGGCTGAGATGCTTTCCTGTATCACCTCCCCTCCCTGCAGCTCCCTGCTAAGGAGAAGCATTTGGGACTTGCCCTTCCCCATCTGCATGACCACCAGCGTGGGGGACAGTGCTGAATACAGGGTGCCACAGAGCTCCAAGGGTCTGGCCAGTGCCAGGCTGATGTGTCAGGATCTGGGCTGTTGGATGGAGAAGGGGTTTCCCAAAAGCAGCTGGTTGTTGGTGTAGAGAGCATCGAGGAGCCAAACAGGCTGGGAAATGCTTTCCAGTGCTCTCCAGCACTGGGTCAGCACGTGAGCACAGCATCTTAGCATGGGGGGGCTCATGGTCTGCATGCTCTGTCCCCCTCTTCCACATTTGACAGGACAAGACAGGAAGGTGGCAGGGGCCTGGGTTGGAAACCTAAACCTACCTGAGCCCCCATCCATCCCTTAGAAGGTTGCACTAACCTCACTCACTCTCATTGCTTCAGCTTACACTGCCTGGGGATCTCATTGTGTTTGTGCCACCCATGGAGCAGAGGTCCCAGATGAAATGATAACATCCATCACAGGGAATAACCATCACCCCATCTTGGTAGGACAAAGGGTAATAGTTTTAAATTAAAAGAGGGGAGTTTCAGACTAGATAGAAAGAAAAAATATTTTGCAATGAGGGTGGTGAGAGCCTGTCCCAGGCTGCCCCGAGAGGTGGTGGCTGCCCCATCCCTGTCCCCATTGCAGGGGAGGTGGCCAGGGCTCTGAGCACCCTGCNGGCTGCAGATGGCCCTGCTCAGTGCGGGGGGGGTTGGACCAGATGACCTTGAAAGGTCCCTTCCCACCCAAACCACTCTGTGATTCTGTGGTTCTATGATCCCTCTGCCATGGAGACCCCCTCTCACCCAACACATCTCCCCGTGCACCAGTCTCCTTCCCAAGAGCTTCCTGATGTCCTGCTAAGGCACTTCAGACCATTGACCTGATTTTCTCCTCTTCTCTGTGAATCTCCAGGCTGTTTCCTAGCATGCTGCCATGGGGCTTGGCTTCTCCTCCCACCCTCCCACGGCTGTGCTCCGCAGCAGCTCGCGGTACATTCCTTCACATCCTAATCTCCGGCTTGCTATCTAAGGAGTTGAAGGATATTTCCAGCCCAACGCTGCCAGAAAATACTGGCACCCACCTCCAGCTACCTTCCTCTCATACACACATCCAGCTCCTCGAGTGCTCTGATACCCTGCCATGTTTAAACAACCATCACTTACAGTCAGCTCTCAGTGCAGTGGGCTATTTTCTGTTTGGGTTTTTTTGGGGGAAGGGGGTGGGGATAGTGGTTTAAGTTTTTATTA
Source organism: Chloroceryle aenea (assembly GCA_013399075.1). Lineage (NCBI taxonomy): Eukaryota > Metazoa > Chordata > Aves > Coraciiformes > Cerylidae > Chloroceryle > Chloroceryle aenea. The sequence goes on from VWZY01002343.1 coordinate 84,421, forward strand.
AATTCTTTTCCAAGTCCCAGCTGGTTTCTGCAGTTTCTTGCCCTAGTGACTGGACTTGACTCTTTTCTGTGCCTGGTGTATGAGAGCTGCAGCTTCAACCAGGCTGCAAAACATGCATCACAACCTTGGCTTGAAGTCTCCGTTCCCTGGGGAGCAGCAGCTTCAAGCTGTGACCCACCTGCCATCGTTGCTGATCCTGTATTATCCTGCATCATCCTGCTGCACCTCAGGAGAACTTCCAGACCAGCTTTCTATGGCACTAGCTGGAAGCAGAGATGAAGGGTCCTGGTTCTCAAATGCTTGCCACCTCTCTGCTCCCACATGGTTTGTGTCATTGGTATTTTTCTTGGTCCATGGAATGATCTAGCATCATTGTGCTTTACATCCTGAGGTCTTAGCCACATGTGGCTGCAAGAACATGAGTGGACAGATATCCTTCTGGTGCATGGTTGGGATTGGACATCCTCAGGGATGGATTCAGCAAGCAGTGGAGCACAGAGATTTACTTTCCAGCAGGGACGAGGCCAAGTCTGTGTGTGGCACTAATTTCAAGCTTGTCTTTGCAGAGAATGAAGCTGTTGCTCTTTAGGTCAGGGAGCAGCTCCAGTTTAAGCAATGAGCTGCCACAAGCTTTTGCTGATAAGAAAAGGTGGGAGAGCCCCACTGGCTCAGAGCAAGAACTTAGACCATCCAGGATGCCTATTTTCTGGCTCAGCTTTAAAACCCTCTAGTGATGTTGATTCTCCTCCCCTCACAATCCTTCACTCCCTCACACCTCAACAGTCCCCCCAAAGAGCTAAGCTGAACCTTTCTCCAAGTGATTTGTCCGTTGCTTTTTGCCTTTTTTGTTGTGGTGGTGGAAACAGGGAACAGAGGACGCAGGGGGGGTTCCCAGTGAGGACCTTATTAAGCCCATCTGTCCCCAGTTTGAAGGGGATGTGAGGCTGCACCAGAAACCATAGCTACACGACAGCACCCTTGGCTGCAGACCACGGTGTGTCTTCTAAGAGCTCATAAGTCACCCTAATTTATTGCTTCAGCAGGGCTTTGGAGGTTCCCAACATGTCCCCGTGTTGCCCATTCCTGGCTAGTTGAGAACTCACCTCTCTTCCCTAGAAGTGCTGCCCATTGCCCAGACTGCTCTGCTCAGAGGCAAAGTTCATCCCCCCTTGGCTGATTGAATAACATCTACCTTATTAAACCACTCTGCTCTGCTCTGTCTCTATTTTTCCAGCACTAACTGCATTACCAGCCTGCTTGTATCTGACCTTTCCGGTGAAGACTGATGCCAAAAAAGCACAAAACCACCCAGCTGTCTGAGCATCATCCATCTCCAGCTCCCCCCAGTGCAACAAGCTCCCAACTGTGCATGGCCACTGCAGCTACACGGAGCATGTCGGGTGTCCAGGAGGCAACTAAAAGGTATCAGCTCCTCTCCCCTTTAAATAGATGCATTTGGTTTTTTGCTTGATGTTCCCTGAATCCTTTTATTCAGCTCAGAAATCTTCAGTGCAGCACTGAGAGCTGAAGTGAGATGTGGTAGAGCCACAGACATAGCCAGGAAATCTGAGCCCATCATCTGCTGGTGCCCTAAGCCTCCTGTTTCTCTGCAGCCTCCTGGTGTTATTTTCCCTGCAAAAGGAAGAACTCTGAGGTTATTTTTGACCCAGACATGGTTGTAAGTCTTTGCTGTGTGTCCAGCCTCGCCATCTCCACCTGTAAAATGGGGAGAAAACTACTGCAGTTTCCTTGGCTGCAGCCGTTCAGACCTGGATTTGACCAGGAAAGTCCAGCAAACACCCCAGAGCCAGAGAGGGGAGCCAGGATATACTTGTATTTGGTTAAAAACCGGATGAGCAAGTGATCTGGGGAGCCCCACAGATGCCCAAGTGAAGTGGTCATAGGGGATGATGCCAATTCGCTTCCTCTGCACCCACCACCCTGGGTTCAGGGCAAATCCGGGGCGAATTGACACAGGATGAAGTGGACCTGAATGACAGCTCCATCAGGGTTACGTGGCATCAATACCCCCCAGTACCTGTGTGGTGTTGGTGACTTTGCTCAGGTGTTTCTTACCAGCCCAGCTTTGGCAGAGCTCTGACGTGCGTTTCGATAAAACCCCCTTCGGAGCTTCTCCGGCAGCGGAGCGAAGGCGGCCAAATGCCAGCAGCCCTGTCCTCGGTGCCCTCCTCCTCCTTCACAGCTTCCTCAGCAGGGGGGGATTGAACAGGAGGGGATGATTTATGGGATGGGTGTGATTTATGAGGCTGCTGTTATACTTGCTTGGCCCTTGGGGCTTTGCAGCCTTGGGGAACTCCCAGTGCCCTGCGCCAGCATGGCTCGCTCTGGATTCCTTATTCTTGAGGTTTTGGATCTGGGATCAGACAGTGGGAACAAAGTGGTGGTGATTTTGTAGGGACATTGTGGCCGGCCACTCCTTCCTTCTTGATGGGCTTAGGGGTAGCAGGTACTTCTCCCTAGGGAGCCCGGGGCCACTTGGCTCCTTCTCAGGATGCCACACAAAGGGGAGGTGCGGGGTTTTGGGGGATAACTGATCCACGAGTGTGTCCCAGCCACCTGTTAGTGTTTGCTCTTCACATTGTGGGAGGTGTCTAGGTTTCCTTGTTCACCCTCTGAGCTGCTGCTGTCATAGCCCTGGCTATGGGAAATGAAGAAGAAACCCATCTTACAGTATCTTTTTGGGGTTGTGGAGTGAGGACCAGGACACTGGCCCCAAGTGCAGCCAGCATGGAGCATCCCAGTGCTGGCCAGAGGAGATGGGTGGCCCAGGTAGGGGTTTCTGGGGTTTCCACAGTGGGAAAATCATCCCAGTCCCTTCCCATCCTCAAGTCCCTTGAACATCACAGAACAGCCAGTCCCCAGGGCTGGATTTGCTATTCCATTTCACAAGCTGGTGGGTTTTGCAATGCTGTAGGGTCAGGCGGTGCCCTGGGGAGCTCATCGTATGCTGAGCAAAATTTGCACAGCGTGGGGGCATTCAAGGAACACTTACAAAACAAAAACCCAGTGTGGTGAAACCCCAAACCTTGGGTGGACATAGAGTTGCTCTCACTGAGCTTTGTCTTTGACCCCCACATGTCTTGAACCACTTGTGACCCCACTCCAGAGCACATCCATAGTGGTGGGAATGGCCTGGCATGTTTCTGGGATGTCCTAGGTCCTCCACAGCCCTCGGGTCCCCTAATGAAGCGTATGACAGACGAGCTTCATCTCACTGTTCCCTGTGCTGATAGAGGGAAAACCCACGGGCTGGAAGCCAGGTTCCCCAGACCGTTGGGGAGGGGAGAGCTGGGGCTGGAGAGATAACGGGAAGCAGCAGTGCCAGGGCTTGGGGTGGGGTGTTGATGCTGTGGCACTTGGTGATGTCAGCCATGGGGCTGCCACTTTGCAGACACACAGGATGGGGCTACACAGGGTGCTGGGAGCACTTTTCCTCCCCTCCCTTGTGACTTGGGGAGATCTGCAGGGTGCTGCGTGCCAGCACAGGGTGCTTTCCTTCAGATCCACTTCCCATCAAGCAGCTTCCCCGAAACAGCCTGAATGTTGATGGCGTGATTTACATTTTTTTTTTCCCTACTGCTTCCCAATAAATCAGTTCCCAATAGACAACTTTCCACTATCTGGCCAGCTCTGCAGATGATGGTGTCAGAGCCATTAGATGAATTATTGGGGATTTTTGGTTTTTCTTCTTGCTGAGTAGCAGTGGATAAATGACTCTGGGTGTTTCTTCTAACACCCCAGAGTCACCAGCTCCAGGGATGGTGATTGAGCGTTGCGTGACATGTGGGTTTTCTTTGAGCCCCAGCTCCATGGGAGAAATTCAGCCTTCCAGCCTGTATTTTGTAAGGGCAAATGAATAGAAGGCCTTCTGGAGGTGGAGAAAAGCCAGAACGGGAGTGGTAAAGGCTCCAAAAATCCAATGGACAATAGAAAGTGGTTTAAGATGTTGCATATTACACAAGAAAAGGGAGGTTGAGGTATTTGAACCTTTGGGCTGGAGTTATCCCCTTTCTCCCAGGCAAATACAAATCAGTTGTGCAGTAAAGTACCCTTACAAGTCACTTTTAGCCAAGAGACTCTATAAACTGATTGTGTTCTGGGATTACCTCACCAAAACACAGTGTTTTCCATCCTGAAAATGAGTTACACCCACCGCTTGCCAACAGCACCACACAAAGCACCTGCAGCATCCTCAGGTGAGCACCTTCCAAGAGCTGGGGCAAGCAGTTGAGGGAAGCTATGTTTGGGACAGGTTTTGCCAAAATCATCTGGAAAACTTGCTGGTGGGCAGGATGGAGGCAATGCTCCAAAACCCCTGGGGGTTCTGGGGCTGGTTGAAAGAGTAATGGGGATGGCAGCATCTGAGGGACATGTTCCTGCAGCCCCCTGCAGCATTTCTGCCCCATGGGCTGTGCAGAGCAGTGTGATTTGCTGTGCAAGTCTCAAGGTAACATTAAGAGTCCAAGGTGAGGATGATGAGCGGTACCAAACCTATGAACCAGGCACAAGGTGATGCAGGGAAAGTTCAGTGACAGGAGCAGAGTCCTGGTCATGGCTGCTGTGAGACAGTCAGACACTGGGCAGGGAGCTGGAAGGACATTTTCAGCTGTGGGGCTGTATCAGATTTGGGGAAAATTTATAGAATCGTAGAATCCCAGGCTGGTTTGGGTGGGAAGGGACCTTTAAAGGCCATCCAGTGCAACCCCTCTTCACTGAGCAGGGACATCTGAAACCAGAGCAGGGTGCTCAGAGCCTGAGTACCTGAGATTTATCCAATTTCTCCATCACATGGATTCAGATGTTCTGCTAACAACTCCCTTGTGCTAAAATCGATGCCAAAAGGGTGCTCCAGGACCCACCAGCTCCTTCAGACACACATTTCAGGGACCCTTCTGACTCTGGGGACAACTGGAAAACGATCTGGGGCACGTTGCCTCCTTTCTAGGCCAAGGCAAGAGTAACATTTGGTGAAGGTCACTCCTAGCAGCTGGAAATATCAGAAGGCCACAACTGCATGATAGAAGAAGGATAAAAGATAAATGACGGTTCAGGGATTAACGTCAACAGGAAACTAATGCCTGACACAAGCCGAGGCAGGAGAGCCAGTGGAGTTATTTGTTATGAAGAGCTGATTGCGGAGGAAGAGGCAGAGAAACAAACCTCCCAGCCTGAGGCTTCCAGAGCTTCCAATTCCTGGGAAGAAGGTGAAGAAGGGACAGAGAAGAGCCCTGCTGCAGGGTTTGGCCCATGGCACAAGCCCAGCAGGCTCCAGTGAAGAGGCAGCATGGAAATGAGAGGCAATTTTGTAGCCGTAGAGCAATGAAGCCTCCCAGCCTGACTTAGCAAGGGAGAGGGTAGCTCATTGTGGCTCCACATATCTTATCTGAGCATAGCTATCTCTTGTAAACTAGAATTATTCCAGCTGCAGGCTTGTCTTTTGTAGGCTTCGGGCATGAAGGACCAAGCAGGATGGTTGTGACATTCTCAAATCTTAGTCCTGGCCTTCATTCCATGAGTCCTTGGTCATCAGGAGCAGAGATCTAGCCATCCTAGGGTGGATGGATCTCATTTTAGGCAAGGATACACATCTTGGAGTGAGTACTCCTTGCCTAGAGCATCCAGCTGCATTTCCATATCAGGTTGCCTGAACTTTCTTTGGAGTAACTAAGACAAATGTCCTATCCTGAAGATGCAAGGACTTGGTCTACAGACCTATTGCTGGCCCTTAAACTCCGTGAAGATATGGAGTACTGCCTTGTGTGCTCAGTCCTGAGCCCCACAGACCCCTCCAGCTCCAACACCTTATGTCATCTCCCTGCTCAGCAGGTGAGAAAACCCAGAGACAAGAAACCAGCTACGAACCTGCCCAGAAAAAGCTGCTGAGACTCCATTACAGACAGGCCCAAAGATCAGACAAACCCATGGGAATTCTTCTGACCTCAAACGTTACATCCAGCTGAGATGATGAGCCTGGAGGAAGGCTACACACAAGCAAAGCAGTGGGACTGGAGTTGTGTTCTAAGGGACACAACTTTGCCTGCTTTACAGTGTGTAACTGTGGCAATTCCATTACTCTGCATATACATGCAGAAAAATAAAAAAGCCAAGTCACGTGGACATTTCCGAAGTGACAAAATCAGGGAAGAATGAATGTGGCCAGGAATAAACAAGGAAGCAGAGTTACCCAGCATGTTTCCTTTGCTGACCTTCTCTCTGCTGGGAAATGGTCATCTGGTGAGAAGCAAACCTTGGCTACATCCAAGAGATGCTTGGAGGTGGAGGGAGATGAAGAGACACATGGAGAAAACCACTCAGGTGCTCTGAACTTCTCTCAGCTGCTGTGGCACGGTGCCAGCGAGGCAGGAGCGGGCAATAAGTGGTTAATGTTGCTCTTAAGGCTGCTGCCCAAGTTGATTCCTAGTAGTGCATTTTTTCAGAGGGACTCAAGGAAGGTTCCAAGTCCCCAGCAGCTTAAGGGATGTCTGTGAGATGCCTGGGGAGCTTGCAAACCCTGCACGAGGAGGACCAGTACCAGCAGCAGTGGCTGTAAGGGAGCACCCAGGCAGGGAGGTGTTTGAGACACAAAAAATGCCGGAGGCTAAACAAGCATCTGCATTTCGCCTTTTTTGGGTTTTCTTTTGAAACTCTGTCCTTGTTAAGGAAGAAGTTGCAGACAGGGAATATGGAGACCCGGGTGAAGCTGAGGGGTGCCAGGGGCCAGGCAAGGGCTGCCCACCACTGACTCAGAGCACATTGCGCTCGGCCGTGCCGGAGCATTTGAGGATACGGAGCTTTTGTTTACATGGAGGTTTGGGGAATTTCTTTGCCTCTGTATATGGAGCCGGGCTGGGAGCTGCTTCTCCTGCTGAGAAGTCACCCAGCTGAGGCACCCAAACGCAGAGGGCACATTTCCATGGCCAGTCACCCTGGAAAGAGCCAGTCTGACCGGCTTGCCCGGAGCAGCCAGGCAACAAAGCCAGCTGGTTTCAGCAACTGCTTGTAACAGTTAAAAAAAAAAGGTCATGAACAAAAAAATCCCTGAGTCAAATAAACCCATGACAGGGAAGGAGCCGCTCAATCTCGTCACGGATTTCCCAAAGATGCCTGTTGAGTCACCAGGAAAAGCATCCTGGTTTCTGCAGAGCAGAGGTGGAAGGAGCAGCAGGCCAGGCGCTGCACTGCTGCCAACAGACCTGGTAGGGATCATCTCTGTCCCGATGGAAGTGGCCATGTGTTTCAACACCTTATTTGGCTATTGCTGCTCTTAGGGAGCCAGGACTTCTTGCAAACAGTGGGAAGAGCCCTGGGAATGCTTGGCTGCCTCTGACGCAAGAGCCTCGCCGGTGAATTTTTGACCTTGCTTTGCATCTCGGCCGAGCACTGGAGATCAAGCTGCCCTCCCCTCCGCACACCCACCGCCGAGGGAGGAAAGGAGAGCCCCAGGGATGGCAGCGTCCGGCCCCGGCTGAGATGGAGAGGGCAGAGAGAGCGGCTTTCCCCATCCTCAGGGGAAGAGAAACTCCACAAATGGTTTTAAGAGCAGAAGGAACAAGCAGCCTCTACCTCACGGCGTGCAATCAGCTGTACTACGGGGTTACTAGCTCCAGCGGGGCCGTATTGAATTGCATCAGCTGGGAACCTCATCCAAACAGTTTGTTTGAGAGTAACCCTTTCTATTTATTGCCCTATTGTTTCCCACTGGAAGAACACCGAGATATTATCTGTGAAAGCTTTATTGTTACAGACCGGCTTCCCCCTGCCCTCCCAAGCCTGTAAATTACGCTCCAGCTTCCCAGTTTGGGGGGATGAAATGGTGGTTACACTGAGAGGGATTAAGGGCCTGGGAGGATTTGGCGGGGGAGGTCATCCTCCCACTGTTCAGGGCAGCGTTACCCAATTTCGCCCTGGCAGCATCAGCTGCATTAGCCCAAATCCTTCTCACTGTTCACGGGTAAAACCCAGCATGCTCTGCCCAGGAGCGAGCTCTGGAAAGCTTTTTACTAACACATAAAGGAAAAAAAAGAGGATCAGCCCCTAAAATAATTCTCCATTTATAGCAGCAAAGGTGGCAAGACTTGACCAGCCCCATTAAGAAGTTTTTGTTGCCTTCACAACAGCAAAGCTCCTGTTGCCGATAGCGCAGGACATGGGAATGGTGCTCATGGAGAAAGCTCTGGACTGGTGGAGCCATCCCCAAAGGTACCGGGGAGGACACGGCTTTGTCGGGATGCAGCTTCCCATCACCCAGCCCAGTGCAGGACACATCCTGCCCATCGCCACCGACCAGCACGCTGGACCTCAAAGCGCAGCTCCTTCCGTGTGACGGTTTTTCAGGAAGCCCGGTCGCCTTTGGCGGGATGTATGTATCATTGGGTGGAGAGCTACAGGAAGCGGATAATATTATTTATTATTTTTTTTTTCTCTCTCCATTTGTACCAGTTCAGGCTTAGTTAAAAGACAGTTCCTATTTCCTAGATTCACAGATGATGAAGATGGAGGGAGCCAGCCCATCGCCCAGCCTCACCGCGGGCACGGCGCAGGCCATGGATGGCGATGCTCAGGTAAAGGGGTTGCTTTTTTCCTTAGAAATTAGGGGCTTTGATATGGCCAGCGTAAAAAACCCCGCCCCTAAAGTTAGCTGAGAGGGCGGGATGGCCGCGGAAAAGGCGCTCAGAGCCACGCGTGTTCGCGACGCGGGGTCCCAGCAGCCCTGGAGGCCGCTCTCCGGGCCGGCTCATGAGCTCCCCTCTCCGCACGGCCCGGGACCGCCGAGCTCCGTGCCCGGGGCGAGGATGAAGCAGCGAGGGGGGGCGGGGAGCGCGGTTCTACCG
>VWZY01002343.1:95184-116338 GCA_013399075.1 Chloroceryle aenea
CTTAGGACTTGCTGAAGTTGAGCACACTCGGTGGCTGGGATGATGGGGAGGGAAATGAACCCTCTTTCTAGAAACGATACCAACCCACCCTGTTGCTCACGAATGAATTAAGCGATGCTCCCCTTGCTTTCCAGCTGCGCCGGGTGTTGGGTTGGAGCCGTGCGTTGGAAACCGGGCGCGTGCGTGGGGACAGAGCCCGGCGAGGACCTAAATTAGCTCCTGACGTAATTCATTCCCCCCTTAAATAGTTTGCCCGGATCCTCTCCGCTTGTTAAATTAGGGATTGTATTAGAGGGAAGGAATGCGGTGGCCGCAGTGGGTGGGAGCAGGGATGGTGCTCCCCCGGGGGGGGGGCTCATCCCCAATTCCCCCCTCCTCAGGGCACTCCAGACCTATGGATATGTCCAGCTGTTGCCTTCTTTTTTCCCCTTGGCTTTTGTCACCCAGCCAAGCTATACGTATTTAGCTCCTTTTAATCTTCCTGCGTGTCAGCTCTTCCAGCCCTCTCGTTATTTTTCTGGCTCTTCTTTGAGCTCCTGCCAGTTGATCAGGGTCGGGTTTAGCAGAGCGGGGTGGGATGGGACTCGCTCCTCGCTCTCGGGTGCCTTCTCAATACCCTCCTTCATCCAGCCCCTGCTGCTGCTCCGTCTCCAGACAGATTCATTTTGCAATTTCTCCACTCCGAAACCCTCTCCCTGCGTCTTTAACCTGTCCCTCCCCATCAATCCTCTGTCCTTGCTGGTGTTAATTTTACCTTTAACAACCCCCAGTCTTAGAAATAAATATGCAGCCTTTGCAAAGCAAATTTTGTTTTATTTTATTTTATTTTTTTCTGTGTTTGAAGGACATGTCTTAAAAATAAAGTTTCCTAGCAGCTCAGGGATCCCCTGAGCTCAGTGCATCATGGGGGGAGGGAGGAAGGGGGAGAACGGTGCCTTGGGCAGGGGTTTGAGGGCTCTGTCCTCTGGGACAAAGCTCCCGTAGGCTTCGTGCTGCTGGAGGGCGGGGAAAGTGGATTTTTGTGGCCTGCCTGGAGTTTCACTGAAGTTGAGGACATCACTGTGAATTTGCAGCAGAATGGCCCTGCTCTGACTGTAGGATGCTGGTGGAAGCTCTTCAACCACTTCTAAGCAGGGGTGGGAGAGGGAAAAAAAAATGCCTTCCCTTCTCCCAGCATTGAGGAGAGCTTGGAAAAGGGAAAATTGGGATTTAAATGATTTTTTTTGGATGCTCATCAGAGAAAACAATGGCAGTAAATAGCCTTTTGCTTCGGAGAGGGTTGGCGTGCACGGGGGATGCGTGTTGGGGTGCAGGAGGACAGGAAAGTTTCTCCTCCCTAATTGCAAGGCTGCGGGTATCAGTAAATCTTGTCAAGTCCATCCTTGCTTGCGCAGAGCGGCTGCGGTCGGACTGTTTGGAACTAGGCAATTAAAAGCTGTCACTAACTCAGGCAAGGATTGGAAAAAACCCAAGCAGCAGATAGGGATTCTGACTACTTAAGTGAATTGCAGTGACCTGTTTGCTCCCCTGTTATTTATCACCCTGCTGGATGAAGCCATTTCGTTAATTGAGTCGTGTCGTGCACTTGGCAGAGTCATCTCTGAAAAAGGGGGGAAAAAAACTCACCCTGACAAACCACTGAGGTTTGAAGAGAGGTCATTTTTCCTTGGGGTCTGCGCTGGAAAACTCCTGGTGCTCACCCAGGGGTTTTTAGGAATTTTGCCACTATTGACTTACAAACAAACAACAAAAAAAAAAGAGGCTTAAAATCCCTGGGAGTAGAGGAAGGAAGGAAGTGAACGCAAGTTATTGTTGTTGTCAACTTCAGGCTGTTTTACATGCAAGGGGAAATAAAAACCCCAACCAGCCCTGTGGTTTTGAAGTGTGCTTGGGTGAGCTTTGTGGGATAGATGCTGAACGCGGGATTGCGTTTGAGGGATGCTCTGGATGGTAGTGGGAATAAAAGAACAGCTGACAGAAGCAGGGAACGGGGGGACAAATGTTGCCTGGCAGAGGAATGGCTTAAGACGGGTGACCTAAATGTGCACTGAGCAGATTCAGAAAGTCCGTGGATAGAAGTTTGGTGATGGAAATGAAGATTTCTCTTTAGGTTTCTTTTACAGGCAGTATACACATGGCAGCAGGGCTTGCTGGGGAGCACTGGGGGAGGACTGAGCACCTTTAGGGGGTTTGTACCTGAGAAAATAGAGGAATGAATAAAAAAAAAACCCACCTAGATTTGGAATTCCCATAGTCTTTTTGGACTAAAAGGTTTGCTGGTCACCCAGCCAGGGTGGGAGGACTGCGGGAGGTGCAGCACCAGGGACAAATATCAAAGCCCGTGATGGAGAGTGGCTGATAACAGCATGCAGTGATGACACCTTCTAAGGCCTTGGGGTTTTTTGTGAATCACGCCTTTGATAAGGGTTTGGGCAACCGGTTGAAACTCCCATTGTTGGCAGCTCCTCTGCTATCTCCTTTTCATCACTTGGGAGAGAGCAAAACAGTCACCTGAGGACTGGCACAGGAGCAAAGTCACGTGCAGAGTGTTTTGGTTTGGGTCACCTAGCACATGGAGCTCGCTCTCTTCCTGGTTTTAGCCTGTGAATGTGTCTGGGTTGCACCCGAGGGGCTGTGTTCACCATCAGATGGACTCTGCCTGTGTTATCCTGCCAGCAGCTTCAGCTGCACTCTGAGATCAATTGGGAATTCAGCGTTCAGCCCGTGAAGTCTCTTTTTCTTAATGGACCCCTTAAAGGGTTATGAATAAACCACCAAGCAAGCATCTTGCCATTGATTTCCCCAGGTTTGTGTTTGAGGTTTTGCAGTGTTTATAAACTCTCTGAGCCATCCTGAGAATGGCTGGGGAAATTCTTTGCCTTGAAACTGGAATGAGCTCTTTGAAACAGCTTAAGGTGACGTAAGAGAAATGCAGAGTCCTTGCCCCAGCCCATTTCTGTCGTGAACACAAGGCAGGATGAGCCTGCAGTGCTGTCTTGCAAGTGAATTGCTCCTTTTGCTTTGGGCTTCTCCAAGGAGACCTGGGTAGGGACCACGCGTGCTTTGCTGTTAGAGAAATGGCCGGAGGCTAAAGAGAAATAAAAGGAAGGGGTTTTATTGTAGCCACACTTTCCAGTAATACTGATCTGAGCATCAGTGCTTGGTGCCTGGAGGAGAGTCAGGGCATTTCTCAGGTCCATGGTGCCAGGATGGCAGCAAAGCATTTTCATTTGCATCTTCACAAGCATCTTCATTTGCATGGCCAGCAGGTCAAGGGAGGTGATTCTGCCCCTCTACTCTGCTCTCCTGAGTCCCCACCTGGAGTGCTGGGTCCAGCTCTGGAGCCCCCAGCACAAGAAAGGATCCAGAGGAGGGCTACAAAGATGACCAGAGGGCTGAAGCACCTCTGTGAGGACAAACTGAGGGAGTGGGGTCTCTTCAGCCTCAAGAAGAGAAGAATCTGGGGTGACTTTCCAGGAAGCCTACAGGAAAGCTGTAGAGGGCATGTGGTGACAGGACAAGGGGCAATGGTTTTAAACTAGAGCAGGGTAGATTTAGATCAGATGTTAGGAAGAAGCTCTATACTATGAGGGTGCTGAGACACTGGAACAGGTTGCCCAGGGAAGTTGTGGATGCCTCATCCCTGGAAGTGTTCAAGCTCAGGCTGGATGGGGCTCTGAGCAGCCTGCTCTAGTGGGAGGTGCCCCTGCCTGTGGCAGGAGGGTTGAAACTACATCATCCTTAATGTCCCTTCCAACTCAAGCCATTCTGTGATTCTCTGTGATGGATTGATTGATTCCCTGTGGTCTGTGGATGCTCATCTGGCCATCAGTCATCAGTGGAGAAGGATGTCCTGCTTCAAAATCAGCACTCTGTCTCCCCTCAGTATTGCTTTTCCAGCACATGGTGCTCACAAGAGCACTTCCAGTGGCATTTAATTCTCGGGGAGGCTCACAGGAAGCTGTTTGTATTCCCTTTGAGGTTGGGTGGTGAGTCCTTGTCTCCAATAACACGATAAATGGTGGAGGTGTTCACCCTGAGGGCAGCTCGGGCAGCAGTCCCCCCACCCACGCTCCACACTGACCCTGCTCCACATTTCCCCTGGCAAACCTCATCCCAGGCTTTTAAATGGTAACACTGGCACAGCTGGTGGGATGGTGAGTGCAGAGGTCGGGGAGGATCTGATGTGCTGCCCACAAAAGCTCTCCTGCTCCAGAAACAAGCAGAGTTTTGGGGAGCTTTGGGGCAAAAGTGGTACCGTGGAGGCTGCTGGGTGCTGCTCAGCGGAGATGCTCCAGGTACAGGTGCTCCTGCTTCAGTAGCATCTTCAGGGAGACCAACAGAGCTACTAACGAACATTTACTTATTACCACTTAATTTATATCTCTGCTAGTGACCTGTGCTGAATCCTTGTCCCCTGAATAACACATTTTTAATGGCATTTGAGCAAGTGCCTCTTAACACAGACGCTCTCCAGCCACCGATCTGTGCGGGGCTGGCTCTTTACATCCAGCTCTTGACTCCAGGAACCTTCTACGTAGACTCACACCAAATTACAGGATCGTGGCTGAAATAATGTCCCCTTTGTTAGCCTAAGTGGAATATTCAGCTGCACTGCCAATGTCCAGAGGAATTTGGGGCGGGGGCAGGTAAAAGCCCTACGCAGGCAGCTCCAAGCTGCAGTCATGGCAGTTATTATTTCAACCCAGAGTGGTGATGACTCTGGAACCTCCCCCCCAAACCAATAATTAAAATTTCATTTTCATTGACTATTTTTTAGTAAATTCCTTCTCTCTAAGCCATCTGCTTTGACTCGAAAGAGCCTGGCTGATGAGACAGATCCCAGTTGGAGGAGGAGGAAGAGAGCGGGGCGGGAGGCAGCAGTGGTGTTCCCGCGAATACCAGAGCCTGGGTTTGTCATACCACAGACAGGAAATTGTTGGGTTTGCTGCTCCCACCCAGCCCAAATCAGTAGTTTCCTCTTCCATCTCCCTCAGGTTTCGATTTGATGCGAGGCGCGCGGGGAAGCCGGAGCAGGGAGCCACGTTTGCCATGCTCACATCATTCCAAAGGAGCTAAAATGAGAGAAGCATCATGTTCACACACTTCTCTTTTTAAAAATTATTACTATATTTTATCTTTATTTTTTCCCAGCCATCCTTTCCCCACCCTTCTATAGCAGGGCTTGCATTTCACCCAGGCATCTGGCTGAGTCTCTCAACCATCTAAAAACCCAAATGATTTGTACTCAAAAGAGTTTAATATTTCTACACAGAAGCCAAATACCTCCAGGTCTTCCTGGGCAGGGATTTCTGAACCCACTTTCTGTGCTGTTACGTGTGCAATGGCTTCATTCACAGCAGGCACCATCCCCTGGGTACTGGGGTAAAATCCTCTCCCACCTCTTGAGTTTTGGTTCAGAAGAATGGCATTTGGTAGTTGTCCATCTGCAGCTTGCAGACTGCTGTGGCTTTATGAGCAACTTCTTGCCACTATGGGATGTTATATAAAGAAAATAAAAGCCAGCAACCTGGATTTTAACCCTTGGTCTCTGATTATGGGTGGCTGGGGGAGAAAGGATTGTGGATAACTGCATGAAATTGTGGCTGTGAGGAGTGTTTACTGAGTTGGGAAAGAAGAGAGGGAGTATTTGCACTGCAGACTCGAGTTGTTTCAACATCACTGCTGACGCTGCCACTGCGAGATCCTATTCTGGGTGTTTAGGGGATTTCTCTTTTCTGGCTGTGGTTTTTCTTCCAGACAAGGGGAAGGAAGGAGATTTGTGGAGCTCGTGGCACACCGACTTCAGCCCAGCATCTACGCTGGGCGTGCCTGGGGGAAAAAGTCTGGTGGTGTTAAAACACCTTAAAGAAAATGCTGTTCTTGTTCTGAGATGTGAATTAACCCATAGCTTAGAAAGGGACAGAGAAACAAAAGGGAGCAGAATGTCTCATCTGGTGGGATTTGGTTCTGAATGTTTTTGGTGGCTTTCAGGATTTATCTAGTGTTATAGTTTGGAAAAACACTGAGAAGACCAGATTGCTGCTGGATGGAGAAATAAGGAGTTTGAGCAGAGTTGCAGTAATGTGGTTTTATTGTCTGCAGTTGCTTTTTGCACGTTGCTCTCGTTGTCCAGGCTGGGACTTCTATCAGGTAAAACTGATAGGGGAGGGGAAAAAAGTGCTCAGCAAACCAGAGGAGAGGTTTTTTATTTTCTTTTCTAATTTTGGCGATCTGTGCTCCTCAGCTTTTCTTGCACTCACCTGTTTTCCCAGCAGGCTTGGAGCAGCTCTGGGTGCAGCTTGCACTCGGTGGCTCTTGAAATATCATAGAATCCAATCATCCTTTGGGTTGGAAAAGACCTTTAAGATCATCAAGTCCAACTGTTAACCCAGGGTACCACTAAACTGTGTCCCTCAGCACCTCATCTCTGCAGCTTGGAAACCCCTCCAGGGGTCACGGGGACTCCACCCCTGCCCTGGGCAGCCTGGGACAGCCCTGGACAACCCTCCAGGGGAAGAAATTGTTCCTCAGCTCCAACCTAAACCTTCCCTGGGGCAACTTGAGGCCGGTTCCTCTTGTCCTGTCCCTTGTTCCTTGGGAGCAGAGCCCAATCCCCCCTGGCTCCAGCCTCCTGTCAGGAGCTGTCAGAGCCAGAAGGGCTCCCCTCAGCCTCCCTTGCTCCAGGCTCAACAAACCCAGGTTCCTCAGCTGCTCCTCACCCCCCTTGTGCTCCAGCCCCTTCCCCAGCTCCATTGCCCTTCCCTGGCCATGCCCAAGCCCCTCAAGGTCCTGCTGGGAGTGAGGAGCCCAAAACTGACCCCAGGATTTGAGGGGCAGCCTCCCCAGTGCCCAGTCCAGGGTGACGTTCCCTGCCCTGGTCCTGTTGGCCACACCAGTGCTGACACAGCCAGGATGCTGGTGGCCTTCTTGGTGTGTCCACGAGCATTGGTCCCTTTCCTGCAGACCACATGGGATCTGCAGAGCTCTTATTTTCAGTAAAACACAGCTGAATTTGAACAACAGGTTGAAAACCATGTTGAGAGAGGGTGCATGTAAGCCAACAGGCTCCAGCAGTGTCACAAACCTTCCCTTTTATAATCTCAGCTGGTTTTTAGCTTGCAAAGCAACCAGACAGCAACCAAAATTCATCTTGCCAATTGCTCCATTTTAAACCTCTTTCCAGCTGATGATACATTATTTGATTGGTCGTTGTTTTCACTCCCCCCTGCAGACAAATGTATTTGTGAAAGGGTTAATTGCCAAAACTCCAAATTCAATTAGAAAGTCTGCAGTTTTATGAAATTGCCTGGCAAGAGCTATCTTACTGTCTTACTGAGCTCCTCTTCCCTGGTGATAATCCACAGAGCTCTGCTCCACGCGACGTGCAGCTCGAGAGCTGTCTGCAGCACAAATTCTCTTCTCTGCCCCCCTGCCTGTCCTGCCATGGAGCTTTTGTGACTGAGCTGAGTTGTGTGATGGGTGAGGTGGACCCAAGCTCAAGATTAGAGGTCTTAAAAACCCTTTAAAAGTGTGTTGTGTCCATTGATGAGGTTGGGCTAACGTGCAGAAATAAATAAGAAAAGGGTGAGGTTTTATTTTCTCCTTGTGCTACCTCCCCATGACTCTGCAAAGGACCTAGGACAGAGTCTGGCTTCACCCCAAGTCTTGTTTTGTCCCAGGATCTGGCTGCCAGGGGGGACTGAGGCTCCTTTCCCTTATACTCTACCTGGGGGGATGAATTTTGGGTAAAAGCTGGAAGGCTTGGGGTCCATCTGGTGTGCCAGGGAGATATTTGCTGGCTCACAGGTGGCTGCAAACCTTGCTCTCCAGAGGGCTAAACTTTATCAGAGAATAACTGTCATTAAGGCACGCTTCAGGGAAGGGGACTAAGCTTTCAATGAGATGCTGGGAATTGTCACAGACTTGTTTGGGTGGGAAGGGACCTTTCAGGGCCATCCAGTCCAACCCCCCTGNCTGGCTAGAATTCAGGTTGCCCTTTTGTTCCTCCTTTATCTGCCGTATGTATCCATCCCGCCAAACGTCCTCTGGCTGGGTTCTGGGGTGTGACGTTCTGGGGTATGACGTCTTTTTGGCAGGGATCAGCTTCCTTATGCCTTACACATTTAGTGGGGATGAGTCAGGACTTCAGACTGCTGGCACCGTCGCCTTGGGGCACTTTTCCTTTTGGGTGAGCTTAGGGAAGTGAGATACATGTCTGGAGGGCAAGGGAGTGCCCGGGCTGGTCGTCAAGGCAGCTGAGTGCTCCCCGGAGAAGTGGTTTTCCTTCCTTCCTTCCTCTGCTGCTGTGGTTCTGTCTGATACTTCCTATTTTGTGCCGGATGAATCATGGAAAGCACTCTCCTTAATTGAGTTTTCTGCCATTTCTTCGGAGTGCATGGCAGGCAGGGAGCAGGCAGTGAAAGCCTCATCTGGAGGGGAGGTCGATGGGTTGGGGAAAATACAGAGGAAGATCAGGTTCTGAAGATCCTAGATGTATTAAAAAGAAAATACGTAAATAAATAAATAACTCACCCTTGCTTTCCTTTATTCCATCCCATAGCAAAATAGTGGCCCCGACTTTTGGCTCCCCTGGAGAGTTTCCTGGCATTGGAGCTGGGTTTTGCTTTGCAGTCAAACTGCTCTCCCTGCTCAGGGGGTTAACCAGGGTTGGGTATGGATGCCCTTGGCAGGTGAGCAGCTTGGAGACATCTACAGACATCCTGGTTGACAGAGATGCTGAGAAATAAAATAGATTTTATTAGATAGATCAGTGGATGTATAACAAATGTATGCATAAAACTATAATAAAAGTTTGTAGGTACTTCCAGGATGAACACCATGCTTGACTCACAGCTTGTGATACAGATTGTCCTGCCTTTTACAATTGTGGGATGACCTCAGAGGTGCAAAGCAAGTCTACAGGCAAAGCAACAAGTGACAGGGCAAGAGGAAATGTCCTCAAGCTGCCCCAGAGGAGGTTGAGGTTGGAGCTGAGGAACAATTTCTTCCCCTGGAGGGTTGTCCAGGGCTGTGCCAGGCTGCCCAGGGCAGGGGTGGAGTCCCCGTGACCCCTGGAGGGGTTTCCAAGCCCCCCGTGGAGCTGTGGTGCTGAGGGCCAGGGGTCAGTGGTGCCCTGGCAGTGCTGGGTTGGTGGTTGGACTCCATGACCTTAAAGCTCTTTTGATACCCAAACAGTTCTATCTTTGTAAGTTTTTAATTTTAAAGGTTTTTTTGCTGTTCTTTAGACAGGTAAGTGACATCTGTTCAGGGCAAAGGTGCTTGTCAGTGTAGCCAGCACGAGATAAATCATTTCAGCCCTAGGAGGAAGAGATCTTTGTGTTTCAGTACCAGCAGTGCAAGTAGTAGATACCGCCATGGCATCGTAATGAATTCAGTTTCCAAGTGCTAGTTGAGTAATCCTATTAACACTGAAAAGAGCTTCCTTCCTATGGTTTACTTCAGAAAAAAAAAGTAACTTTCAGGCTTGTCAGGATTTCTCTTCTCTCCCCGAAGCCTGCGTGAGGATCTGACTCTGGCAGAGATGCTCAGAGTTCCAGTATCCCACAGGTTGTCCCTGCTCTGCACGTGGATTATGAAACAAAAGCAGAGAGTTGGGAACCAAGCGGTGAAATTTCACAGGGGCTTTTGCTGTGCCTCATTACTGGGCTCTGGAGGTGGTGGGGTCTTCAGAGAGGGGAGTGGGTTTGAGCAACGAAAGATTGACTGCTGCATTTAGGACAAGAGGAAGCACCCTCAGGTTGTGCCAGGGGGAGTTTAGATGAGATATTAGGAAAAAAATATTCACAGAAAACAGTTGTCCAGGGCTGTCCCCGGCTGCCCGGGGCAGCGGTGGAGTCCCCGTGACTCCTGGAAGGGTTTCCAAGCTGTGGTGCTGAGGGCCAGGGGTCAGTGGTGCCCTGGCAGCACTGGGGAAGAGTTGGACTCAATGATTTTAAAGGTCTCTTCCAACCATAACGATTCTGTGATTCTTCTTTCACCTCTGCCCCATCCAGACACGTGAACCTCCCTTATAAACCCAACAAAAGGACACTTCTGTTTCCAGCACACACCCTCAGCGTAGCAACAGACACTCCATACATTGCTGAGCAAGGACACATTGAACATCTACATGCACCATTGCTAGCTGATGTGCTCAGTGTCCTCCACAGGCCTGGCTTTTGGTTGGTTGGTTTTGATATTCCTCTTTTTTTCCTTGCTCCTTCGCCGTGGTGAGCCACACGTGTCCCCTGGCACGATGACCAGAGGGAGATCTCCCGTGCTTGGGGATCACAGTGGTGGGAACAAGGCTGCTTTTGTCCATATTCTTTCTTTTTTTCAACGAGTCAAACTATTTTTCATGCAAGAAATGTTCTGAAATTTAAATTCCAGCACAGACCCACCCTGTTTTGGCCACCTCCGTGGGTGTGTGTGATGTTCTCCTGGACATCTCTCCCGAGGTAGGATAAAACAGTGGTGCTCTTTGCTCGTAGTGATGGATACAGGAGAAACTGAGGTATCCCTTTGTGTTCACCAGTGGCTGAAAGCCCTTCTGCAGGTGGCTGCTGTGCACTCTGTTTTTCATAACCTGTGTCACATACGTATGGGGCACACGATTAAAACCCCCTCTGAAACCTGATTTGTACCAAGAGCATCAGATCATCGTGGCCGTGGCTTTATTACAGCAGCCTGATCCTAATTTCAGAGGGTATTTATCTCTGTGTTTCAACATATAATTTTTCAAGTGTCATGACCAGAGGCTGGAAGGGTTTTTGTTCCATTTTGAACTTTGCTCTGCAATTAAATCCCTGTCACAGGGTGGAAGGGAGCCTACTCCAGTACACCCCATACCCAGCCAAGACTCCAGCCAAGACTCCATACTAAAATACAGATTCTTCCCCAAGACAGCGATTGTGTCACCCAGCAAAACACATCAGCATTTCTGTTGGACCCGAGAAATGAAAACAACTCCAGGTTTAAGCATTTATTTATTCTTTTTTTTTAATTCCAGAACTGTCCTGGAAGGAGTGGCTTTGGAATGTTTAAAGGAATCTGGGTTTAAAGAGGTCAGTGTGAGTAGCAAGGAGACTGGGTCCCATCCCTCCCCGTGGGGAGCAATGTGGTCAGTTTTATAGGTAGACACCCAGGCACGTATATATTTATTTTTATGTGTATTTATAGAAATATATTCCTTGTAGAATATAGTTATTTCTATATCTAGCTAAAACATGTATGGGTTTATATTTTAGGGGTGTATATATGAACACACAGCTACGTGTGTGTTTATATAATTTATATATGAAAATATAACTGTATTTTCAAAAACAAACCTGGCTTGGTCCTTTTTTTGCCTTATTTTTGACCACAGTGACAGCCCAAAATGAGCTGTCAGCTCCTCTCTGGCATTAGGGGGTCACAGAGCAGCCTGAGCCCATCTACCTCATAAAATCCCAATCTCTGCTCCAGGTGGAAGATCTTTCAGAAGCCAGTGATGATCTTGCAGCTGTCCCCTGTGGGATCAGTGGAGATGCAGAAGCTGATCCCTGCAGCAGCATCTGTAGGTGGGGGAAGGAAACACGGTGATATTTAATGGTTGTATCTGGAGCTTCTGAAAAATAAATATTAATGACCATGAGAACAGGTGCTGGATGGAGTGGGATCTTCAGCAGCACTCTTGGATGTAAAATAGTTGTTTATTCTCACCCTACCCCAGTGCCTCTGCCCTGTTTTGTTTGCCAGATTAGCTATTTTTTGGTATTTCTGAGTGTTTGGGGAAGTTTAGCAATATTATCTGTTGGGTTTTTTTAATGTATGTGAAGATGAACCTTCAGAACCCATTGATGCACATCACTTGATCTGGACAGACTGGAGAGCTGGGCAAAGNACCTTCCCCACCCCTGCCATTCTATAGTTCTCTGATAGTACTCCTGAAAATGGAAAACCCACCAAAGCAACCACATGAGGCTACATGCAGTGATTTTTGGTGTTTTGGTTTTAGTTTGTATTCCTCTTTTTTATTTTTTATTATAACTTACAGTCTCCAATTGCTCTCCTTTTGATATTTTTGACTATTCCTTCCTGCCTTCTCACACGGTGTATCCCCAGGGGACAGGCAAGCCCAGGGGGTGATCCATCCCCTCCCAGCGAGCTGGCCCAGGACACACTCCACCTCTTTCTTGCTGGAGGTCTCCCTTCCTTTGAAGGAGATTTCCTTCCCTGCCAGCTTCCCAAGAGGGGTGTGTAAGCAGCCAACACCCAGCCTCTGGCTGCTCCTTGGGGCTTGGATTAATGCTTTATCAGCAGGTATTTGAGCTCAAAGGTACTTCAGTCCCCCAGCTCCCTCTTGAGCTGTCTGCTGCCTGCAGTCAGGGTTTGAAACATGCTGCTGGATTTTTTTTTTCCCTATATAACATGTATTGCACATTAATGTTTTAAAAAGAAACACGACCCACTTTTTAGTTTTTTTCTCTTGTCTTTGTTTCCTTCCATCCTTACAAAAACCTCTGAGCAATTTCAGCCTGTCTGCACCAAACTCCTTAAAAAACTTTAAAGTTTTGGGGTTTTCTCAATAGATTAGCACGTACAAAAAGCTCTCTTTGCAAGAGAAGATGCTTGGCTTGTGGGTTCATTTCAGTCCTTGAGCCATATCTTCTCTATCTAGCATTTATATATATGTATGTGTGTAAACAATGTGTGTTCCTAATGACACATGTGTAGAGATTTTTCTATAGATTTTTTTGGTGTGTATATTATATGTGATGGAAAAGGTGTGTGTATATATGTTTATATACATATTTAAGTGATAAAACAATTTAAGTGCTCTGGGTGACCCTGCTTTAGCGGGGGGGTTGGACCAGATGATCTCCAGAGGTCCCTTCCAACCCCAGCCATGCTGATATATTATTTACATAAATAGATGTGATGATACATTTATTTACAGGTATATATGGAGCAATATAAGCTATCAAATGGGTAGTGAAAGGTGTTTTGCTCCCTCAGTTTCCCAAGTGTGACTAGACCAGAGCAGGAGCAATGATGGTTGAAGGCACCCCTGGTGCCCACTCCTTGCTGGGGAAGAGCCAAGACTGGGGTGAGCTTCTTGAGCTAATTTTTTTCCTATGGCTTTGGTTCTGCCCTGCTTTGTAGCGGAGGAGGATGCTCCTTCTGTACTGCTCCCCTGGGAGGGCTGAAGAGTTGAATCCATTCCTCTAAAAGCCATCCCTGATAATTAAGAAATGAGCAGAAGCCTCTGTGCTTTGGCTGCTGGAGTTCCCTGCTCTCCAAATACCAATCTAGTGGGGTTAAACTGTGTGCTGGGGAAGGGAGGCAGGGGAAAAGAAAAGAAAATAGAGAGATTTCTTTGTTCCTGTCAAGGCTCTGTTGTCCTGAGCGGTGCAGAGAAGGCAGAGCCCGCCTGGAACAGGGGATATCCCAAAATACCAAGGCAAATACAGTGTTTATGTAACGCTGGAGGCTTGTGTACTACTGCTAGTAAGTCCTAAGCTCGCACAGAGATCCTGCCAAGTGCTGGTGACGCTTCTGAAGAAAGGAGCTTCAGTAGCCTCTGCAGAAGCAGCAGAGAAGGGGCTTCTCAAATCCACAGATGGGCAGAGGGCAAGCGTTTGGAGAGACCTGGGCTGAGCGGGTCACTGGGCAGAGCCCTGATTGTCCTTTGGCACTTCACCAAAATTCAGCTTTGTCGTGTAAATGGTAGAGGTGTGACCTGTGCAATAGCGAGCCCAGAGTTACAAGGTGCTTTGTGGGCATCTCAGTTAAGTCTTCTTTTCTGCTGCTTGAATTCTCGACGTGAATTTAGCGGTCGCCACGGGAATAAAAATCAGCAGCTGTAATTGTGCTGGCCGAGCTGGTGTGATGTGACTGCAATGAGGCACTGGCATAAATTGAAAGCTAAGGCTGTTTAAGGTTGAAAACACTTTACTGAGCAGCCCTTCGTCTCTTCTCATAATGTTCTTTCCTCGCAGAGGTCTCTGCAGACATCTGGGTGATTTAAGATGCCTCTTGCATTTGCAGCACTGTCTGGAGAGCTTTTCAAGGTGAACACCAAGCTTTGCTCCCTGGGTTTTGCTGTACAGAATGTCCTTGGCATCACCCGTGCCTCGTCTCTGCCTCTTGGCACGATTTGGGGAGTCAAATGCAAAATCAGCTTCTTCCTCAAAACAGAAAAAAGAACTTGCAGCCAGGTCCCCCAGCCCGCCCGGGCTCCCGGCAGCCAAGGTTTTGGTTCAGGTTGTGCAGGGAGGTGGAGGAAGTAGGGAGTGGGGATTATTTTAGTGCTAGGAAGGAAGCACTGTGCTTCCCTTTCCCATGGGTGCTGCTGCTGGGCTTGGGCTCCTGGAGCTCCCTGTCCCCAGCCCATGCTCCAGCTGATGCTGCTGGCTCCAGCTTCCACATCTCTGCAGCCTTCCCTCAGCAGGTTCATTGTCTGGAAGGAGAACATCGGTGGCAATGATTTGAGGTGATCCTAGCAAATGTGTGCAGCTCACTTCCAGGGATCCCTCTGTGCTCGCCTTTCCCCAGATGACCATGGTGGGAAGATACTTTTTATTGCACCGTGGACACCTAAATCCTGGTGGCTCTGGTGTTCCTCTCACCATGCCATGCCATACACAGGAATCAGCCTGGTTTAGACTACCAGGAGTGGATTTTCCCATCTGACTGACAGGCTCATCTTTCTGACAACCCCTTGCAGTCCTGAAAGGCCCCCAGAAGGTCTCCCCAGANGCTGAACACTTCCTGGCTTGGGCCATTTCTGTTCTTTGTGTGACAGCATTGCCATAAGGCTGGTTCATTGTGTGGCTGGAAATAGCATCTTGGGGAGGTGCAAGGAGCATTTAGCAGCTCAGAGGAGCTTCTGGATCTGCAAACAGCTCCGCTGAGATTTGCCATGTTTTTTTTTTACCTGTAGTAACCTTTTGAATTCAAGGTCTGGCATCTCTAAAATCAGTTTGCAGTGCTCAGAGGGAACCAGGCAGTCGTGCGACTGACAGCAGTAAATGAGAAAAGCCAGAGCCAAAATAAGAAGCCTTGTCATAAAGCTGTAACCCTGACAAATCAGTAACTCGTGAACTGGGACCCTGGTGAAGATTGACAAACCTTTGATCAGATTTAACCAGGCAGTTGGCATTCTCCACTGCACAAGGATTGCTCCCAGCCCCAGGTCACGCCAGCTCCGAAGGTTCCTTGTCAGCATATTGGTGTAAAACTCAATGTCCCAAGTCGGCTGCTAAACATTTGCCAAGCTATTTAAATACCTAACTACCCTGTGGGGCAGCCACACACCTTTACCTTTTTGGCTGTTGCTGATGTCTGGCTGTTAATTCAAAGTGTTAATTGCTCTCAGGCCAGAGGAGGATGCTGTGTGTATTCGTGCCACGGCCTGAAAGGTTAATCTGTAGCCTATACCCCAATCCTCTTCTGTCACTGCTTCAAAATGCCTTTTCTTTTCCCTCCCCCTGGACTTTCAGTGCCAATTTGTTCAGCTTTCAGTAGGGCAGAAGTTGGACTTCATTCCCAAAGTCCATTGTAATGATTTCTCAGATTTTTTTGAGGGTGGCCAAGGCTTGTGCAAGTTTGCATGCTTTTCTATATTTGGTTTTGTTTAATTTGATTGTACAAAGCTGTTGAAAAGTCTGGCTGAACGTTTCCACTTTCTGGCTGCATGATTATGCCATTAGAGCTGGAGTTCAAAGGAAAAAGAAAAGCTTCTGCTGGCTTTTCTCAGTAACTCTGAGCTTGAGATTCCCTTTGCAGATAGGGACAGAAAAAACTTCGTCACACTGTTCACATCTTGATGAAGTTTAGACATGGTTTATGGAGATAATCTTCTTGCTGTTTGTCCTGGAGTGTGTTCCTCGGTATCTCCAGCCTGTTTGGTGGTGTGTCTGCTGGGGCTTCACCCCTGGACCCAGCTGGCTTTGCCCCTGGCTTTCTGGCTGGTGCCCTTGGATGCAGGAGTGTCGCTGCCGAGGGGTGGGGGAGGGAGCTGTTGCTATAAACATCAGCTGGCACTTTTAATTTGGGTTAAACTGATGTTTCATGTTGGGAATCTGGGATTGCAGGTGGATCTGGAGCTGAAAACTGAACGACTCTATTACCAGTACCTTAACCCAGAAAGTGCTTTGCTTTCAAGCCTCTACTTCAGTATGAAGATGAAAATAATCCTCATACAAAGCCCATGAGCTCAGAACTTCCCAGTAACTCTGTCATTTGTAATGTCAAGTGCAGAAGTGTCCCTGTAACTTGTCCTCAGCCTCTTGAGGTTCTGATCTGCTTGCCCAGATGACACTCTGCAAAAACATTTGATTTTTCCTTTGAAATGGGAGCTTTGGCTGTTACCATCAGTGCTGACACTCCCNTCTCCCAGCCTGGCTCCCAGCAGAGGGGTTCCAGCCCTTGGATCATCTTTGTGGCTTCCTCTGGTTCTAACAGGTCCATGTCCTTCTTGAGATGCTGCTGAACACTTCCTGGCTTGGGCCATTTCTGTTCTTTGTGTGACAGCATTGCCATAAGGCTGGTTCATTGTGTGGCTGGAAATAGCATCTTGGGGAGGTGCAAGGAGCATTTAGCAGCTCAGAGGAGCTTCTGGATCTGCAANGCTTCTGCTGGCTTTTCTCAGTAACTCTGAGCTTGAGATTCCCTTTGCAGATAGGGACAGAAAAAACTTCGTCACACTGTTCACATCTTGATGAAGTTTAGACATGGTTTATGGAGATAATCTTCTTGCTGTTTGTCCTGGAGTGTGTTCCTCGGTATCTCCAGCCTGTTTGGTGGTGTGTCTGCTGGGGCTTCACCCCTGGACCCAGCTGGCTTTGCCCCTGGCTTTCTGGCTGGTGCCCTTGGATGCAGGAGTGTCGCTGCCGAGGGGTGGGGGAGGGAGCTGTTGCTATAAACATCAGCTGGCACTTTTAATTTGGGTTAAACTGATGTTTCATGTTGGGAATCTGGGATTGCAGGTGGATCTGGAGCTGAAAACTGAACGACTCTATTACCAGTACCTTAACCCAGAAAGTGCTTTGCTTTCAAGCCTCTACTTCAGTATGAAGATGAAAATAATCCTCATACAAAGCCCATGAGCTCAGAACTTCCCAGTAACTCTGTCATTTGTAATGTCAAGTGCAGAAGTGTCCCTGTAACTTGTCCTCAGCCTCTTGAGGTTCTGATCTGCTTGCCCAGATGACACTCTGCAAAAACATTTGATTTTTCCTTTGAAATGGGAGCTTTGGCTGTTACCATCAGTGCTGACACTCCCAGTCAGTATTTTTGGAGATGAAGGGTTTAGACTAAGCAGAGCTTTTCAAAAGACATTTCCAGCACCTGGATCATTCCCTCTCCTCTTCCCTGTCTTCTCTGTGGCAGGGAGGACATTGCACCATTAACACTGGTCAGTGGTTGGCTGACTGGAAGATGATCTACAAGAGTGGTGAAAAATATTCCACGTGTAAGGGAAAATACTGCACAGTAGCTGTCCTGTGGAGTTATCACCATGCTTTGGTTCCCCAAATCCTTTCCACCTTGACCTTTGAGGACCCCATGGTTATTTCCCTGCTGGAAGGAGACATGGCTGTTGGGTTTTACACTGTTGTTCCTTGGAGAAGTAACTTTTAATTTCGTTAGGGAATTTTCCAGTTGTGTTTGAAAGACCTGGAGAAGAGATGGTGAATTCTCCTTGCAAACCTTCTAGCTCTGCTTTCCATGCATGCCGAGGTGGCTGGACTTGCCTTCAGGTAGCACAGGTGTCCTATGTATGTGGTTGGGCTGGCAAAAGCCAAGAGTTGACAGTTAACCTAAAAAGCTGTGCAGAATCCCTCCCAGGGAAGGTGTTGGGTCACTCATGACCCCCTTGGCTTCATGCTTGGCATTGCTCCCAGGCTGAGTGATCCAGGGACACGCTGTGTCTCCTCATTATTCCTCTTGGGTTCTGTCTTTGAGGTGGCTTCTGGATGCTACTGAGCACAAGCCATTATGTGTATCTGAAAAGGCCTGTCAGCATTTTTGGATCGATTGTTGCTTCTGAGTGAAATTCTTTTCAACTTCTGCTTTTGTCTTTTGAAGGCTGATTCTGGTCCCGCTTCTAAGTGGTGAAATGGTTTCTTTGTTCTAGATGTCAAGAAAGACTGGTCAGATCATGCGCTGTGGTGGGAAAAGAAGAAAACTTGGCTCCTTAAAACGCACTGGACGTTGGACAAATACGGGATACAGGCTGATGCCAAGCTCCAGTTCACACCTCAGCACAAGCTGCTTCGCCTTCAGCTGCCCAACATGAAGTACGTCAAGGTGAAGGTCAACTTCTCCGACAGGGTCTTCAAGGCTGTTTCTGACATCTGCAAAACATTCAGTAAGTAGCAAGTGCTGAAAGCCACCGGTGGGGAGGCTGTCGTTGGATTTGGCTCCTGCCTTTCCTTTGGTGCACGTGCTCGTCTCATAAATTTACTAAATCTCTGGGATTTTTTGGCTTCAAACACCCAACAGTCACTTGGGTGTCAAGCAGCCTGGATGTCCTCTGTATTTCCCCTTCCAAATCTCACCTTTTATCTCCAAATACTTAAATAATGGGGCCAGTTGTACCAGAAACATAAGGGATAAGATATTTTCTGTGCTGAATTGTGTTGGTGGTTTTGGTTTTGTCTAGGGTGAGGCAGTAGCAGCCCTGCTTTATGTTAAAGTGGCTCGGGTTATAATTTCTTTATTTTTTCTGCAAATTTATGTGCCAGATGAAAACCAAAACCTGAAATAGGAAACCTGCCAGCTCCGTGGGTTCTCTTCCAGTGGAAAAATCCTATTAGAGATGATGGTGCTTCATTGTAAAACAGTCTGGGGGAGGGAAGGAACAGCGTGTCCCTCTCTCCTCCCCAGTTCCCCCTCATGCTTCTTCCCCCTGTTGAGAAGAAGCCTCAGAAGAAAAAGTTGGATCATTTCCTACCAGGTACACAGGGTTTGACTTGAGCTGCTGCTTTTGTGCACCCACCAACATCTCTCATCCCAGAAACCAATGCTTCTTTCTCCTCCCCCCCAAAATAAGCTGCTGTGAGATGATACCTTCACCCTGAGGAACTCAAAGAAGCGCCCAGCATGGGCTCCATACCAGTGTCCTTCCCAAAAGGAGTCTGCAACCCAACCTCAGCTGTAGTAAATCTCTTTCTGCTGTCAGAAAGCAGCCAGGGCTACTCTTGGCTGACCCAGTTGTTCCAGGAGGCAGGAAGAGCTCAGCCATACATGCAGGGTTACGAGGGTGGTTAGGTTGGTGTATACCAAATCTTCCCTATTTCTTTCCTGGTTTATTATTATTATAAATAGAAATACTGGGCATTAAGTATAATACTGGCATATAANCTAGACAGAGAGGTCCCAGCTCCTGCTCGGTTGCTGCTGACTCTTTCTAGCAGTGAGTCACCTCAGGAAATTCTGCTACACTTAATCATGTAATGAGAGATCTTCCACTGACCCGCCGAGCGACCGAGGACCTTACATGGGCTTGAGGCAGCTATTTATTCAGCTCCAGGGCTCTTGGTGGATTTGTGAACCAACCAGAAGAATAATGTTAATATTTAAAGATGTGGAAGAGGGGAAAAAGCTGCTCAGGGTCGCTGCAGCCTGGCTGTGGTAGGAGGTCTTTGCAGCAGACGGGGGGACACATCTGTTGGGGGTGGTTCTGACTTTCCTCTGACGTGCTGGAATAAATTGTTCCTGATTTGGGGGAAAGCAGGATTCTTGCTGGAAACTTCACTCTCTTTTTAGTGACTCTTTCCAACCCAAGCTGTTTAAGGATGGATGGAAACTGCGGGGCTGAATACAGAGATTTAATCTTGTTTAGTCCGTGTCTTGGTGTTTGCTGGGAGCCAGATGTTCATCAGAGCTTTGGGGCTCAACATTGGCTCAAGGGAAGGGGGGATTGGGACGTGGGGAGGAGGTGGAGCTGGAGGGGCTGGGAAGCTTCTCCATGGACTACAGAGGTATTTGGAGACCTGTGTTACATACAGATGTATCGGTGTCCAAATGTCACTACTGTTCTATATTAGAAGGTCTGATGTATGGTGAGAGCACAAGGGTGGTGAGGAGCAGCTGATGGAACTGGGGTTGTTCAACCTGGAGCAAAGGAGGCTGAGGGGAGACCTTCTGGCTCTGACAGCTCTGACAGGAGGCTGGAGCCAGGGGGAGGTGGGCTTTTCTCCCAAGGAACAAGCAACAGGATGAGGAACTGGCCTCAAGCTGCNCCAGCTGCCCCAGGGGAGGTTGAGGTTGGAGCTGAGGAACAATTTCTTCCCCTGGAGGGTTGTCCAGGGCTGTCCCAGGCTGCCCAGGGCAGGGGTGGAGTCCCTGTGACCCCTGGAGGGGTTTCCAAGCCCCCTGTGGAGCTGTGGTGCTGAGGGCCAGGGGTCAGTGGTGCCCTGGCAGTGCTGGGAACAGATCTTACAGGTCTTTTCCAACCCAAATGATTATATCATTTTATATTTTAGCATATATATTGAATATAGATATAATAGACAGTTGTATATTATATATATTATAGACACATATTTTATATGTCTCCAAATGCAACTCCTTTTTATATAAACTCAACATAGGTATCCAGATGCCTCTGTGTGTATAGAGCTTCCCAGTGGCAAGACATAAATACATGGTGTGGTGTTTGCCCCGAGAAGACCTTGGTTCATAAATATATATGATCCAAAAGCTCCCTGGGGCAAACTCAAGCCTCTCCATGCAGATCCCAGTTACCACTTGTCCTTCCCTCCTCTTTGTGTGACCTTGGTGCTGTGCTGTGGGTGAGACTCGTCCTTCAGCGCAATCCCAGAGCCGAGCTCTGAGGATGGAGGCAGGAGCTAATCTCAGCTGGGAGGTCACATGCTTGCCAGGCAAGAGGGGCTGCTGCTGTTTACCACGTAAAATTCACCCCTGAGGTGTCGTGCTGAATTTGCACAGAGTGGTTCTTTCCTGGAAGGCATGGGAGATATCTGCCCACACCTCAGTGCCTGCCATGGCTCCACAAAAATCAGAGCCACTGTAGGGCAGGGAGTGGGGCTGACCCAGCTTGGGGAGCTTGTGGGGTTTTTTAGTCCAAAATAACCCTCTCCTGGGGTCACAGGATCCCAGCATGGTGGGGGCTGGAAGGGCCCTCTGGAGATGCTCTGGGGCC
>VWZY01002343.1:116352-130369 GCA_013399075.1 Chloroceryle aenea
AGCATTGCTCAGCTCCCCTCTCAGGCTGCTCTTCTCCAGCTGCACAGCCCCAGGGCTCTCAGCCTGGCCTGGGCACAGAGATGCTCCAGCCCCTCAACACCTTCATAGCCTCCTCTGGCCACTCTCCAGTAGCTCCTTGTCTCTCTTGAACTGGGGAACCCAGAACTGGATCCAGTACTCCAGCTGTGGTCTCACTGGTGCAGAGCAGAGTGGGAGGAGAACATCCCTTGACCTACTGGCCACGCTCTTCTTCATGCACCCCAGGACACCACTGGGTCTTGCAGGCTGTGCTCTAACACTTTCCCAACCTGCATTATTCCCTCTTTATTACCCCCTGCCACTCAGTTTTTATACTGCCCCAGTTTTCTCCCCTCTCCTGCCCTCCACAGCATCTCTGCACAGGTTGGCTGCAGAGAGCTCTCAGTGCTCCCTATTAATCATGCTGATTGTCTCCCCAAGGAAAACCGAGTAGATATTTCAAGGTAGAAGAGGAAATAAATAGTCCCTGCTCTAGCAGCATATTTCTTGTAGCTGATTCCAAAAGTTGAGGTCCAGCATGGCCTGGATGGGTGTCCAACCACCAGAACCACACTGGTGAGTTGCTCAGATGTCGGCTATAAATGTTTGCTGTCTTTGCTTCCAGAGCTTTTAATTACACACTTCAGTACTTTTAGCATATGGCATGATTAATGAGTAATTTAAGTAATTCCTCATGTCTCGGGGACTCTAGCTGGTTGCACTCAGAAGCTGCTCTGTGCACAAGCAGGAACACACTTGGATGAATTATTCAAGGTTGTGCTTTCTCCTCCATTCGCTTTAAATGGTACCCAGGGGTGTCACCGTCGCAGCGCGTGGGTGCTTTTTAAAGAGAAGCTCCTGTTCTTGTGCAGAGTGAAGTTATTGCAAAGGGCAGCTCTCAGCTGCCAGGGGTGACCCGGGGGTGGCTGTGGGAAGCTGTCGGAGCCGCTCACGCATCCCCCGCTCTCTTAGGAGGTCGTGCGAAGCCGGAAGAGCCCCCGATCTCATTCCCAGTGGCTGGATTTGCATCCCCTTGATTCCCACAGCAATCGGTTAATGGCACGGGATGACCCTGCCTGTGGTAGGAGCTGGGCCGTGGATGGGATGGACAGCCCTCAACCCAAGGGTGGCCTGGAAGCCTGCCCAGGAGCAGCTGCTGGCAGGCGGTGTCGGCCTGAAGGGCCAACTTTGATCTGCAATTAAAGGCCGGAGAAAGAGAAAGTAAAACTTCACTTTTCTCTTTTTTTCCCTGTTTTGGAACAGTAGGGGTTTGTGCTGCCTGCCAGACTGGCAATGGGGCATGGAGGTTGGGATGGGGTGCTGCCTGCAGGGCTTCCCAGTGCCCCTCCTCCTGTCACCGTCCTGCGGTTTGATGGGGCTGCAGTCAACACTTTGTGTTCGTGGGAATGTCCACATTGGGAAGTGGCATTTGGGGAGATTGGCTATGCAGCTACATTGCAGAGGTCTCACTAACCTATCATCCTGGTGGAAAAGGACCTGGGGGTGTTGATCGAGGGCTGGCTGAAGATAAGCTAGCAGAGTGTCCAGGNCTTGATCTGAAGAGCCTTTTCCAACCCAAATGATTCAATATTTCTATTCTATATTTTATGTACCCTACATAACAACAAACAGAGGAATCCTCTATTCCTCCACAACAGTTGCAGTTCACAGCTCCTGCTAACCCAGCATCCTACAAATGGAAAAATCCTCTTCCTGCACAACAGCTTTATTTGATTCCGAGACAACGGATGCCTTGCATCTGCTCGTGCCCTTAAGCTGCTTCTTTACATCATCCCCTTTCTCCTGCTGCTGCCTGTGTGGTTTTTTTCCATGTGTCCTGGGAGCAGTAAGGGAGTCCAGGCAGGATCTGCTGCTGCTGTGTGGGCACGTGGGAGAGGAAAAGCAAACTGTGAAGGATTTTTCCCATGCCTCGGCGTTTCCTGCCCTGGCGATGCTGCTTCTCGTGGGGAAACAGCGTGTTGCAGAGCTGCAGGGTGAGGGGTGATGCTGTGGTGGGGTAAAAGCTTTCATCCTTCTCTTTTTCTTCTGGCTGTGAACTTTTGGGACTTACACTGCCCTGCAGCCTGAGCAGAGATCATTCCGGTTGATGCTTGGGGAGCTGGGAGCACAGGGCGGGAGGATGTGGTGCCAGAGCTGGGAGGAGGCAGCTCTGGGAGGAATCGGTGCCAAAATTCATGACTGCTCCCTCCCTTACCCACCCTGAGGCTGTGCAAGAAGAAGAAATTCCCCACGGGTCTTTTTGTTTTGTTCCCCAGAAGCTGGTTGGGCTTCACACCCCGATCCTTCCTCGTTGTCTTCAAGGAACTTCTTGTGAATTAATCACCTGGTTTGGAAAACAAAGGCTGCGGAGCAGCAGCAGTTTCCATGCCCACATCCCATCTTGCTCTGCTCCCCAGCTCCCCACAGGCGAGGGACGCAGGGAAATTAGGACCCCCCTTGCTTAGGTCATCCTGTCCTAAGAAGGCAATGGATGGGATGCAGAGAGTCCCGTGAGGGTTAGGAGCTGCTTCTCCTCACCTCTCCTGTCCCCAGATTCCAAGGTGCCCGAGGCTGTGTGACCTGGGAAGGTGACAGCCAGTCTTCCTTGCCTCCAGCCACCGAACACAACCCAAGAGGAGGTGACGGTGGCATTTGGGAGCGGCGTGATGCAAGCCCAGCCCAAGCAAGGCAACACAGTCATCCAGTCTAGACACTGAATATGACCCTACCTTTTTTTTTGATTATTATTTTTCCTTTATAAATCTAGTACAGAACGTCCCCTGACTTCTGAAGTATTCGTAGTATTTCCACGCCCTCCATTGCCAAAAAAACTTCTATAAAAAGCCTCTGGTTTTTGTTTTGTTTTGTTGTTTTGGGGTTTTTTTTTCTGTGTTTTCTCCTTGCAAAACTGAAACCCTCTGGTACTTCAAGATGCACAGCATTCCCAGAGCTCTGCCTGTGCCCGTTAGCACATGTAGCCACAACCCTGGCACGGATGCTTTCCAGGAGGCAAATTGCTCCTCACCATTGCCAACCCTTTAACACCTTAGTTTAAGGTTTAAGGTTTAACCTTAACCTTCCTTCACACCCCACTGGTAAATAAAGTAGCATTTTTCCTAAGATAGAGGAGGTAAAACAAAGTCCAGGCAGATGCAGGTGAGCATCTTGGGGGGTGTTTGTGGAAGGTGACAGCAGCACCTCATGATGCTGTCTTGGGGTGCTCAGTAGCACCTTGGAGACAACATCTGCATCCCGGTGCTGAGCTGGACCCTCTGAAACACCGAGGGAGGGTTTGCTGCCTTTTACTTCCACGAGCAGAGAGGTTTTGGCAGTAGCACAGCTATTTCTAAATATGTCTAGGGGATGGGTGTGGAAGGAAATCTTACCATTTCCAGAGTCAGCCAAATTGCAATGTACTCAGCTTTTTAAACGGCGAGGCTCGAGCGTACCGCTGCCAGCTTCTTCATTTTGCTCCTTTCCTCTTTTGTCCCTTGCCTGCGTTCAGGCTGCAGCTGGTGTGTAGGATCCAGACAAACACCAGATCCTAGGGGAAAGGAAATGCCAAGATTTCACTGCAAAGTGACCAAAATGGCAAAAA
This sequence comes from Chloroceryle aenea, assembly GCA_013399075.1. NCBI lineage: Eukaryota > Metazoa > Chordata > Aves > Coraciiformes > Cerylidae > Chloroceryle > Chloroceryle aenea. The sequence goes on from VWZY01002343.1 coordinate 119,969, forward strand.
AAAACCCAAAGCAAAACAAAGCAAAAATCATCTTCTTTCTCCCCCCTTCCCCATCCCGCTCCCGGTTCTGCCTTTTGAGCAGCAGCAGGTTGTATGTCACCGTGTGAGTCAGTGAATTTTTTCATCCTTACTCTGCTGTTGACAGAGACCCTTTAAATAGACTCACATCGTGAAGACATTAGGAAATGCTGGCAAAGCTGATGCTGTCGCCTTCCTTAAGATTATTCTGATTGCTCTTTATGGTCCGATGCCGAGGATGTGAGTGGATGTATTTTTATTTTTTTTTTCCCCTCTTGTTTGTGGTGCTTAATTTAATTGAGTTTAATTGGACTTGAGCTGCAGTTCACCCACTTCAGGGGCAAGGCTCAAAGTGCTGTCAGTGCTCCGAGAGGCATCCAGATAACTGGAGTCTGGGGATTTTATCCTGCTTGTGGACAAAACCATCCAAACATTCAAGATTTGTTGTCTCTGTCTCTCTAAGGGCCCTTTTTATTCGCTTTGCAATAAGGCCTGGCTCCATCACCACCAGCTCTCTCCTCCTCCTGGGTCCCTCTTGGCCAGTGGTGCCTGATTTAGGCACTGGGTACCACTCAGGCAGGCAGCGTTTGCAAGCAGCGACCCCATCACTGCACACTCTGCTGACCTCGGGTGTTGGGTGGTTTTGCAGATGGCTGCTGTGGTGGCAAGACAATAAATCACTTGTGTTTTCCACGCTGAATCCAGGAAGGCTCTAGGAAAGCCCCTGCTGGGGTCAACCCCTATTTGGTCTGCACCCACTGCACTCCTTGAGGCATCTCTGGAGGCTTTGTGGGATATCCTGATGGAGCTGCGTGGCCCGGGGCAGCAAACAGAGAACTTGGCTTTTACCCAGATAACTATTTAAGCACCTAGGCAGCTGAAGAACCCATAATAAAATGTTCTGAATGTAGGTGGGGGTACAAACCTACTAAACTGTGCCGAGGGAGCGAGGATCTGCTCTGCCATCAGATAGTGCCCAGCATCCGCTGCAGCCACGCTCTTATCTCCAGGCACTTCAAAAGTTACATAAGTCTTTGGTTGGTTTTCTTTTCTTTTTTTTTTTTTCTTTTGCCTCTGGTCTGTTTTGCAAAACTTATCTCAAGTAAATTAATGTTGAAGATAAGTCAGATACTCAATTCTGTAAACGCAGGAATTCCGTAAATTCAGGAAACACAATCCACAGAATTGCTTCACTCCCAAGGAAAAATACCTTCCCCCACCCCCCCCGAAGTCTGAAGTGGGGTTTGAGGTCTCATTTTTCTCAGAATCGTTGTGGTGATGCACAAAGGCTGTCGTTTTTATGAGTCATTGCTTCGAGACAGCAGTGATCCAGGGCAGAGATGTCCCACTTCAAAACACCTTTCCTGACAGGGGGTGACTGGATCAGCATTAAAGGGAGGATTTCTCTTAAGTGCTGTCTGTGCTGCAAGTAACATTTTGGAGGTTTTGTGCTTTAAGAGCTAATCAGGTGAACCAACCCTCTGGCCTTTGAAGGGAGCCAGAAATCAGGTGGAAAAATGGATGCTGAGACAGCTGCTTTGGGGCATTTATTTTCCTTATACAGAAAAACTGAATACTGACCCTGGTGGCATTTTTCATCATTTTAATTTTGGGGGAAGTTGGTGCCTACTCAGACAGCCCTTCCACTTAGCTGATCTCTCGTGGGAGCCAAAGCCCATCCCTCAGAGCACTAAAATCATCACAGTGCATCCCCTGACCCCTCAGCGGGCTCCTTGGCGGTGTCTGGGGACCCCACATCTTGGATTGGGGCAAAGCAGCAAAATCACTGCTTTTTTTCCACACTGAGACGTGTGGGTCTCAGTTCCAGCTCTGACCACGGTGACTTTCCCATCAGGATGCACCTTGGTGGTTAAAGACACAGCAGCTGCAAGATTTACTTGGTGGATTTAGTTCAAAAGTGCATAAATTGCCAATTTTACACCCAACAAGGCAGATATTTTCCTTAAAACCAGTTTGGTGGGGGCGGTCAGTGTGGTGTCCAGTGAAAAAGGAGGATTTCATCCCAGCTCTGATGTGTGTCTCGGGATGGGAGATAAATGGGCACAGCTGGGCAGGGGGAGCTGCGCAGGGGCTGGATGAGAANGCAGGGGGAGCTGCGCAGGGGCTGGATGAGAAAAGGAGGGATTACACAGGGGAGGGAAAAAAGGCCATGGATATGTCTTCAGCAGGAGACAGCACAGGCCCTTGTGGGCAGATGGAAAAGAAGATGCTGTAGGGAGTAAAATAGCTTCATCTGACAGCTGGAAAAAGTTCTCTTAGGGGTTGAATGCCACCTTCCCAGTCGCATTTTTTAAATGCCTCCTGTGAAATGCATGCATGTGTGTGCACTTCTCACCACATGGCTTTCCCTCCCTATAATAAATAGAATAGTTTGGGTGGGAAGGGAACTTTAAAGGTCACCCAGTCCAACCCCCCTGCACTGAGCAGGGACATCTGCAACCAGAGCAGGGTGCTCAGAGCCCTGGCCACCTCCCCTGCAATGGGGACAGGGATGGGGCAGCCACCACCTCTCTGGGCAACAAACCCCCTAAATTTGACAAAGCCCTTGCTTTAGGACATGGAGCTGCAGCCAGCCCAGCGTGGGCTGGAGGAGATGTCAAAATACAAACAATTCCTACTTAGATACAGCTGAAAAATGGTCTTGGACCAGTTTTTGGTCAGCTCTTTCCCCTCCATATGGAGCACACCATGTCTCACAGATGGTTTCTGCTGGCGGCTGCCACCGGAGACGCTCAGTAAGAGGCTGCTTAGCTGAGTTTTCACACCCGTACACAATAAATAGAACTCAAATGCTAAAAGGATCATTTACAGTAATTTCCAGTAGACGTTGCTGGTGCCATCTGTCTCGTGTGTACAGACAAGGAGTCTGTTGGAAAGCAAACACAGCCCCGACCAACGCGTCAATTGAAGAGTCAACACATTAATCTTGTTCAGAAGGTCACTTCTTCTGGTCTGCCCACACTTCACTGACCCTTTTTCCTTCAAAGTGACCTTTGGCAGGAGCAGCTTGGCTTCAGCTGGAAAACACGGATGAAATAGTTAACAGAGGGTTTCCAGGGGGGATTTGGGGCTGAAGTCAGACCCCGGGGAGATGTTTTACCCCAGGTGAACAACTCCAGCCCCTGAGCTCCTCCGGGTGCAACGGGACTTTGTAAAAAATAAAGGACTTCCCATTTTTTTTGCACCACTTGGAGACTTTAAGGATCTTTCTCTTGCTGCTATGGCCAGAAAACAGGGGCTGGGGCTCTGGAGTGGTTCCTCGTCCCAGTTTGCAATTAACTGGAGCCCTACCAACTGGAGCCCAGCTCTTACATCCCAGGATAGGCTCTGCTTTAGCTACAGTAACTAAACACTGTGTTTACCAAGCCAGGCTCTGCTCAAAACATTCTTTAAGACCCTTTGTATGCTTATTAATCACAAGCAGCAGCAAACAACTTTTTCACCAGCAGTTTACTAAAAAATATTTCTATTTTCAAAGTTGCTTCTCACTTTTTCTCTTAATTCTGGGGTGGGAAGTGAAACCAACATCACTCTCTTGCTGCACTTTTTAATTTCCCCCACACCCTTTGGTTGGCTTCAGTGGGTTTGTAAAGTCTTGGGGATAACAGGACATCCAGTGGGAGGAATTTGCAGCTTATCAACAGGCACCAGGAGGAGGAACTCTGCAGCATGGTGAGGATGCTGCTGCCTTCACCCTGCCCTGCGGCCTAGCGCCGCTTCCAAGCAGCTGCCGAAAACTTGCCCGGATCCTTTGTAATCCGACGGTAACGTCACGAACAACTGAGGGACTATAAAAAGTCTGTTTGAAATCAGATGGTCAAGCTTTGGGTTGCCTCCAACAGATTGCTTTCAGGAGCCGAGCTTGGCCCAGAGCCCTTCTCTTGGCCTCTCTGAATGGTTTCAGCTGAGCGACTGTATCAGTTGCTAATACACCATAAATAAACATCAGAGTAGAAACCTTGCTAGCAAAACACCAGGGGAACTCCTCATTTTAGGCTCTGCTGCCTGTTGGCCCTTTCCACGTGACCCTGGTTGTCCCAGCAGATTTTTTCTTCCCGAGGTGATAAATGGGCACGCAGAGAGCTGTTTGGTTTCACATGCAAGGTATTTGTTGCTAGAAATGGTCAAAGAACTCGTGCAGTGAAGCTAACTGTTGGTTAGTGGGTGCAGGGATGGAGCTGAGCGTGGTGACGTATATGTAGTAATAATAAATCAGTGTTAAAGTAAAGCTTGAGTTAAATAAAGCTTATATAGAGAATCATGGAATTGTTTAGGTTAGAACATACCTTTAATATCAAGTCCAACCCAGAATACGTAGAAATAATTGCACCATGTGCATATTCTCTCTAGAAAGAGATATAAATAAAATAAAGCTTACATTAAAGCTGTGCCAGGTGATGGTTTGGGATGTGAGACTCACGATACAGGGCATGGTTAAATCCAGAGGTTCCAGAAATCACCAGCCTTTGGATTTGGGAATGCCAGGCTTAGCAGGATCCATCCCTGGAGGTCACCTCACATCAAATCCCCCCAGACATGACAGCCACAGTGGGAGTAGGGGTGTTGCTGTTTAAAATAGCAGGGGGGAAAGGGGAAAAGCACAGGTTGTTAGGTAAAACAGCAGCACTGGAGGCTGTCGCCGCATCCTCCCCGGGAATTTAACCAAATTCCAGGTTTAATTATAATCCCCTGCCTGGGAGTGTAAAGCAAACTCCCACTGCTGCCCGCACAGCGGTGAGATACGGAGCCTGTAACCTCTCCTCGCTGGAATAATGAGTATTGTTCTTGTTCAGTAACAACCAGGGACTTGTTCAGCGTTCCTCTGGATGGGAAAATACAACTTGGCTGCAAGGCAGCCAGCTCCAGCTCCTCTGTCTCCTGCTAGTCCTTGCAGCCAGAGCTTCCATGTGGACAGCTTTCCTTCCAGCATCCCGAAGGCAAAGCTTTGTAGGTCTCCGTGCAGCTGAGCGTTTTCAGGAGCAACGTGCAAAAACCAGAGCTAGAAACCACACAGAGGCTTGAACGTGGACAACCAGCTCTGAAACTCTTCCTTCCAGGCTCGAGCATGACCCGTAATCTCCTTTTTTTTCCAACCCAAGCTTTATTCCCGAGCTCTGTGATCTTTTTTGCAGCCTTCCATCGTTGCAGTGGGATGGCTTCGTGCCCAGGCGAACGCTTTCCCAGGTCAGTCCCCACGTATCAGCTGAGGACAGTTTAGATGGAGGGGTTTTTTTCTTCTCTCCTCTTGGTTTTTGCAGCTCTGGCGAGGGACTCCTGGCTCCCCTCCTGTGGTTTTGGTGGTATGATGCACAAAGGGCTCTGCTTTCCTGGAAAGCTCCTTCCTGCTTGAAAGCAACTACAGCAGGCAGAAAAAATAAACAAAATACCACCTTTGTAGGAAATGGCCTTAAAATTCTCTTTTTCATTAGCCCCTCCTGTAGTCCCATGGCTTAAAACACACACTGCCATGATCCTCACTTTAAATGATGTGGTTTTAAAAGTATTCAGGCTGGTTCTGGGCAGAGAAATGGGAGAAATTTGCCGTGAGAAGGAAACATTTTGGCCAAGATCCCTTTAAAAAGTGGCTGCCTTAAATATAGGCTCTAGAATTTCCACTCTGATATGTAAGCAAATGGCTTGACTCTGGGGTTGCTTCTGTGGAAGTGAGGATACCTGGCCTGTAAGTGCCTAAATAGGGGTTTACCTGCTGCTGAATGTATATAATCTATAGGAGATTTATAATTTTATCTATTTATGTATATTTGTGTATGTGTTTGTATTTTATTTATATGTATATTTAAGATCATGGGTGGGAATGGTGCTGGGCTCTGTCACAGGGTCTTGTTATTTGCATTTGAGTGGCTGTGCCTGGGAAATTCCACATTTTACCCAAGTGCTTCGTGACCTCTCCAGACAAGGACGGTGCTTGTTTCCAACAGGCTTGCGGGAAAAATGTTCTCAACTTGATTTGTAACCATTGCAAAGCAGGAAAATGAGCCAAGGGAGATATTCCACGTTGCTGGATTTTGTTCCTAAAGGCAGGATAATCTTCACCCCCCTCCCCACCCTTCCCCGGCTTTTTCTGCATTCCTGCCTTTGTAAAATGGTCTGTTTTCTCCTCAGACATCAGGCACCCAGAAGAGCTCTCCCTTTTGAGGAAACCCAGAGATCCATCAAAGAAAAAAAAGAAGAAATTGGATGATCAATGTGAAGACGACGCCTTCGAGCTGGAGGGTCCGCTGATCACACCAGGGTCCGGTGAGCGAGGGCTTGCTTTGTGAGGATGAGCTTGCAGGAAGGCAAACAGATCATAAAAAGGGGGGGAGGAATGATACAGTGGTATCAATCTCACCTAATTCCTTAAGGTCTGTGCAAGAAACAGACCCCAGATAAACGCCACAAATCATCCAGGGCTGCAGCACACGGTCGCGGTCGCACGGTTGCATGCCTGGAGCTGTCACGCATAGAGGGGAGCAGAGCAACACCAGACTTGATCAAATAAAACCTGAAACCACGTGTGGCCACTTCAGTGCTCAGATTGTGTTGCTGAAAGGTTTTCTTACCCTATTAAGGAAGGAGTTAAATGGAAAAGCGTTCCTAATGTCAAATTCCAGGTGTGTTTTAGGCAGCGTCGTCGTTCTACTCCTTATTTATAGCCCAGTTTTATTAATTGCATTAGCGTTCCCTTATGTTCAGGGTGTAGCTATAGATGGGAATGCTAAAAAAACCCAACCCTTTTATTGCTGGAGGGGGAAGTTTGCCAGAGCAAACAGAACCAGAGCAGCGCTGGTAAGAGAGTTGCTAACAGTGTGACACTGATGATGAAGTGACATCGCTGATGAAGTGACATCTCTTGCCACAGGCACCAAATTGATGCAGGGAGGTGTTTTCCAGGCAGAGTGGGTTTTTGGCTCTGCTCCGTGGCTGCTGGAGCTCTGGAGTTGGAAAGCAAATGGCACAGAATCCCAGAATCCCAGCAGTTCCCTGCAGCCACTGAGCAGCTCCTCGGAGGAGCCGCAGCCCCGCGGCGGGTACGTCCTTTCCCTTTTTAGCCCTGCCTGGCTACCAGCCTCTGAGGAGCAGAACCAAAAGAGGACAAACAGAATCACAGACTGGTAGGGGTTGGGAGGGACCTCTGGAGATGCTCTGGGGCCACCCCCCTGCTCCACCCAGCAGGGTTACCCAGAGCAGGGGGCCCAGCAGTGCAGGGTCCAGGCAGGGTTGGAATCTCTCCAGAGGAGGAGACTCCACAGCCTCTCTGGGCAGCCTGGCACAGGCTCCCACACCCTCAAAGTAAAGAGGGCAGGAGCTTAAATGAAAAGTTCATCAAGTGGGAGCACTTCAGCCCAACTGGACTTGCAGAGAAAGCCACAGCAACGCGCACTGCCAGGCGGGCAAGACGTGTCTGGCTGCCCAAGCTCTGGGTGTGAGATCCAGCGATGAGAGTGCAGCTTTAATGACAAAAAAAACCCAAACCAAAACAACAAACAACATCTTGGAATTCAGTAAACTTGTAGTAATTGGTCTTCATTTAACTGAAGTGCAAGTGAAGGTCATGCAGTGTGGTTAATGCCACCTGTGGCTCTGGGCTTGCAAGCAGAACTAGAGCTGCTGTGCCAAAGGGATGTGCACCATGGGCTTTGCCATCAGCATGGGTCTGTAGCAGGGGAAAAATAATCTTTTTTTTGCTCCAGTCTTGCTCTTTCTCCTCTCAGTTACTTACAAATATTTATGAGCTAGTCCTCTCCCACTCCTGGTTCAGAGAGTTTTCCCTGCATCAGGCAAAGCTCCAGTCAATTTTCATTTTCATTTGGCATTTTCATCTTGAATAATGGAGCATCTCCATTAGATTAATAGGGAATACTTGGCCTGCTTTAGGGGCAATGTGCACAGAAGAGAGGGTTTTATTTTAATTATTTATTAGTCTTCCAGCGAGTCTCTTTGAACTGTCTTGCTGGGTTTGCTCTCCTCGTGAAGGAAATTACTTCTGCTGCAGGTTTAATTACTGCAGCTGCCTGCCACATTTAGGTGCCATTAGGTAAAAGCCATGGTTTTAAAGTGAATAAACTGTCTCTAGCATTGATCCAACACTAGTTCGTGTGCCAAATGCTTCTGTAAAGCGAGTTAATATTTCGGGATCTCCTTATTTTGGTGCAGGTAGATGTAACAGGCATGGTTGGTCACAGAGTGTCCTGTACCTGGCAGTGGAATCATTTAAATCACTGCAGGCAGAGCTGTTGATACACCCACAGTAAATGTTGCCCAACACTTTCCATTAGAACACCTGTATTCACTTGTTTACAAGTTACCCAAACTTAGAGCCATTTCAGCTGGAATTTTCCATGGCATTGTCTGCCACAGGCAAAATTTTGAAGTGAAGCTTCTGAGATGTCTCGGATATTTGGAGGAGAACATCTGAGGGCAAGTCTCTTGCTCCTCTAGAGCAAGACACTCAAATGTGGGGGAATGTCCATGGGAAAACCTGCTTGATCTGGGGCAAGAAAGTGGGGTTTTCTTTTGTTGTTCCAGCTGATGCTCAGCCCTGTCTGCCTGAGCCACATGAAGGTTGAGGTTGGCACTTTGGAAGGGCCGATGGGCAGGAGACAGGAGCATCATTCAAGACAAGGTTTATGGATGGTGAGGGTGGTTTGTGTTGTCTTGTTGACCTCCTCTGCCCCAGGGTTAGAATGGTCCATGGGGTGAGCACATTTCTGCTGCTTTTATAATCATAGAATAGCTCAAGTTGGAAGGGACCATGGATCTGAAGTACCTGGTACTCCTGAAGTACCTGGGATCTGGCAAGTCACTCCCAGCCTTCTGCTTGCAAGTGTGAAGCCTGGAGGTGGATATCTCCATCCCGTGGCCATTTCTGCTCATGTCTGGTCCACTGGGTCTGTGTTGATGGCAGGTACCCATGGTGCTTACTGGTCCCCCAGATCATTAATCCAGACCTGGGTGGTGGCAAAACTAGCAGGAGCATTAAAGATCCTGGTGGCTTTCTTGTTTGATGGCAAAGGATGGTTTTCACTTGCATTATTCGTCTTGTCAGGCAGTTTAGAGGCATGTTTTATATTATTTTAAGTTTCCTAACCAAGATGTTGGCTGTCACTGGTGTGATGCTGCTGGTTCAGACCATTCCAACTGCTCCTTGAGGTGCCCATGGCAAAAAAAAGGGAAGGTTTTACTGTTGTTGTGGTCTTAGACTTTTCCAGACGTGTATCTCAGCTTTCTGTCTTTTCTTGGGAATTCAGGGACGAGGCATCACCTGGAGGGTGGCCCAAAGAGGTGGTTCAGGGCACAGAAGACCTCATTTGTGGCATCTCAACTCTGCCAGGTGCTGCCTTTAGCACCTTTAATAGTGCTCTTGGAGGTGGAGTGTGGGCGCATTGAACGGAATAGGCTCGCCATTCAAAAGGGATGCAACTCTTGCCCAGAAAGCCAGTTTGTTACTGGTCCTTCTAGGTACTGGTGTGCAGATTGATGCCGAGCTCCTCGCTCAGTGCACAGACACAGTGGAATTACTGACATTAGGATACGGTCACTGAAACCCCCCCTTATTTTGACAAGCTGTATTTTACATTCTTGACATAAAAATCAGTGCTCCTGTGAGATGAACAGGGACTGTTTAGCTGTCAGCTCTTTGGGGTTTTGAGACACCAAGCTGGGTCCGCTTTTTTCTCCTCGGATTTGTAACTTTGAAAGGGTTTGGTTGGGTTTTTTTGTCTGCTTTGAGTCTGCGAGCTGTAAAGCTTTAAAAGGCCCGGGTGTCACGTGTGCTTCGGGATCAGTTTTGCACCAAATCACAGCACTCGCTCAGCATATTAATACCAAATTTGTTTGGCCACCTCGGCAAGCTCTTCCATCCGTGAAACGCCACATTTCGTGCCCAGCTGCTTCTTGTAACGTGAAGTAAAAGAACTGTGGAGTCACTTTGGTTGCTTTGCCCGCAGAGTCCACCGGCGCTACCGCAAAACGCTCCGTTCGGGTGGTTAAACCTCACCTGTGCTATTCTGCTCTCATCTCAAAACACCCAATTTTGGGGCTTCTGTCCTTCCCTACCCTCCTGGTGACTTTCTCTCGCCTTCTCACTTCCCTCCTTTCTTTCCCTCTCTATAGGCACCGATATTCTTTACATCGGCCCCGTCAAAGGTGAGCTCCACCTCAGTAGGACTTTTGCGCTCTGCCTCTGGTCTCTTTGGCTGCGCCCTTAGTTTATTTTCCTGCTCCTCTAAAACTTTTGACTTCCAAAATCTTTAAGCAACAGGTAATACCGGTAAGTTGGGTCACGTCCCAGGTGCTACAGAAAGGCAAGGGGCAGGAATTTCCAGTGTGGGGAGACCCTGCACCTTTTCCCATGGATTT
>VWZY01002343.1:172153-192547 GCA_013399075.1 Chloroceryle aenea
AGCCTCGTTTTGTCACCAGTTAGGCCTTACAAAAAGTTCTTTCATTGTGGTGTGGAGAGCTCCTTTCAGCTGGGGTGGGGGTCCTGTTTAATGTTCCTGATGGTACTCCACTGGATGTAGTGTTTCCTTGGTGATGTCTGGTTTATTTATTGATTATTTTTTAAAAAAAGAAATAAATCTTTACGCTGAATAAATGAAGACTGCCAAATGGACCTGGGTTGCTGTTCCCATTCCTGCGTTGTGCACCTAGGGGAGGTGTCCAGAGTGGGCCTGTACCTGTTGTTTTTCAACAGCAGCTGCTGCAAATAGCTTTGTCTTCTGAAAATAACACCTTTTGAGACTTGCTGGAGTTTCTGACCCCCTCATGCTCCTGGGTTTTGGCCCAGACACCCCATTCTGTTAGGGGAGATGGGTTTCCCCTATCGAAGTGCTTTGAGCCACACCCCTGAACTAATTGGATCTAATCAGCTACCCATTGATGCTGGACCCAAATGATTGAGAGGGATTTTCTTGCCTTTCAGAGTTTAAAATGAAGGTCAGAATTAATTAAAAGTGAATTATTTGAAGTCTGTGATATCTCAACAGCTCCAGGCCCTCACGAAGAGTTAACAAAAAGTCCAAGTGATTGTGTGCCCAGCTTAGATCATTGTAAAACAAATGACTGGGGTTGAAAGCTGGGTTTTGTGGCTCCATGACAATGGCTCTGCTGGGTGGACTCCAGCTCATCCGCATCCCAGGAGCTCTGAAGAGCTCTTGGTCCTGGAACAGAGGTGACATTCCCAACAGTGGCAGGATCCACCCCTGTGGAAACAGCAGCTCTGGGTTGAGAGGAGTTGTCACCTGCTGTGTGACACCTGGGCTGTCAGGAGCTCCTCCGGAGGAAGGTTGGGCTCAGGCATGGCCCTGCCAACTTAAAGAACTCCTTGGACACGGGTATGTGTATAGTAACTGTCACAGGAGCTGGGAAAATGCCACAAGTAACAGCATTTAACAGCAGCAGGTGGTATTAGAATACATATGCATCTCCTAAACTGAAAACACCCCTTTAATTTATCTACAGTACAACTGGCTTGGCAGGAAAGAGCAAGAACTCCCTTCTCCTGGGGGAAAACAGAACCAAGGATCCCCTCAGAATCCCAGACTGGTTTGGGTCAGAAGGGACCTTCCAAGGCCATCCAGTCCAACCCCCTGCACTGAGCAGGGCCATCTGCACCCAGAGCAGGGTGCTCAGAGCCCCGGCCGCCCCCCCTGCAATGGGGACAGGGATGGGGCAGCCACCACCTCTCGGGGCAGCCTGGGCCAGGCTCTCCCCACCCTCAGCACCAACAATTTCTCCTCCTCTCCAGGCTCAATCTCCCTCTTTTAGTTCCAAACCATCCCCCTTGTCCTGTCCCAACAGGCCCTGCTCAAAAGTCTGCCCCTGTCTTTCCACCAGGCCCCTTGTACCAAAAGGCCACAGGAGAGTCTCCCACAATCCCTGTAATCAACCCTAACTTAACTACCAGTTCCTCCGGACTGTTGCCTCCTCCTCTGTGCTTCATTTTTTCTGGGAGAGGAGAGCCCCATCTCCTTCCCCTAAGCTGGAAAAGGAGCTTTAGCACCCTAACTTTTAACTGTGGATTCCCCACTGGTCTGGATCCTGCAGCTTTGTGCCTGGGCAAGGGAGAAAACTCAACCTCTGCTGCCACTCTAAGGCCCCAGAGGGGAACCCCTGCTGCCAGTTTCCACCTTTGGTTTAACCCCAGAAAGCAAACAGCAATTGAAATACCGACTGGCATAAGCTAAATGAGACAGATGTCAAGAAGTTTTAAATAAAAGGCTTAATAATAGACGTGAGGAAAACGAAATCTCAGTCCCTCAGGAGGCAAGAGGCTGTTTTCTGCAAGGCAGCAGGCAGAGAGCAGAATGACTGTAGGAGGCAGCAGTAGGGGGTAATGGCATGATAAAAAATAAGATTGCTGGAAACTCATTAGTCATCAAGCTTGTTAGTTTGTGAAACAGCCTCCCCAGGGAAGCACTAGGACCCCAGTGAGATAACAGAACCAGACTAGACATGAACAAGCCTCTCTGGCAGGGGAGAGTTGGATGAATCAGGAGTCGTCTTCCATCTGCATTTCACCCCTACCCCTTCCTAAGGGACCTGAAACAAAAGCAATTTTAGGACTTCTTTTTTTCCCCCTGGTTCCCAGCCTTGTTTCAGCAGCTGCTTGTAGCTGGCAGCCTGTGGTGAGCTGTGCAAGACAGCCAGCCAGCCATCCACAAACACCTCTGCTGCCCCGTGGTAGCCTCACAGGGGTAGAGTGGTGAAAGCCTGTATTTCCCAACAGCCCCCCAGTGAGACAGTCAGTTCATAACCCCCAGCAACACCCAACCAGCACTGCACGCTGAGCCAGTCAGCTCAACACTGACACATTCTGCTTCTTCAGGAGGAAATAGTCACACTTTTATTATTATTATTATTATTTTTCAGTTTGAAAATTTCCTCTCTGAAGCATCAGACACCTTGGGTTTGGTATTTCCTCCCGGGGGATCTGCACTGCTCTGTCACTGGCACAGGCAGGAGTGCTGCTGAAGGCGGGTTCAGCTCTGCTGAAGCTGTGAATGCTCACCCCCTGCAGCTCTCACATTCCACAGGACAGGAGGTTATTAGGCCATAAAGACTCAGCTTAAACCCCCCCTGATTTACTGCAGGAGGATTTCCTCCTCCGGTGGCACCAACATCTGTTCTGGCAGCGTGCACCAGGAGCTGCTGACTCCTCCCAAGAGCCCTGGCAGAGGCCAAGAGCTCAGACCTGCTCTGGAGGGACTGTCCCTCAGCAAGCCTTTGAGGAGCCGCAGGACCCGGCAGAGGATCAGTGACTAAAGCAAAGCTCAGCAAATCACAGGCGTGGTCAACTTGCCTTGAGTACACAAGCGAGGCAGAAACTTCTTCGGCAAAGTAAACAGGCTCCTACAGAGTAAACAAGCTGCTGGAGGATCCTCTGGCAACAGGCAGCATCAGAAAACGATCTTCACAGTACAGAAAGGCTTTGCTGGTGAGATTCTTGCCTTCAAATTCAAAGTGTGTGACCCCAGAGGGTGCCCCTCAGCAAGGGCTGGTCATTCTGAGGCAGGCAGAGGACACTGGGCAGCCAGAGGCAGCTGTATCAGGGTACAGGAGTCAGCTGGAGGCTCAGATCCCCAGCTGTCTTTGCTGTTGAGTCAGCTCAGCCCACCTGTTCCCTGGTAAAATGGCCTAAAGCTCAGCTTTCCCAAACACACCAGTTCTTCTCACAGCTCTCTCAGCTGCTCCCTCACCACCCTGCTCTAAAGCAGCCATCGTTTCATTCCTGACTGACAGGCAAACAAAGCAGAGAGGCAGGGCCGAGGCTGTTCTTGCACAGCCAGTGCTTATCACAGTGCTTCTGAGGAGGGACAAGAGCTAAACCCACACAAACCCACCAGGCAAGTCCCACTTTGAAAACTCTAAAGCACTGGTGTGTGGCCTTGATTGCCTCTAGTGCTTTGGAATGCTGAGGTGAATCCTTCAGGGTTTGATACTATTATGGGCAGTGCTTTGGGCCTCAGTTTTCAAACAGCAGCCCAATTTTTACCTCAAATGATGCAACTATTGTCCTACAAAGGGAACCCCTCCTTCAATACCTGCTGGCAGAAGTGCTGTTCTAAAGACAGATGGACCAGCTTGTTCAGCTTAAATCAACCTCTAACTAGGATTTATAAGCAGCTTTTTAATGTTAGGTAAAAGAAATCAATCTTGACATGTGTAAAATTGGTAGCTGCTCTCTGTATTAACTCATCACACGACCATTTTATTAAGTAATTAATCAGTACTCTGTTAAACTTGAGCTTGTGTGAAACAGGGTGAGATTTTTTAGACAGTATTTTGTCTTCAGCTGGTCTCTGAGTGTCAGTCTCAAACTACTGCAGCATTTAATGAGGTTTTATAATGAGGCAAAGGGTTAAATCCCCATTAGGTCGCTGCTGTTGCTCAATTGCCAGTAGATGTGCACAGTGCAGTCCACATTTCTACAAGCAAGACCACAATAGATTCTGAGAACAAGGTGAATTTTAGCAAACTTTTTCTTTACTAAAGTCTCTTGTTATAAATTACACAAATAACTTTATAAACAAATCCCCCCCCAGCTTGCATTTTGTTTAAAGTAATAACTTTATATCATACAAATAAAGAAATTTCAAGTATGAAAAGTGCATTATTGCAATAATACCTCTTTGCAAGTCCAAAAATCTTGGTTTAGAATAAAACTGTAAAGTGTAAAAAAGGAGTAAAACAATCAGTGCCATCTATTCATTCAAGAAGTCCAACATCTTAAAAATGATGCTTAGTGTGTTGCAGAGGCAGATTTACATCTGAAAGCAACATGTAATTGAAAAGAAGCTCTGTGTGTGTGTTCATCAGTTTGCATTAATGATTTTTTTTCCCCCCCCTTAGTTTTCTTCACCTTTCTTGGCAGGAATTCAGGATACAAACAGTGCTTGTCCTCAGCTATCATCCATTCTGTGCTGCTGCCACTTGCATGGTTCCAAGTTCTTCATCCTCTTCGTGCATTCGCTTTAAGCTTCCTGTAAAAGGCACAGGGAAGGGGGATGTATCTGAAGAGTGACCAAGGTAGAGTTAATTACAGCCACCCCTTCCCAGCAGCAGGGGACTCGCTGCTGCTGGGTGTTCTGAGAGTGCCAAAGTCCCCTCACAGCACCCGGTAAGACAGATGGCATCACAGACAACAAGAGAGGCTTCTGACCTGTAGTACCAGGTGGAACCGAGAGGGATCTCTCCAGCTGCAGTGGTGACATCATCTGGATGGTTAATTTTGCTAGATAGATGGCTTCATATTCCTGAAAGAGTTCAGTAACACGATGCTATTAATTTAACATAATGCTCTGAAAGGATCATAGAATTGATCACAGAAGAGTTTGGGTGGGAAGGGACCTTGA
Source organism: Chloroceryle aenea (assembly GCA_013399075.1). Classification (NCBI taxonomy): domain Eukaryota; kingdom Metazoa; phylum Chordata; class Aves; order Coraciiformes; family Cerylidae; genus Chloroceryle; species Chloroceryle aenea. Next base: position 177,107 of record VWZY01002343.1, read on the forward strand.
AAGGGCATCCAGTCCATCCAACCCCCCTGCAGGGAGCAGGGGCATCTGCAGCCAGAGCAGGGTGCTCAGAGCCCCGGCCACCTCCCCTGCAATGGGGACAGGGATGGGGCAGCCACCACCTCTCGGGGCAGCCTGGGCCAGGCTCTCACCACTTTGAGTGAAAATGAGGAGGACTAATTCCAAGAGCTCACTAGGACAGACTAGAGATTATCCTATAGCAAGGCAGAGATTTTAAAGAGCTCTTCTTTGCTGCTCTGACATGAATGACAAACTGCCAGCAAGACAGAGCAAAAGAAAACTTAAAGGATCAGAAGAAATCTTTTAAAATAAGAGTAAACTTTCCTTAAAACAATTCTGTGAGGATGTTCAGAACTCAGGGTTGCTCCCAGAAGGCGATTCAGACAAAACCAAACTTTAAATACAGTAGCTCCAGAGATTTGTTAGAAGGACAAACCACACACAGCCTTGATCTTGCATTCTAGTGACCTGTCACACTTCCAGAGCTGCACAACAACTCCTCACAGGAGTTACTCTTAAAAATAAAATCCCACAAAAATCAGGTGCCAGCTGCTCAAGTAATAGCAGAGACACTGCAAATCCATTCCAGCATGCTGCTGGCTGCCCACCATTCTCCCAACAGACTCCTGGAATAGGATAAAGCAACTTCACACTACCTCTGTCTGCTGCTTCAGACGTGTGAATTCCATCACGTCACAAAGTGTCACTGCTCTGTGCCACAATGCTCACCCTGCACTTTCCTTAGCCACCAATTAAGTCATTTCAGAGCCTCTTAATCACTGCACAAACCAGGATTCCTGGATTTGCTTTGTCTAAAGCTTAAATCTAATAAAGTAGTTACCTACTCATCTTCCTCCCCAGCTCCACTCCAGCCTCTGACATTTACTTGAAGCATCCTCTTCCAGTAAATATTAAGGCTAAGCAGGAATGGCTGCTTGGCAGGAAGATGATTCATCAACTGGCTTTGGAGTTATGACCAGAAAAAAAAGAAGTAGTCACCTGAAGTTGATGGACAAATCCAGCATTAGGATTAATACAGAATCTTCTTTCTTGAACGTAAGTAAATGCGTCCCTTAGAGAAGGAAAGGAAATATCTCAGTGGAAAAGAGACTCTGACAAAAGTCACCATGGTTTCAGGAGTCTTCCTTCTGATTATCAGGAAATACACAACCTCTAAAGGCTTCCCAGAACTGGGTTCGTGTAACTGAAACTGGGCAAAATAAGAAGCAGCAGTTATAAAATATTATTTTATCAAATCAAATATTATTTGGCTGCTCCCCAGCTTGCTGGCCTGTTTTCAACACTCTGTTTGGATCAGCCTCTTGGGGCCTCTCCCGGAGCTTTACAGTGAGGTTTCAATCTACACAGGCTGGCATCCTGCTCCCAACAGCAGCAGGTTCCTGCTTCTTAAAGAAAGGATGTAAACAAACCTGCAGTGAAGTGCAGTGGGCTCATGTGCCCCATGGAAAGCCTCACCCAATCTCAGTAGGTCACTGGCTCATGCATCAATCCACGGCTGCTTATGTTCCCTCCAAAACTGTTATTCAATTACACCACGTGAATGAAAGAATGAATGCCTGCAGACTGCTCAGACTTCTTATCTGAAGTACTCCCCTGGACAAAAGATTAACTGTGTGACCACACTCTGTTCTTACCTGTACTTCACCCCAAATGTTTCCATTATGTATGCAATAACTAAGGCAGCACTGAAAAAAAGTAATAAAAAAATGAGTGAAATAGATTTCCAGTGGTTAAAACAACCTCATAAGCAGGATGGATAGTGTCCTACCTTCTAGAAATCCCTGCATTTCCATGGACAAGAACTTTTCCTAAAAAGACAAAAACAAACCAGCCATCCATACCTGTACAGACTGAAGAAAACTCTTTGAAATGCAGCTTTTCCTGGTTACAGAGAATTAAACAGTACCAAGGTACATCCCAAGAACAACAGATGCATCCTGCTTCACTCTAGACTACTAACTACCCCACGTCCACTGCTGCCCTGGGACATGAGGGATTCCTGCTCCTCTGAGCATTATGAGGAGCAGAATCTGCATTCCAGGACCAAACCACAGATTTAAGGCTCTGCTCTAGAGAGGGGACAAAACCCAACCCCAAACAAAGCCCTTCATGCACAGAATGCAGATGTGTTCAAAGTGAGAAGTCAGATGCACAAAGAGGTTTGTTTTCCAGCAAGAGGCAAAAGGAAAGGATCTCTCTGCTCTGAATTGTATAATACAGGTCAAGTTAAGCACAATAAACCCCCAAATTTAAGCAAGCCTCATCCTCAAGAGCTTCCAACACATACCACTCAGTTTTAAAGCTTTAACAACGTTATTAGTAAACAAAGGAAAAAGTTAATATGATTTTACCTCCACTTTGTAAACTTCCATCAATAAATTCTTTAGTCTAAAAAGAAAAAAAGTAAATTACAAGACTCCAAGTTTCAGTTATTTTAGATGTTATTGCTACTTGCATTTAAATTGGGTAGGATTTTGTATCTGTCTTTATATACAGTGAGAATAATGCACTGCTTACACAGACTTATTTAGACATCACTTTAAATGGACATTTTAATTTTGTTGGTACTTTTTAAATACATTTATCTAGCCATAAAATTGTCAGTGGAAAGAGTGTGAAGCCAGAAATAAAACTGCATTAAAATCCAATATGTGTCTCTCTTATAATCCCTATGACACATATTGTGCCACTGTAATCAAAAGTAACTTTCAAATGTCTTTGTTCAACAGTTGAAGGGGTAAAAACCCACACAACCCCAAACCTAAATCAACAAACAAACAACAAACCCACCCCAAACCCACAAATAAAACCCCACAGGTATTGACAGCAACACAGCCTGAACTACTCCACTGCCAGCTGCAGCTTCCTAGAAGTTCTGCAATGATATTTGCAGTTACAAAAGTAGATTGGATTGATTTGCACAGTGAGAGGTGACGTGGTGATGTCCACAGAATATTGCCAGGTTCAAACAGATCGTTAGGAGGAGAAAAACAAATGCTAAATAATTTATTGTGGGCAAAACTCAGACTAGACTCTGAAAATCTCCCAACGTGGAGCTACTAAGATGTCAGAAACGGGGAGATTTGCAAAGGATGTTCGTTGATCCAATGCCATTATACTTCAGAGTAGACTTTAGAAAAGCCAGAAGCCATCAACTGCTTTGCCTCCTTGTTCTGCAGAGAAGCCAGAAGAGCTTTGTGGTGGGGTTTTGGTTTGGGTTTAATTTGTGGGTTTGTTTTTTGGCAAGGGAAGGAACAAAATGCTTTTACTCTGTTGCAAGCTGAGTTAAAATAAAGATAGGAAATCACAGCTGAAAAACTAAGGGTTTCTTCTATTTCCAAAGGTCAGTATGTAATGGGTACTGTTTAACTTAAAGTTACTTTTTAATTCCTCTACAATAAACAGATTTTAAGATGCTGTAGGATGTAGTTACACCAGCTAGCTACTATTTTCTGTTGAATTTGGTTTAGGATTTGATACAGAAGATGTAAATACTCTTGGGCTCAAAAAGTAACTTTCCTACAGGCCAAGATCTCCAATGACCTGACTTCTGTTTTGAGACCAGGCTTTGGGTTTTTTTACTTTATTTTTTAGAGTCTGTAAGAATACAGCTCTTACAACTCTGCCTCAGTTTCTACACTTGTAAAAAGGAGTTAATTATGCTGGTAATTAGTGGTGATAATAATGTCCCTTAAGAATACACAGTCCTTCCAGGGACTGGCTTTCCCCAGTTTGAAACTGGCATCTCTTTAGTTCAGAACACTCTTACTGAGCACCTCCATTCCCAACCCATTCACATTAACACACATATACTTACCATAGGGAAAAATCTTATTATATTCTCAACTGGATTATCTGCAATATCCAAGACTAAATACCTGCAATGAAAACAGTTGCTGTGAGTACACAATAACACTGAGTTGCTGCCCCAGTACACACAGAGCTGATTCAGCCCCACTACGCTACTCAAACCTCTGGAAGGAAGCCAGCACTACCCTCCCAGCTTTACTTGCTCTGAGCTCCAGAACATCTACAACCAAGCTGCCCTTGTGAGGAAAGAAGTGAAGAAGCTTCTCCAACACCCCCTGACAAAATCACCACTCGGAGTGGAAGGAATCCACAAGTGCTGTGCTTCAGGTGACTGCCCCAACGCTGGTTGAAAGCAGCGTGTAACGTACTCACAGGATCCCATGGGTGTGTAAATAAAGGCCACTGCTCTTTTCTGGGGCTGTGTGCATCTTTTTCAGAGATAATTTCATCAGAATATCTGTATCTCAAATGTTTTATTAGCAGGACAGCCTGTACTCAGAACCAGGAGCTTTGAAACCAGAGATATTTACTGCAAGCTAACGGACACTCCTCATCTGCAGACTTGCTTACGTCTAGAATTTAGCAGGGTGAATAAACTTCATGGTTTGCGCTTAAAAGTCTTTCTGCACCTCAGCACATTTTTCAGATAGTTTTGAAAACATGAAAATATTTGGAAAGAACACTAAAGTAGAAACAAAATAAATAAGCTGAATGATTTCTCACCTAAATAACTGTTGGAAGTTTGGTTTAATAAAATTTGCTTCGATGTTTTGCCGTATGCATATTACATGGGTTATTCCATGTTTCTGAAGTATAGGTAGCTGTGGAAAAAAGAAATTAAATATATATATATATTAACCATCTGTTACAAAGTAATCAAAAGAAAATCTCTATTTAAATATACAGAGCTATATCATGTCCTCAAGGAAAAATCAGAGCTAGTTTTCTAATATCCAAAGCAGAGCACGAGAAATTTTGCCTTTGGAGAACACAAAGCACAACCATTAGGAGCTGAAAAAACCCCTTCCTAACAAGGATACAAAGAATAGGCAGTAAAGGCAGCATTCAGTGAACTTGTTTGTCTCTGCCCACCTTTTATTTTGCCTTGCAAGCCCCTACAGGAGGTGGTAATTTTCAGCTAACACTGGATTTTTGCTGGAATCAGAGCACTGAAAGGAAGATCCTTTAAGCTATGAGTAAGTTTGCTTTGTCTTACCAGTGCTTGGCTTTATAGTAGATGCAATTTACCTTATTTTACTGGGTATGGGAGAGTTCCCAGTTCTGATTTGTGCTGCAACGCTTCAGCAAAGGGAAGGGGATTGCCTGATGGGTGATGATGTGCAAGTCTCAAATGGTTGATAAGGAAAACTGTATTTGAGCTTAACTCTGACTGGATTTTAATATGAAAAGCTCACACAGGAATGCTGACTGCAATTAGTGTGCAAATCAGTTCATAATTGCATTTTTCTCTGGTTTGTAAGGAGTGGGTAAAGCTGACTGAGGTGAATTGAGAGCACACATGTCTGTGTGTACACACAGAACTCCAGACCACACGAAAAAGAATTCATTTGGGCTTTTTTTTTTCATTTTTACCCCCGAAGTAACCCTTTAGCTCACACAATTGCTATGGAAAGTACAGTATTTTAAAGCCAACTGCCCCAGGATGTGCCCGAGGCAGTAGTTCAGATTCACTCTGGAAAGGAGAGGTGTGGACACCAGTCCCAGTCAGATAATCCTGCAGGCTAATGGGACCATCTCATGCAAGCACCTCATTACTTCTCTGGTATCTCACATATTCCAGTTCAGGACTGCAACCACATTTACACCTATATAGCTAACACTTGAACATATCACCACAGTAACAAATCAAAGTTTCCTTAGGAGACACTATTCTGAAAATCATACCTTGCTTTTCATAGCTGAAGAATATGGGCCTAAAAATAACCCAGGTAAAATTTCCTAGGAGGCAGAAGAACAAACATTTAATATCAACTCAAAATTATCTGAAATAATACATTGCACTCAACTCGGGCTATGGCCATGGAAATGAGCAATTGAGAGATTAGTGAGAGGTGTTATCCAGGGTCATTTACAACAGGACAAGGGGGGGGAAAAATGGATCTGGCAGAATAAAAGAAACATGATCTTTGGGCAGGAGATCTTGTTTTGGAACAGGAATTGAGTCCTTTATTTGGACTAAGTTCCAATTTGATGACAGCATCTTGCCCAGCCCCAGATCAAATGAAGGGAACTCTAACTTTGGAAATAACCAGGTCTTGTCATTAATTCCAAATTGCTCTCATGGAAAAAGAGCTACAGGCATGGTAAGGCTTCTGGCTTTGTTCTAGTAGTAGGAAGACATCAAGTTATCATCATTTATCTCCCCACAGACATCTAGGTCAGTAGATCTTTTTTTATGCAAAGATTCAGCTGACACCACAGTAGGAAAAATTGTAATTCTCCATCCTACTTGAGACTTTAATTTTAATTGAAAAAGCAAAGCTCTGATACATTTCTAACACCCATCTCCTAAAAGCATTCAGAAAGACAAAAACAGTATTTGGGGGATTTCTGATAGACAAAAATAACATTTATTTTTTTTGCTGGCAGTCCTCACACTCATCTCCCATGGTGCTGTCTGACACGTTATCCCTAAAGACTGATTTTGATACCAGCTCTTTTTTTAGGCACCTTCTTTTCCTAGATGAAAAGACCACTGGTTTTGACTCCAACAGTAAATGAAAGCATCTCCTACCTGCATCTCTCTCCTCATGGGGTAGGTCCAATCCTTAAAAATAAAATAAAAAATAATTACATGGACACATAGAGTGAAAACTCAGGCAGAGATCTCTAGGGGGGTGTTATATAGAAGAATCCAAATCTCTTTTCTGCAGAGCTGCCTGCTACCCAACAGCCACGCTGCTCAGGGGGGCTGCAAAGTCTCCGTGTGGAAACTGGAAACACTCAAGTGCAAGGAACACTATTTTGAAAGGTAATGTGGAGAAACCTCAAGTACTTTACAACAGTGGTGATGAAGCCTGTGAGGAATAGCCAGTGTGGTGTACATCCTCAGCTTTCTGCCTGGAAACTTAGAGTGGGGAGAGAAAAAAAAAGGAATAATGCTTTAGAACGTTCTGTACTAGCTACAGTAGCAAAAAATGAAGAATAATAATAAAGAAATCCTTCAACTGGTACATTCCTACAGCCACTGAGAAAACAGAAGATAAAAAGTATAGCTGGTAACTCCCCTAAAACCCACATTGCCTCACCTAATATATTCGGAGTAACTTTACTTGGAATACTCAGGATTTAGCTGGAACAATTGTAGCAAGGTATGTTCTCCACGAGCCCAGTGAGCTGCTCAAGGGAGCCTCCACGTTTCACCATCCTCAACAGCTACCCCAGTAGCTGGACATGCTTGTGCTTGGCCAGGAGGACACGATATTCCTCGGGCTAATTCACCCCAAGCACTTCTCACCCTTCCACAAATCTCAGCCCCACGCGTCTGCGAGGGTTCACCACGAGGGAACCACCCCCCCTTCCCAGCTGCCTGTTGTCATCCAGCTCCATCTATCCCAACTGCCCAGAACAAGTGCCAGGATCAACATTTTCATCCTCTGCTCCATTTTACAGAACTGCCAATTGAACAGAAAAAATGCAGGCAGGCTCTATTCCTGTCTTTCCTTCTCTACAACTCCCACTGTCCTCTATTAACAGGCTCTTACTCATGCTTTGACCCTCACACACGAAGGAGTTGTAGCTGAGATCACAAGTTACCAGCTGGAGAAAAAAAAATAAAAAGCAAAGGAAATAGTCCAAGCCATCAAATGGAATAGACTGCATACATTTATTTATGTAACTTTGTTGGTTGCTCCGTGCACACCGGCAGCTAAGAAAAAGCTTTGCCATATGTCACTCTTGTTCTGTTCCAATCTCCTCAAGACTCTACATATTCCAACTCTGAAGTGAGATGGGATTTACACCGAGGAAGATCCTGCAGCATTGTTCACCTCAGCACCTGCAGTGGTACTGGCAGCATGGACTTCACATCAAACCTCCTTTTACTGAGGCAGCCAAGAAAAGTCCAGTGCTCCCCCCAGATGCACACACAGTGAGGTTTTGCTGGCTCTTGGTGGGGGAATTAGAAAGGATTTGAGTATCAGTAAAGTTAATCTGGAAACCACTTGAATTGAATCTGGGACAGCATTTTGGAGAAAGCAAACAACCATGAAACCACTCAAAAGAATTCCTTGAATATTACCTCAAAAGGTGGTACAAGCAGGGAAACAAAGCAGTGGTCTTTGCTAAAGACAGAGAGGGGAGATAAGTTACTTCTCTGTGTTCCAGCTGCAACACTAAAAGCTCCTGGTAGTAGAATGTGGAAATCCTCTAACAAAAGGATGATATTTACACAACTGTATCCTTTGAAGGCTGACCTGAAAGTGTTTCAGTGTGATCCCATCCTCTCACTGCGTATATGAAAGCAGAATTCATTCACCAGAAAGCAAAAAACCCCATGGTTTTATTCAAGCATAAAACCAAATTAGGAGAAATAAACTCTGAAAAGCTTAAGCTCCAACTCCAGGAGTATAGAAGTGCTTAAGTGGGTTTATTACTCTATTTATACACTCGTAGAATTTAGAAGTCTTAATCTGGAGCATACTGAAAACACTAATTCATCACCACTCTGGCCAAGGAGACTTTAACAATACATTGCAAATATTCCTTTTGAATGCATTCAAAGCAGGAAATCCTGTTGGTCCCAACAGCTGTAAGGATTTAGCAATTGAAGGTCCAAAAGAAGTGGAATCCAAGAGACAACAGATGCCACAGATGTTCTAAACAAGAACAAACCCAACGTCAGCACTGGCTCCAGCCACGAGTCTTCAGAGTTCTTTGAGAAGCCAAAAAGGTGCAGTTTCCAATGGGATTTAGTTTGCAAAGGAAGTATCTGAGAGACTGTGTCACTCATTAAATGTTTTCTTTATATGAGTACCCAGAGTGATGCTCTGCATTGCCTGACAGCTCTTCAAGGCTTTTAAAACTAACAATGCCAGATTATTCAAGTGTTATGCAAAATTATGTAGCAAAAACTCTCTCTGAATGTAGACTGAACCCAAGCAGAGGTGTCATTTTAAGGACATGGTTTCTGCATGGTTGTCTGAAGCACCCAGCAGACAAATACTATTGATTCCCTTTTTATCAGGCCAAACACAAGAACTTTCTAAGAAAGCAACTGCTGATGCCAGAGCTGGAGAGAGGGAGAGTAGCAGCACTCCTGGGGCTAAGGATTTGGTAGGTTCTGCAGAATAAGCAACAACTCACCAGAAAACACGTTCTTCAGGACTTGGGAGACACAAAAGTAAAGAGAAGGGATACAAAAAATAACCCCCACGACTCCAAAGTTTTGAAGAGGAGACACTGCCCCCTGATATCACCCCACACTAGACTGCAGTTCACCAGTGGACAAGTTCACAGGATCCCTCAGCTGTTTTGCTGAGGGGTTAACTGGACAGTTTAGGCTGGATTTTGTGTTTGCACCAGTGAAAGCCAGGGACCACCTGAAGCACTTCAACTGCTGTCCCAGAATGGAATGACCTCAAGAGAAAAGGGAATAGAGGATGTTTCAAAGCCAGTCTCTAGCTGAAATAATATGACTGAATAGGTGAGACTTGTCTGCACAACAAAGAGCTTCTTGTCAAACTCCATCAAGAGTTCCTCTGCCACCAGTCAGGGTTATTTTGTCAATATTTTGCCATAGCTACACCCGTTGTTCTTTAGAAGGACAATTTAATGGCAAAAAAAAAGGACACTTTACATGGACATGTGCAAATGCATGTACACAAGGACTTCCTCCTGAAAGACTGACCTTGGCAAGGGCTTAAACTAAAGGAGAAAATCATAATATGTGTTTTATATGAACAGGCCTGACATTGAGATTTGCCTATGCTCCAGATCTGCATAAAAGCAAAGCCTGTGGTTTTTAAACACAGCACCACAATGTACCTTCTGCAATCTGTGCACATCTCACCAGGAGGAATGCAGTGAAATGGAGACACGTGGTAACAGTTAACTGGACAGTTTAGGTCTGAATTTTCACATGTAAAGGGTATATCCTGGTCAGTCTTTGCTGAAGCTCAGCTTTAGCCAAAGGGAACCTGCAGCCCTGAGCTTCCATCACTCTGGTTAAACTCCTACTGCCTTACAATCAGCAGAGCCTGCAAGCCACAGACTGCCCTAGATGAATGAAGAAGCTTGCAAAGGTGGTGGGAAAAAACCAACAAACCAAGCCACCAGGAAAATAAACCAAACCAGTACTTTAAAGAAGGGCTTTAGCTGCTGTCCCTTATCTGCTCAGCATCACTGAGCACCAGACACTGCCTGCCAAGATCTCCTGCTCTCAAGATCATTGCTCCAGTCCTTTTGGAAAGCTGCACACAACTCCCTGTTAAAACTCTGTTGACCACTCCAGGTTTCTGACCCTTTCCCAACACTCGGGCAGGTCTCTGGTTTGTTAACAGCACTGCTTACCTCTCTGTACAGATTTCTCTTCCCATCACAACTCAGGACAGCAAGACTTCTGCATGACTGAATTTGCTTCTCCGTTTATTCATGTAAGCTGTAACACTCCAAACCCAGTACAGCATTCCTCCACCAGTTGTGAAATCAAAGCTGAAGACAACTGTTAGAGCAGTGACACCAGACAGCCTGCTGACCCTCCTCAGCTCCTTCAGCTCCTCTGGCCAACTGAGCTCCTGGCTACAGAGCTTTGTGCAGCTCTGGGTAGGAAATTGAAGTTACAGCTGAACAGTGTTAGATCAGAACAGCCAAGGGATAAGAGTCTGTTCACTGCCAACACTACGAGCACCCTCCGAGGAGGCTACAGCTTGGATTGCAATCCAGGGGATGGGTCGGGAGGGGTCCTGATCCCTTAATGATCACCTTGCAGGGTGGTTTGAGCCTGTGGTCAGCATCTCAGGAAACTACAATGGCCCCAAACTGGCAGCTTTTTTAGGAAAGCTGGTTGTCTACCAAGTAAGGTCCGTCCTGCAGGTCAGCACAGGTCAGATAAGCACTGGGACCAAAGCAGTGTCAACGCAGGATGGATGAAGGCAGTTTTGAGGTGCAGTGGTAAAGAGGGGCTGGGAAGCAGATGAAGTGTTTGCTGTGTATTTGTAAAGAGCACTCAGATGATGGGATGTCCTCATCATTCTGGCTTTGGAAAATACCAAGGAGTACAAAAGCAGGAAGGTGGAGAGGGGAGACAATAGCAGGTGGGAATGAGACAGCACACAGAGGAAGGAAGGAAGAAGCTTTCCACAGGAAAATAAAAGTTGTTTTAGCAAAGAGAAACACAAACCACAAGGAAAAAAAAAAGAATACAGGGTGGACTAAGACAACTAAATGGAAAGTAGAAAAATAATACAGATAAGAAAAAAACATTTCTTCTTTGTCCCATTGTGTAACATTGGTCCAAGAGATACCTCTGCCAGCTTGTTAAATACCAGTTAGCACACAGCATCACCAGCACTGGGGTTTATTACCATGGCAAAGGCAGAATTCCTCAGCTCATATGAAGCACACAGCCAAGAGGTGAGACCACCACACTTTTTCTATTATTTTCTTTTTAAATGGACTTGCACAGAAGCTGAGCATCATCTTTTTATGGAGCAAAGTATTTCTCCTGCATTCACCTCATGATATTTCTACCCCCTCTAAGAAAAAATCTTAATTAACTTTTTAATGAAGAAACCATAGAATGAGCACTAATGCTTTACTGGTGAAGGAAAAACTGTATCCAGATTATTGTTTATAAGGATGTATTTCTTTTTTCACACCCGTTTGGGGTTGCTTTTTGAAACTACAGCCTAGTGAGTTGGGTGAGACATTCTTAAAGTCTCCAGTTCTCCAAACAGCTCCGGTTGTGAGCCGACTCCGGGCGTGGACGCCCCGGAACCTCACCAGGCTGCCCAGGACAGAGGGGGAGTGAAGTTAATCACGACTGACAAAACTGCTCGACTTCAGCTGCCACAGAGCACTTCTGATCTATGCAAAGCAGCCTGATAGTATCCCACAGAGCTATGATCAAAATCTGCCACCTGATTTGCATTTCCCAGTGTAACCACTCTTTTTTTCTCTCTTGCTCTATTATGTGGGTAGGTAAAATAGGTATTATAATGCAGGCTTCCTACTTGTTTTAGGATTCCCCCTGCAGAGGAAGGGAATCACTGTGTTTAAGGGGGGTTATTCATGTTTTCAGAAGTCAGAATAAAAGAAAGTTTCAGAAATTTGTTCTACCTTTAGATGGACTGCACCACTGCATAGTTATAAAAAGACTGGCAAAAATACATCAGCATTTCAGACTAAATATAGCTGTCAAGAAATGTATGTTTCTGAAAAAAACCAAAACCCTGTGCTAAAAAGAGCTCAGTTTTTACACATAATAAAAAGGCAAATGCGACTGCTTAGTCAATAAGCTGGTAATTCCATTACAAAAACCATGGAGAGGCCTAAAAAATTGTAAATACATCAGATACTGGTTTGCTCAGCCTGCTTGCAAGTAAATGTGCTAATGTTTTAACAAAGAGATGAAGTGGTAATTAATGCTGTGTTCCCAACACACAGAGCTGCTTGTTGTTGTTGTTTAAAATGGAATGGGAAAATAATTTCATTAAATTCCTTTAATTATTCCAGTCCTTATTTATCATCTTTCTAGAAGGTGTAAGATATCTCAGTAGTAAGAAGCCAGCGTGCACTTGGACAAATCTGATCCTCTTTTAATGAGTTCTTAGCCATTAATGTTTATAATATGGAAAAAAAGAATTCATCACTTCCAGACTTAAGAAAGTTTGGACCTCATCTTGAAAAATGTGACAAAAAGACACATAAATCTAGGCTTGGGAATGATTTCCACTCCACGTGCAATCACTATTACCCACGAGACTTTGAGACATTACTGCACCTGCAAAAGCACAGGGAAGGTTTACAGTCAGTTGTGTCACAGAGAGAGCTCTGTGAGAACAGAGTTACATGTTCAATGGTCAAAAGAGCAGAAGACACTCAGCTGGCATGAGGATCTGCAAAAGGGAGTTCAGCTTTTAACTGCCATGGACTAGACCAGGGAAAGAGAGAAGCTGGTTTACTCCAGAGCTCGTCTTGCAGAACAGGACAACTGGCCCAGACTGCCACCAGCACGTGAGTCTGGACCAGTGGAAGCACCACAAGCCAGCACTGACACACGGCTGTGCTGAAGCATGGCAGGCACTGGCCAGTACCTTTCTGTCCTTGACCTATGGCAAACACAGTTTCACCACCTGAATGAGCTTTGAGTACATAAAAAACGCAGGAGGAAGAAAAAAAATAGGACACAAGTCACTAAGAGTACTCAGAAGAAGGATCTTCTAGTCCATCAGCTGCTGAGATGGGATCAGATTAGGAATGCAGAGGTGGCACAGCTCACTTCAGCAGGTCAATATCACCAGCATCTCTTAACGTGGCTTTCCCGAGCTCTGAAAAGTACCAACAGCCAAGCAGTTTAAACTCCCAGCAATTTGTAATATTACGTATGGATTAGGGACACTGCAAACAGACTACAGGCCAGAGAACTGACCTATTTATCTCGAGTGCATTCCTGCAACCTGCCTAAGTCAATCCAACCGCAGGCTGCTGCCACCCCTCGCCCGCCAGCCTTGCCTTGCCCGCTCTCCAGCTCCTCACACCAGCACTAGGAGAGGGAAGCTGTGCAGTCAGCCAGGCCAGCTCCCTGATTTGGCTTTTCTTTCTTTATTATTATTAAGCAGTCTGTGGTTACCAGTGTCAGCTGGAAGAAGAGAGCTGGGATGTTGCCTTCAAGCAACCCAAGTTGCGCTTACTTTTGAGCAGCCTACCTCAGGAAGTAAATGAGGGGTTCCCTAAGTTCTCTCCCTTCCCATTCTTCCCCCTCGATATCTTGAAATCAGAGCTACCAAGACAGCATAAAACCACAGCTAAACAAGTTCCTGAAATAATATTAGAGTGAGTACTCCTCCTTACTGCAATACACAAGAGATCATCTTCAGCTTTCCACGGACAACTACATTTTGTGGGCAGAATGATTTTAGTTTCTTCAGTTTGCTTTTCCAAAGCATCTTTTTAAGGACCAGACTGAAGGCCCAAAAGTGAAGTCTCTTAAGCTTTGCTTAAGTTAACTCCATAAGAACTCTGACACTCTCACACTGGCTTGAACTTTTCTATTTCCCCCAAATCCAGCTATAGTGTCTTTAGATTAAATCAGATACTAACAGAAGGTGGTGAAAAAAAAGTTAATTTACAGGCTTTAAAAATAGTCCTTAAAAATCTCTACTGTGGTCTAGCAGCAAATGAAGTTCTCAGATTCTATACATGATAATATTGAGAGATAAGAGCAGGAAAAAAAAAAAGGGGGTGCAAAAAATAAAGTGCACTGTGAAGGAGCCTGTGTTATAATTCCAGTTTTCATCAGTTAAGCCGTTCTAGTTACAAACAGGTTTGAAAAGCCATCCAGGCTAATTCAGTTAACCATTTTCAGATAATATGATTGATTTCTCCAGAAAGAAAAGATACTTCGACCCAAATCAGAAACCTCACCGTGGGGTATATAATTTGCATTGAGATAAATACTAATTATGATTTTCTGAAACAACCAAGATGAACTGTAAACACCTCCGGAGCTCTGAAGTGAAGCGGGTATTAAATCTCAACAACGAAACCAAAACACAAACAAACAAACAAAAGAAAAACATAGCAACTTCCATATTTCAGCTAACTTACCACAATAAGAGCATTCAACAAGAACTCCGTTAAAACAGAAACAAACGCTGATGCTTATGAAACATGCAACACCCTACAGACCTCTGAGGAGCTCTGATACTATCAACTTCCCGCAGAAACGCGGTGACATTTTCCATTAAACGCCTGACGTTATCAAAGCAGGACGCTTAGGGCTGTTTGTGACACATGAAAACACCACCAGTCTCCAGGGTCAGAGCCGAGCCAAGTTCAGAAATCAGACACCGTGTTGACCCGACTCCTCTGACACCACCGCAGGGTGCAGTTTAGTCTTAGCAGATATTGCCACCTGTCTTAGTTTGAAAGTCTTGGCTCTTCAACATCGTCAAAATGCCTCCCCAATAGACTCACCAATTGTTTCTGGAGTATCTAAGAGTTAGTAGGCACCAGCTGTTAGGAAGGGGACACCCAGGTACTCACTGCTAGCAGCTCAATACCGTTCTGCGTGGACACAAAAAAGGGGGCAAGCAGGCAGCAGCAGATGGGAGGACTGGGGACCATACAAAGGGAGAGGGAATCCACAGGGGAAAGCAGAAGGACGGGTAACAGGCAGGCCGTGCCACGGTGTAGCACAGCAGAGGGGACACCCTCAGCAGC
Source organism: Chloroceryle aenea (assembly GCA_013399075.1). Classification (NCBI taxonomy): domain Eukaryota; kingdom Metazoa; phylum Chordata; class Aves; order Coraciiformes; family Cerylidae; genus Chloroceryle; species Chloroceryle aenea. The sequence continues at coordinate 192,359 of VWZY01002343.1, forward strand.
AGCCACTACTAGAAGGGAAAAGCCAAGGGAGATGACCCCGGGATGCGGGGGGAGGTTCTGTGAAAGCAGGAGCCCTCTCTTCAGCAGGCAGGGAAAGGCCGGAGGAACCCCAAACGGGAGATGGAGGAAGGAAGAGGGTCTGCGAGGGCAATGGAGACGGCCAGGAGCAGAGGACAACAGGCAGGACCG
>VWZY01002343.1:230385-241545 GCA_013399075.1 Chloroceryle aenea
GCCCAGGCACTGGGTCTCTGCAGCAGCTGTTACTTCCCTCTGCAACAGGGGTCAGATGGACTGACAGACACGTGTCTGCCCCTTGCCCCGAGCACACTGACACCTCCCACATCTCAGCAGGGACCCCACCACTTCACCTTTGCTTCAGGTTAAAAAATTCTTGGTTATCTCCTAAACACAATTTAATACTGAGGGGTGAAAGGGGAGCCCCACCNCCCGCCGGGTGGGAATATGGCACAGCACGCTCAAAACAGTCACCAGGGGAGGCCCTGCCCCAAACAGTCACACTCCCCGGTGAGTCAGGATGCCAAGTACTTCATGGAACACGTCTCTGCAGGAAGACAGTGCCTCTCCCAGCTATGGATGTGCAATTAAAAGGGTAACTAGAACAGTCTCAGACCAAGCACAGTCAGCCTGAGCGAGATTCGTTCCTTCCAAGTGTGCAGATAAAAGTGCAAATATGCAGTTGATGTTTCTTTTCTAGTGAGGAAGCTCTGGTGCATTTAGCTGCCAACATCTTGAAGACCAGACCAAGAAGAAAAAAGAAAACAAACCAAAAAAAATAACCAAAAAAAAAAGCTTCCAGAGAGTTCAGCTTCACTTGCTACATGGTACCTTAACATCACAGTTCTCTTGCTTACTGCCTGCAGCCATAGGCTCAGTCCCGCTCACGGCCGCAGCAGGTAGTGGAATGTTGGTGTCGATGGGTTAGATGCTTCAGGGGCAGGAGGAAAGAGAAAACCAGGTTACAATCCTATACATGAATGCCACTTCTGGGAAGAGAGGGACCTCGAGGCCTCTTCAGTCCTGTGCTGCAGGGTAGGAGCTGTGGTGGTTACTCAGCTCCGAGCCGCCTGCGGCAAAGAGCAAGGGAGCGCTGTCTGGAGCGGTACCGCTGAGGTGGGGACCCCCCGGGAAGCCATCGTTGCCAGCCAGGGATCCATAGCAACCAGAGCACTGAGGGGTGGCCAAGCTGTGGGGAAAGAGACAGAAAAACCAGACACTGACTCTTGGAGATGAAGCAGGCTGTGACATTCAGCCATGGTATCTGATGGACCCGGCTTTGAGGAAACGGGTGCAAAGAGGGGAGCACCAGGCCCTACAGTGCTGGTCCAGAAAAGCCAGAACCTCTGAACCTCTCACCACACTTACATTTCAGGCCCTTGGTCAGGTTTCTCAAACTTCTGACCCTTCTCTCCCACACCTGGAGAGCTTCATCCAGGGACCACATCCCTTCCAAAACCTCCGCTGGAAAATGACAAGCTCCTCCCCTGAAGGAGTTCCTTGGAGACACCTCTGGTCCCCACAGCTGAAGGGGGATCCCAGCAAGACCAGCCCTCCTGTCTGCAGCCACTGCCCATTTCTGCCTGTCCACCCCTCAGAGCTGGTCACTTCTAATGACAACAGCTCCTTGCGAGCTGCAGACGAAACCAAACCCAAGACTTCTCGCCTCATCCACCTTGCCCAAGCTGCCTCTTGTACCAAATTTTTTCTCCTAAGAGCAGAAGCCAAGTGCTCTGTGGCTTCCACAGCAGGCAGCAGGACAGCAGCTGTGCTCACCCTCACCCAGCACAACACTCACCCTCCTTCTCTGGCCCCAAGCCGGGACAAGTCATCGTCGCTGTCGTAGCGCCTCGGATTGTCGAAGAAATAGGCTCTGGAGCTGTAACTGTGACTATTGACCATCCCTGCTGGAGTCTGGCAGAGAGAAAGGAGTGAGATTATTTGATGGTCTTCCCACCCTGACACCCCTCAAGCTACAGCAGCTTGCTCAGGCCTACCAAGTTCTGACTCAGCCTCTGCGCCCGGAAGAACAGCACCACGAAAGTCGTGGGCACCAGCTCCCAGAGGAAGAGAACCACTCCAAACACCACGTACTCCTCACTGCTCACTTCCACGTGCACCTGGGGAGAGAAGTTGGATGTCTCTGGATAATCTCAGCCACCAGCAGAGCTGCACAGCTCCCAAAGCTGGACAGACCTAGGAATGCAGAGAAACCCTTACAAAAGTAGGGGTTCCTAAACCTGAAGGGTGACCCTTACCCAGCTGCTGCAACTGGTTTTTGGTGAGGTGGTTCTCCCCAGCATGCTACAGGGGTACTGGTAGCTCCCTCCCCACACCAACTCTCCCTTGCACACAGCCATGCCTGATTAAGCATCACTTTTCTGCTCTAGTTGATTTGTCCCTCCTCTCCCCCCCAGAAGAAGAGTTGGCAGGCTAGGACTGAAAAGCCTAACAGGGAATCCCTCCTGAAGGAGTAGCCAGATAGAGGAAGACTCAGGTTTGCTGGGGTGGAGAGAGCAAGCAGGGCTTCTGAAGGCAGAAAGACAGCTCAGCTGGGGACTCAGCTACACAGACCCACCCTTCCCAATTCCTTCTCACCTCCACGTGCCCTCCCAGGACAGCAGAGGAACTGCCTTTTGCTTCTGCACTGGGAGGGGGTCCCAGACACTTACCTTGTCCGAAAGGTTGTCCCAGCCATAGTTAAAAGGACCAGGAACACTGTCTGGAGATATGGCCACAGCTACCAGGTTATAGCAAGCCCTTGAGGAATACAGAAGAGCAACTACAGATCCCACAAGAATAGCCTGGCAGACAGATGTTCCCTAGAACAGGAAGAAAAAAACCCCTCAGTTTTAACACAGGGAGCTGTGGCTTTCCCCCCTCCTCCTCAAACACAGGAGAAGCTGTGCAGGGAAGAATGACCTAGAACATTTGGATGCTGTTGCTAAAATATTCAGAGCTGGTTAAGAGCTTTCCCGTGTGATGAGTTCATTGCAGCAGCAGCTACGCAGCCAGCGGTGCCTGGGAGCAGGGACAGCTTGAGGCACAGCAACAGCATTGTCTGGATCTCACCAGCAGCTCCAAAGTGGTCTAGAGATGCCATCAGCAGTTGGGTACCCCTGGCATTGAACACAACACTTGTCTAGGAAAGAAGCCCCAAATATTTGGGGTGGGCAACTCTGAGAACAGGCAGAAAGACCCAGAACCTGACACCAGCACTGCTGTGGGAAAAGATGAAGGTGGTGACAAGCCACCTTGCAGAAGACACTGCCACAAAGCCACTCTGGATCCAGAGAACTGCCTCACATTGGCTGGAGGCATGTCCTTGCTCCTCAGCAGGCCACCTGCACGACTGTCACTGTGGTCCATTGTCCCTTCTCTTTACAAGGACAACAGAGAGAAAGCTGAGAAAGCAGCCAGAGCTCTGCTGTCAGTGTCAATGCTGAGGCTTTCTGGAGGAGAAGTCTGGGTCTCTTAAGCAGCAGAGAGCATCAGCAGTTGCCCAGAATCCAGGGTATGGTGGCCACAGGGAGCTGGAAGTGGCTGCCTACCTGGCTCTGGTGACAGCTGTCCAGAGGCTGCACTCTGCAGCCAAGTGACCTGAAGTGAGACACAGGAGCTGTGACTAAGCTGAGGACCTGCTCCCATGGGCCAGTTCTCCAGCTCAGCCTGGCTCTGGACACTAATTAACTTATCAACTTCACCAGCAGGAGTTTACAAACACAGCAGCTTCCTCTAGTTACTGCCCGAGGCCACCTCTGGGGCCTTGCTCTCAAGTGCTCCAGAGATGCCTGCTCTGAGGTTGGAAACTCCACCTGCCTGGCTGGTGAAGGCCTCTTGGATTCAAATGCTGTCTCCATTCCCTGCCTTGGGGGCATCCCCTTGACCGATTTGTGGAGGAGCTGCAAGAATAGGGTGAGGCATGAGCAGAAGTGTTACACAAATGCTCCATCCAGCTGTGAGCCTGCTGACTCAAAACCGTATAGCAAGGCTGGAGGGGCCTGCTGAGGCAGCTGCTGCCACTGGAAGGAGGAGGGCTGAAGCCATTTGACACCTGAGGCTGTGCTACCAGGTCCTGTACTGGGGTCCTTGTCAGCTCAGAATCAGACTGGTTTGGGTGGGNCCTCAAAGGGTAAGCACACTCAGATCCAGGGTGGAATGCAGCTATGACAGTGTAATTAAGGCACTGCCCTACCTTAGACTCGAGGTAGACATTTGCTGAAGACATCTTTCCTAGCTTGCACACGCAGCAGGCCAGTGAGATGGCACAGAGGATGAAGAGGCTGTCGTTGACTAGGGCACGGGCAAGGACTGTCCACCTCAGCTGGTTCTCTGGGACCTCCCCATGGATTAACATTGCACAAGTTAAGTTCACAACTAAGAAGAGGAGGCTGGTAAATATGGAGCCCAGATACAACAGAACCCTGGAGAGATTGGGGGAAAAACAAAGGTCAAGTCAGATAATTCTGGGCTCATTCTGCACCACCCTCTCCTGTCTCATCAGGCAAGAGAACCTCCCAGCATACCCAGTGCTCTGCTTGCTATGAAGATCACCCATCCCAGCAAGTTCCAGCTGCTGTATTGAGAGCAGAAGTCTGCAGAGTATTTGTTTGAGCTGCTCTCCTAATGCAAGAGCAGTGTAAGCAGTCAGGAGTTACAAGACTCATCTTCTGACAGGTTCTTATCTCCCAGATTTTGAGTGTTGCTCCAGCTCTGCATTAACTTCAGTCAATAAGCTGTGAGTCATCACAACTACTGCAACTTCTGTGTTGAAAGCCACTGGAGCTCAAGTTTTCCTTTATGGGTCTCCCTAGAAATGGCTGGGAAGAGCCTGGGCTGCACTACCACAAGTCTCACCTATTGCTCAAGCCTTAGCCTGCAGATCTTTCCTGGGGTGGGACAGCTCAGCATGACCTCAAGAGTTCATCTAGTTTGCTGCTGATGCTGTGCGTGGAGCCACAGCAGAGTAGGCTTGAGCTTCCCTGGCACCCTCAAAGCTCCCAGTTCCAGCTCAAGGCACCACACTGGTCCTTTGCTGGAGCACAGGTGTGGCACCAGTATGGGATGGGGGGTTCCTGAAGCTCCCATTCCTAGCAGGAGTTCACCACACACCAACTTGAAAGGCAACATTACAAGTGTCACTTACTTGTACTTGTTGAATTCAGCTGCACATCTCACTTTGAATATGACCTGGGGAAAGATTTGCACAGTGTTACTGAACCTGACCAACCAATCCCCTTGAGAGATCTACACAACAGGAGAGCCACCCCCAGGTGGACACCTCGAAGGACTGAGTTATCCATTGGCACCAGATCTGGCACAACACCCACTCAAGAAAGACTAGAACTGTGGCTTCTTTCCTGGAAAAGCCAAGCCCAAATGTAGGTGTCCAACAGGCATAAGCATATTTAGTACCTCATATGTGACAAGGACTCAACACCACCCCTAGAGGAGTTCATCAAAAGCAGGGAGCTTAGCACTCAGCAGTCACCAAGATCATTCAAAAATAGAGCTACTCTACCCAGTGTTCAGGCTGCAGATTTTAGGACCTTAGTCCTGCTTGAGCTCCCTGTTAGAAGAGGCTGCTTCAGCTGCTGTGCTTGAGCAAGACCAAGAGCTGATCTAAAATAGCCCTGTGGTTCTGGATTACAGCCCTCCAGGCTGTAACAACCACTTTGAGCTCACAGCTCCTCCAACCTGAAGATGTTTGGAGGTCAATTACACCTGAAAATGAACTCAGAGATGGTAGGAAGTCCTACAGAGGTGGAAGGCCCAGCCTGCCAAGTTCCATGGCACACTTGACCACCAAGTATACTACTAGATGGTGGAGCTGGGTAGCTCCTGCTGAAGCATATGGAGGCAGGACTTGGAATCAGAGTTGTTTTGGTTGGAAGAGACCTTAGGATCACCAAGTCCAGCCATTAACCCAGCACTGCCTGGTCCACCTTAAGCCATGTCCCTCAGCTCCACAGCTTGGAAACCCCTCCAGGGGTCATGGGGACTCCACCACTGCCCTGGGCAGCCTGGGACAGCCCTGGACAACCCTCCAGGGGAAGAAATTGTTCCTCAGCTCCAACCTAAACCTCCCCATGCACAGTCAGAACAAGCAGCATGGTGGCAGAACTACACAGAGCTCACTTGTCACGCTCTAATTCAGCACAGCCATGGCAGGAACTGGGTTCTGCCCAGTGAAGAATTCAGATCCTGGTACAGACCTCACCAGGAAAGATCCCAGGGCTGAGGTCATCCAGTCTCAGACAAAGCTTGTGTCCTGACTACAGACTTGGAAGGTACTCAGGGGGAGATGGAGAGACACCTAGCCAGTTCCAGCAGACACAGGGTCAGCACCAGCCCGCTGTGGGATCACTGCCCAGGTGCAGAGGTTTAGTTTCACCACTTTTGCAAGAAGTCCTCCCTGCCAGCTTCCAGAGAGTGGCTGCAGTGAAGGATCACTCCTCTTACAAGGCACCCTTAGTCAGCTTTTCTTCTGATGGGATTTTTTGGCTCCTACCTTCCAGTCAGCACTGAGGTAGCAATGTCACTCAAACTTCAGTAATCAGGCTCCTGCCAACAGGATTCCCAGAGACATGTGGGGATTTGAGGGTTGTCCAATCCATTATTGTAGCTTTGAGCATTTGAGAGCCCTCCTACCTCAGGCAGCTCCAGGAACCCTGTTCTGAGAGCAGCTTCACCATCTGGCTCCTCTCCCCCAGGCTGAGGATGAACTCAAGAAGCCCCCAGTGGGGATCCAGACACAGTGCTTCAGCAGAGGAAGCATCCAGCCCCAGAGCTGGAGGGCACAGCACAACAAGCAATCTCTGATGTCCCTGAAGCCCTCTACCCTGTTGTTCTGTCCTACACCAGCCCAGAGAAGTACAGGAGTGTGGCATAATCCACCCCGAGCCCCAAAATTCACCCAAGTTACAGGAAACACAGAAAAGACCATGGGGTGGTGACTTCAAAACAGAAGAATCCCTGAACCTTCATCCAATCACAGATGTTCCCCCTGGGTGAGAAAAGCCCCTTGGCCAAGCAGAGAAATGCCAGTGGCCAACAGAAGGAAGGTGCTGGTTCCTGCAGCAGCCCTGTGCAAGACCATCTCCAGAGACCCTCCCTGAAGACTAAAGCACACAAGGCTGTCTCAGGGTGAAGGGTGCACTGGCAACCTGAGCCTCACACTTGGACTGCTGCCATGAAAAGCAGAGGAGCTTTCAAAGCCCAAGGACAGCAGATGGAGAGGGCTCTGCTGTGCAGGACCAGTCACAGTCTTCCTAAGTAGGAACTACAGAGAGCTGCCCTCAAGCAGCTGCATTATGCCAAGTTGCTGCTAGCAACACTTAAAGCTTCAAAAGTTTCTTCAATTCCTGAGAAAAGCTCTAGGAGTCATGCAGGCACCTGCAGAAAATGAGGAAGAGGGCTCTGCTGGCCCAGAGCAGCAGGACTGAGAACGTTTACTCCTAAGCAAGCCTTTGGTAACAGTTTGGCACCACTCAGTTGCCTTTCTGGAACCCCAAGCCCTTTGAGCACTTCACAGCAGCCACAGACTTGGGAAGACAGCAAGACTGAGGAGAGCTACAGCCCTAGAAGTCCCCTGTGATGCCAGAGGTTTTGTGATGCAAGTGGAGAGATTTCACACAAGTGAATACCTTGCTCCCATCACTGAGCCCAGACAGTGAACTTGCTCCAGGTATGTTCTCAGAGCATTAAGAAACATGCTCAACCTTAGAAGGTGTACTGGAGGTGTCACAGCTGCTGATCTTGAAGGTCTCTTCCAGCCAGAGTGATTCCATGGTTCTGTTAATTGGTCAGGCAGCTGGATTGGACAATCACTGCAATCACTTCCAACTGGAGGAGTCCAGCCTGTTCTAAGGGAAGACAAGTGGCAGAACCATATCCCACGGATGACCAAAGGACCACTTCCAGCACCTGTACAAGTCAGGACCTTTGTCCCAGCACTGAGCTCAGAGAGCTTAGTTTTGGGACAGCCATTCCCAACAGGTCTGAAAGATCCAGGAGCTTGTCATTGTCTGATGGAATCAAATGTTTTACTCCATGGAGAAATCATGAGCTTGGGCTCTGGAGACACATGACATAACCATGTCCTGCCTTGACAGGAACATGAACACAGCCCTCTCAGTTGCAAGAACATCCACAGACAGATTCTTTCTCTCCCCACAGTCATTCAGCAGTGAGTGTCAGAGCAGAGCACAGGCTATTTTGGAACTATGCCCCACAACAAGTGTTCAATCTCCCCCTTGCCCCTCAGAGGAGCTGTGGGGCCCATGGGAATCAGTCAGCTATGGGATGGAGCAGTTCTGAGTTGAAGCAACCCCTTATTACCACCCATCCCTCCCTCTGAAGCAGAGGGCACGTGCTGGATGTCTGCTAGATGAGGAAGAGTGCAAGAATTGACAGAGGCTTTTCCAGAAGATACAGGACAGCCAGGACAAACAGCTCCTGGGCTGGATGCTCGTTCCATGCCTGTCTGCTCCAGTGCAATTAGAGCAGTGAGGGATGAAAGGGGCTGATGTCATCTCAGATGGAGCACTTAGAGAAAGCCAGACAGGTTAAGGGTTATGGCCATGCTGGCCTGGCAGAGCAGCCTCACCATGCCAGCAGAAGGCCTTACTCACTGTGGCACAAGGCTGCTGACTCCCAGGTGAGGCAAGGATGCCAAGCACTCAAGAAGGTCTTTGAAAGGGTCAAGGAGGTGGTTGTGGCCACACTTCCATGTACTCTGCTCCCAAGTGTGACCTGGGGGAAAGCAGAAGCTGGGGGACTCTTGGCAAAGGTGGCATTACTCAAGCAGGAGTCTAGCTGGCAGCAGAGCAGCTATTCCAAAACCACCCTGGGTTGGATACGTGAACCACACTTCTGCCACTTTGAGACAAGACTGGGAGTGGACCTGAGGAGTTTTGACCTGATGGATCATGAACTCCAGACTTCCCACAAAGGAATTCACTCTGTTAGGAGCTGGAGCAGAACAGAAGAGATGCTCCCAAGCAAATGGCATTATTACCCCTTTGGATGTTCCAGGTGCAAAGAAGGCAGTGACAAAAAGAAACTCACCACCAAAGAAGCATCCCCCATGCCTTTTATCTGGCCTCCAAGTCCCCTCAGGGGTCAGGAGGGGACAGGAAGAGGGGAGCCTCTCCCCACACAAAGGAGGAACACCAAGCAGTGTGAGGAGTTTAAATTCCAGCCCCAGAACAACCCCAAGGACAAAACAACACAAGCTCTCCACGAGCATTTGTTTCCTGGAGCTCTTCTCCCACTCAGCACCATTTCATCCTCAGCTTGTACACAGCCTGAGGAGCTCCATAAATCAAGCAAGATCAGCTCAAATATCTAGCACAGGCCAGGTTTTCTTCCACTGCTTCGTTGCTATTTCTCCAGCCTCTCCACAAAGGAGGCACTGTGTACAAAGACAGTTAGCCAGGCCATCAGCACAAAGCAGCCACCACTTATCTGAGGACACACCAGACCAAGATGACATCCTCAGAGCAGCAAAAGCCCAACATCCTCCTACAGGTTGCTACCAAGTGGCTCTTAAGACCTAGGAAGACACAGACCCTCCACAGAGGGTTCTGCTTGAAGTCAACACTCCTAAACACACCAATCATTTCTGGATCTTGAGCCACTTCAGCTCAATTGTTCTGCTTCCACCCCAGCTTCTCTTTCCTCCCAGGCAGGGCATAATCAAACAAGAATTGTCACTAAGTCCCCTAATACAAGGTGTCCTGTGCTTTAAGAGCAGCACTCAACACAGCCCAGCCCATCTCAGTGAGCTACCAGCACATGGCACTCTCCTGTCTGGAGAAGGATGGCTGAGTTTGATCAGCCTGTTGCCCAAGCAGAAGGCCAAATGCCATTGCTCAACATCATTTCTGGTGGTAAAATGGAAGCACCAAAGGCTTCCAGTCCATCTTAGCAGCACACTTTCTCCAAAGCTCTGGAGCTGCAGACTTCACTACCTACCACCACTGTGGGATCAGCCACGAACACCACCAGTGCTGGACACCCCTCCTGCTTGCACAGCCCAGCACCAGCTCTTCTCAGCAGCTAAGGTTGCAAACCCATTTTAACAAGTCATTTTATCCTTCCCCACTCTAGATTCTGAGCTCTTTTTTCTTCAAGCAGGATTTCCCTCAGCTCTAGGTCTTCAAGGAGAAAGAAATGGGCTCTACCCAGCCAGAGACCAATCAAAAACACATCGTGGGAGGCTGGGAAGCCCAAGAACCTATTTGAGTTGACTTTGCTGTTCTTCAAAGGAGCCTCTTAACAAGCCTGCAAAGAGGCAAAACAATTCAAGTCCAGCAACCAGAGGGAAAACAGAAACCCAGCTGCTTTGCGGTACCAGAAGACGGGATCCTTCCTCAGCTCACCTTTCAAGGGACACACAAAGGTGTCCCGGGTTGGAGCCATTGGCAGGTCAGGTTCCCTTTCCCAGACAAGATGGATTATGCACCATTTGTTATTTTGCTGCCGTTTCTAACGCGGACAGCTCTTTACCCCAGCTTCCAGGTGTTTGCATCCGAGGGGGGAGCTGGGAGAAGAAGGAAAACAGCTGAACAACCCAATTGCTCCAAGTCTCACATTATCATGTGAATGTGGATGTCCTCGGGAAAATGAAATCCTAACTCCCCTCGGTGACACATCGGAGCGATGGAGCGATTCCGCTGCGTGTTAGCGATTCCTTTGTGAGGCTGGTGAACAGCTGAGAGCTGCAGAGCAAAGAATCTGAACGACAACAACAAAGCTGGAAGGAAAGTACTGCCTATTTATGAAACAAGTCACCAAACTGGGAAGCGAGCGAGCAAAGGGCTGTTCACAAGAAACTGGAGCAGAAACAAAATATTCAAAGGAGGAAGGGGAGGAGGAGAAGAGCCAAGGCTTTAAAAGATAAAGACAAGTGAAAGGACTGGAGAAAGGAGGATTTAAAAAAACAAAAACCACAAAACAAGTGATGGGAAACCCAGCAAAGGAGGAATACAGCTCGGCAACAATAACAAGCAGCTCGGCGCTGTCCCAGTAGCGATCATTGTGCTGGGAAGGGGCCCACCTCTCCAGCCCCGGGCTGTTGTCTGAGGGGGCAGAAGGATCTTGGGGTTTGGTTTTTCTTTTTTAGTCGTGTTTTGTTGTTTTTTTTCCCCCTGACAAGCTGCAGAACAACAAGCCCGGTTCGCAGCGGAGGGATGGAGAGAAGGAGGGAGCGCAGCAACAATAGCAGAAGAGGCTCTAGCTGGTGACGTAATGGTTGGCACCACTCCAGGCCAGAGCAGCCCCTGCTGCTGCCACTTTCTGGTCCCCTTTAGAGAAGGGAAATCAATTCAAAAAAATAAAAGACGGCAAACAGTCGTGTGCTGTGTCCGTCCA
>VWZY01002343.1:254957-268027 GCA_013399075.1 Chloroceryle aenea
TCAGCTCAATTCTGAAAGGCACCTGGACACACTTGTACCTGTCAGCAGCAGGGCTCCTGAAGAGGTCCCACAAGCCTGCCAACCCTTGAACTGTGAAACAGGTCAGCAACACATGGCCATTCTCTTGGGGCATTTTAAAACCCTGCCGTGGATGCCCAGCTCAGCATGGGGTTTGTTTTCTTTCTCACAGCAAGGATGATGTGTCATCTGCCTGCCTGTTCTTCTGCCACTGCCAGCGGGCCACGGACCTGACACAGCCCTGTAGGAGGACAGCCCTGGGACAGGCTCTGACACTGCTCAACATCCACAGGCACCTCAAGCTCATGGGGGCTCCTCTGGTGGTAGGACTGGGAAAGAGGAGCCACTGAGGCTGTGGATGTGAGGGCAGCAGGGGTGGATGTGAGGATGAGGGAGGTGTGAGCAGAGGGCAAGGTTGAGCCTGAGAATCTGCCCCTTTCCCATGAAGTTAATGGCAAAGCTCCTGAGCTGGGTCCAAACAAGGAACAGGCGTGGGGTTGGACAGGAGCTGCTCAGCTTGCTTAGACCTGACACCAACGTGTGCTTCTCTAATTCTCTGTAAGCACCATGAGTGGGAACGGGGTGGAGGTGCCCCTTGGGCTTTGCTGGGATGAATGGAATGGAGTAGAATAGACTGTTTCAATTGGGATGGACCTACAGCAATCATCCAGTCCAACTGCCTGACCACGTCAGGGCCAAACAGAAGTTAAAGCACATTGTTAACGTGCTTAAGCACTGACAATCCTGGGACATCAACCACCTCTCTAGGAAACCTGTTCCAGTGTTTGACCACACTTCTTGGTAATGCTTCCTAATCCTAGAATCATAGAATCATTCTGGATGGAAAAGATCTTTAAGATCATGGAGTCCAACCATTGCCCCAGCACTGCCAGGGCACCACTGACCCATGGCCCTCAGCACCACAGCTCCATGTGTTTTAAATCCCTCCAGGGACAGCATCTTCATCACATGTTCAGTCTAAACCTCCCCTGGTGCACTTTTGAACCATTCCCTTGTGTCCTATTCCTGGATAGTGGGGAGAAGAGCTCAGCACCTCCTGCTCCACATCCCCTTCAGTTCCCACTGGTGACATCTCTGCCCAGTTGAAAGGAAAGGTAGATGAGTTGGGAAGTGCCTCCTTCAGCCAAACTGCTGGGTTAGACCCATGGAGGGAAGGCACTTTGTTAAGCAGCTCCATGCTCTCATGAAGCAGCATGTCCAAGACAGGAAGGGAGAAGATGCCAGCTCTTGCATGTTGGGGCTGGGGTTTTCAAGCTGCCCCGGGGAATGGATGCCAGGTAAAGAAAAATGAATGGAGGTTTGACATCTGGAGTTGCTAAGTCACAAAGAACGTAGGTAATAAAGCCCAGGGTTTTAGCAGGGAGGGTCATGGCAGGTTGGAACAGTTTAACTGGAGTTGTGTGTGTTCTGCTTCAATGGTTGTTCAAGAATTGTGGTTGGAGCTTCTTCTCAAGGGTCTCCTTAATTCTGTAGCTGGCAAGCACACGGTGGTTTGGACTGTGCAGGAGAAGAGCTGAGTGGTGTGGAGATGTGATGGAGTATAACCATGTCTCTTCTCCAGACAGAGGTTTCTGAGGACCCAGAGAAGGTTTCCACCGTTCACTTACAGCTTGGCCTACCACTTGTGTTCATCCTCAGCCAGAAAGAGACCTACGAGGCTGACAAGAGGACAGCAGAGTTTGTGGCCTGGCAGCTCTTGGGGAAAGCAGGAGTTGCCCTTTTGTCCAGGTATTTGCTCTCAGGTGTTTTGGGGTTCTCCTTGCTTTCTGTGATGTATCTGAGCTCGATTACCCCAGCACCAGGGTGACAGTCAGTGGATTTATGCATGTTTGGATGAGAAGCAGATAAACTTGGCTAAGTCCTGCAAGAGAATGTCACACTTAAGGACTTGTCCAGAATCAGGTTAGTTTAGTTTCAGACTGGCTGGGAGTGTAGAAATGTCTGAGTCTCTTGCTGACTTAGAAGTAGAAAACCAATCAGACCAAAAGAGATTTTGAAAAGGAAATTTAGCCCAGATGGAAGGCTTTTATTTTGCCCTCAAATTAAGGGCAGAAGGAGATCCACTAAAGCAGGGGGCTGGTGGGTGCTGGGATGTGATGGGGGTCTCCACTCAGTAAGTGATTCCTCCTCAGTCAATGAGGGCTGAGCTTGACCAGCACGCTTGCTCCTAGGAGGACAGAAGATAGGGAGATCTGGTTCCCTTTGCAGCTGACCACCAGTTACTTATCTCTGCTCCATGGGCTCAGGACCAGCCTTGTGTACACCAGGCTGGCTTGTGTTTGCAAAGGCTTCCGTGGTGTCTTGCCAAGGGAAGTGTGCAGCCCCCGTGGGTGCAGTTGCATGGCCTCTGGGGATGTCTGCTGGCAGCTGTGCAAGTGGGAGGAGGTGGAGGAAGGATGGGTGTGGGATCTTATTCCATCTCTCTGCCACTGTGGTACCTCCTTGTATGGAAGCGCTTCTTGGCTGCATTTACTCATGAGCTGGAGTCCACCAACAGAAGCTGCACTGTGATGGGACTACCAGTATGTGAGCAAAACCTTGGGTCACAGAATCCTGGAATCACAGAATGGTTTGGGTAGGAAGGGACCTTAAAGATCATCTGGTTCCAACTCATCTGCCACGGGCAGGGACGCCTCCCAGAAAGCCTTGTCCAACCTGGTCTCCAACATTTCTAGGGATGTGGCATCCACAACTTCTCTAGGCAACCTGTTTCTGTGCCTCACCACCCTTACAGTGAAGAAATTCTTCTTAATGTGTAATTAAAATCTACCTTCTTTCTGTTTGAAACCATCACCCCTTGTCCTGTCCCTGCACTCACTGACAGAGTCCCTCCCCAGCTTGCCAGTAGGCCCCCTTTAATTACTGGAAGGCCACCAGAAGGTCTCCCTGGAGGATTCTCTTCTCCAGACTGAACAACCCCAACTCTCTCACCCTGTCCTTACAGCAGAGGGGTTCGAGCCCTTCAAGCCCATCTTCATGGCCTCCTCTGGACCTGCTTCAACAGGTCCATGTCTTTCTTACTCTAGGGGTCCCAGAGCCAAAGTCACAGAAAGGGAATACAAGTCCCTCCCAAAATAGGCACGTTACTCAGTGCAGTCCCACCAGAAGGTCACATGGAGCCTATTTTTCCACCACTGACATTGATTCCGGGTTCCTGCATGTTCTTGGGGGCCCTGAAGCACAACTCTTGCCAGCCAAGCAGGCTGAACAGAGGGGTTGACCTTGCACATCACCCCATCTAATGCTCACTTTGTATTCTGGCAGGGACCTCGTCGATCTGAACATTCTGCTGCGGTCCAACGTCGCTCTTAAGACCCCAGATGAGGTTAGATGCTGGATTTCTTTATTGTACAGCTCTTATTTCTCTAACTGCTGGTCATGGTGGTCTTGAGAGGTGTTGGGGTGTTGCTCAGTTCCATTGTTACTTGCAAGCCATCCCAGAAGCTCAAGGGGAATTGTCTTTCCCTAGATGCACGTGCGTGTTTGGAACTGCTGGAGTGTGCTACTGCAGAGCAGCTGTGCCTGCTGGTAAAGATGAAATGCTACATTTATGTTGGGTTCAGAACAGAAGGTGACATCTCCATGACACCTTAAGGCAACAACACAAGGTTGAGAACTACTTGAGGTAGGAAGTCCAAATGCAAATTCCCTGAAGACATGGACTTCTGGAGGCCCTTGCCACTCCTTAGGAAAGGCTTACAAAAGATGGGAGAAAATGAGCGTGAAAGTAAGAGCAATGTGAGTGCAACCAACCAAAGATCTGTGCTGATGTAACCAAAATGCTTCTGGCAGTGATCTGGGAAAAGGGCAGGGTGGAAGTTTAATGAGATTGATAGAGATGAGCTAAACTCTGAAGGGACCAGACTCAGCTTGTGAAGCAAGATGGAATTTGGTGCCGACAAATGCCAGGGAGCGCCCCTTGCCCCGCATTTACCTGAACTGTCACACTTGTGATTGCAAAGATACAGGATCAGACCTGAACCAGAGCATCCCCCTGAGGGCTTCCCATGCCCTGCTGAGAGACTGCATGTTGTGTTTCTCCTCTTAGAGCCAAGGGGAGGTGCCAGCAATTTGTCATTTCTCTCAATTCCTTACAAAATTCATTTTCTCCGAAGTGCCTTTCGCTGAGACGGTGCCAGAACTGTTTTTAAGCTGACAAGGTCTCATTTCTGAGAAATACATTTTTGTTTTTCCTTTCCATGGGTTGGCAGCCTGTCGTACACTTGGGAACACTCTTCTTGGGTTTGCTCCATGAGATAAAGGACTGTTGTGCCAGTTTCCCAGGCTGTGGTGGGCTGCTCCAGCCCAGCCTGACTCCTCTAGATGAGGGGACAGCTGGGTGGACTCTGGACCTCCCTGTTCTCCTTCACTATTTGGCCACTGGGCTTTTTCTTGTGGTGGTGGGTCTGTGTTAAGATGTTAGGAGCTGGAGTGGGTGTTCATTATCACTGCTCCAGGCACAAGATTCTCACAGAGACACGAAAAAACTCTCATGCACAGATGAAATTGGGCCAAAGAAACACACCCCACATTGCTCCCCCCTTTGACAGCTTTAGGAATCTGGTGACATATCCCAAAAATAAGGAGTTGGATGATGGTGTCCCATCAGCCTCGAGTTTGGTTTGTGGACAGAATGGGCACAGGGTGATGTTTGGCTCCCACTGATGTATTCTGTTTTCTTTAGGGAGTGCCAATCAAATACCTGGTCTTGGAAGACACTGATGAAGTTATAACCCTGGTGGAAGACAAGAACAAGGTCAAACAAATCCAGGAAGAAGAGGAGGAGGAAGAGGAGGATGAAAAAGAGAGTAACAATCAAGGTATGCAACTAAATAGTGAAAATCTGACTGTATTCAGATAGGACATGTGACTGGCAGCTGCTAGAGACATACAGGTGTATGTTGAAGTGTTAGAGAACATTCATGTGCTTTTCCTAAGAAAGGTTGGACCAGATGATCCTTGAGGTTCCTTCCAACCTGGGATTTGATGATACTTTTGCAAATCCAAGGCAGAGCATCAGTCACTTCACAGTTGTACAAACTGTCTCTTTCGTTCTCTGCAGGTCACTGGAGTTTAGGGACAGACAGGTGGAATTTTTAGGGGAGGCACCAGGGAATAAAATCAGCAGCTGTTAGAGGAACAGTTGCAGATGTGCTGCATTAGGGACACACACTGCTTGAGTACATCCAGCTTCAGGCTGCCCAGGGATGTTGTGGGTGCCCCATCCCTGGAAGTGTTCAAGCCCAGGTTGGATGGAGCTTTGAGCACCCTGCTCCAGTGGGAGGTGTCCCTGCCCATGGCAGGGGGGTTGGAATGAGATGATCTCTAAAGTCACTTCCAACCCAAACCATTCTGTGATTCAAGGGCATGAGCTGTTTAAAGTGCACCCAATGTTGTCTCCTTTCCAAGCGTCAATCGAAGTGCCGCAGAATTATCAGTTGCTTTGGAAAGGTTTGAGACATGTTTTTCTAAGAGCTGTTCCAGACTTGCCTTCCCCAGGGAGACAACACTGGCCCCTGCAACTCTCCCTTGAAAAAACATTTGTTTTCCATACAGAATTGGCTTTGTTTTCTAAAAAAAAAAGAAAGAAAAGGCAGTGCAGGATCCCAGAGGAGCTGACGTGCTTCAAAAGTAGTGCTCAGATCTGAGGGCACAACGGTGTGAGATGGTGTAAGTGCAATTCAGTGAGTGTGTCTGTGCCTCCACTCCCCCCTTAACTCCCCTCACTATGAGGTGGTTGCATAACCCCCTGCTGAGAGTCACAGTGTCTCTGCTGAGAGGTGCTGGCTTCCAAAACCACACTGCTGGGGTGGCCAGAGGGGTGTAGTTCCCTCTGCCCTGTCCTCATGCACAGCTCTGGCTTCCTTGCAGACGTTCAGGATGATCAGGTGGTGGAAGCAGTTTCCAGAGACAAGAAGCGAGAGCTGCCCCTGGAGCAGATCCGTGTCCTGACAGAGGAGACCTTCCACTCTGCCCTCCTGGAGACTGCCCGCACAGTGGTCCTGTTTTATGCCAGCTGTGAGTATGACATGTGGCCTGGCTGTCCCTTCTGTAGGCTCACTGATGCTGTGCTCACTCTCTGATACACTATGATCAGTGTAGAAGACCTCAGTGTTCCCAGGGATCAAACACAGGACGAGAAGGAAAACTCTGATAGCACAAACTCACGGACAACCTGGTTGCTCTTTGGGGCACAGAAGCACAAAGTCCAATTTTCTTCCAAGTCTTTCAGAGCTTGAAGCAGCTTAGGGTGCAGAGAATCTTTAACGTGGCTTTGTCAGAGAGCAGGGTGAGGCTGGTCTGTCACCTGCATGTCCCTCAGTGCTGTGTCTCTCCCGTGTTTCAGGGGAGGCAGTGTCCCTGGCAGTGCTGCAGTCTTACACCGAGGTGGCCAGTCACCTGAAAGGTAAGGTCTGAGTGCTTTACAGCTGGCATGGACCTGCCCTGGCTGTAGAAACCAGAAAACTGGGAGGATATTGATGTTGCCTCACTCCCTCACCCAGAATATACTCATTTTTTTCCCCTCAAACTCTTAAGGAAGGCATAACCACACCAGGATGCTTACAGAGAGGCTTTTCTTGCTTGCTGTGGGATCTTTGTGATCTGGTTTTGCCTTGATAAAGCCATGGGAGTGGGAAGGCAGCCTTCTGCAGCCACCCTACGTTGGTGGAAATGGGTACACACCAGCTGCCCAAAGTGTCTCGCAGCTGAGATGGTGGTGGTGGGTGCAGTGACAGTGTGTTGGGTGATGGTGGTGATGATGATGGTGATGTTGGTGGGCACAGTGAGTGTGTGATGAATGATGGAGATGGTGGTGATGTTGATGGGCACAGTGAACACCCAAGAACATGGGGAGGCAGAGCACCAGCAGCAGTGGGTGGCACAGAGTGGGTTTTGGAACAAACAGCAGATGCTGCAGCCTGTATCCCAGAAACAGGGTCCTCTTTGTGCCCCTCAGGTCCTGCACAGGCCAAGCAGATGTGCTGCCTGCTGCACAGTGCACCAGTGTGCTGAGTGGCACATCAGATCTCCTGTCCTTGGAAGCACTTGGTCTGGAAAGGAGCAGTAATTGGCCATGGCTTTGGTGGAAAGTGTGACAGACAGGTGCAGGCAGGCCCAGATCCACTGGGAAGAGGATGGTGTCAGGAAGAATTTACAATGATGGTGCCTTCAGGGCCTGGAGACTGGCTTAATTACATGGGAAGTCTCACAGGCAGCCACAGAACTCCATAAATAACACATGATTGTGAAGAATCAGCAACACTCAAAGGCCTCACTGAGGTCTTCATTGCTCCACGGTTAGTGGAGAGAGGTGGGTCCTGCACATCCATTGTTCTTACCTGGGCTGCATCTCTTCCAGAGATGCCTCCTCCTCCCCCTGGCTGCAGGGGACACCCAAGTGGCTTCATCCCCAACTCATAGCAGCACAGTGGGGAGTTCCCGTGGATCTGGATCAGAGTTGTTCTGGCACTTCTGGAGGTGTCTGATGCCTTCTCTTGTTTTCTTCATCAAGGCTCATTTCTCCTAGTGATAGCACTCCCCTGGGCCTAAGCACCATGTCCTGTGGACCACAAGCCGGATTCAGGCTGAGCTGTCAGCCCTGGGGACGTGTGTAGAGTGTGCTGAAGACCCAGACAGTTTTCTGGGAAGCAGATACAGTGGGAGTTGCCTGCAAGAAACCCTTGTGGGAACGCTGCGGACGGGGCTGTGGTGTGGATGAAAGTGGCTCTGCATTCAGAATTAGCATAAAGGGAAAGTCACCAGCAGCTTTGATCTGGTCCAAAATCCTGGAAATAAACAGGAAAGCTCAGGGGGGGTTGTTGTTGTTAGAGATGTTCTGGTTGTTGATGGTTTGGGGTTTCTTTCAGTCTCCCCAGCAGTCACACCAGCTAGAGGAGCGACCCGACAGAGTCAGTGGATGAAATCCTGCCTCTTCCTGAGCCAGTGGCCAAACCTTTGGCTGATTTTGTGTGGCCAGGCTTTCACTGTGTGTTTTTGGAATCATTTGATAACAATCTCGGTACATGGGAGCAGCCACGGGCAGATTCTCAACAGACATTATGAACTCACTGGGATCAGGGCCTTTCCTCTGTGATCAGTGAGGTCCCATTAAGGATTCCCAGGCCAGATGTACCCTGTGGAATGACTCCAGTCTGCTTCCCCTGCTGTGACCTCGGAGAGGATGGAGAAAGGTGACATTAGTGAATCTGGAGATCCTTTTTTCTCTGCTGCTTAAGGAGCTTCAGTCACAGGCAGGCAGCCAGGGGAGGTGGAAGACCTAACAGGATGGAGGTCCCTGGGCTCTCAGTTCTGACCAGGATGAGGGAAAACACAGCAGTGCAAGGGACAGAAGCCTGGATCAGGATGATCTTGAGCTGTGCAGGACTGAGAATAAAACAAGGGGTATGGCTTGGGACAATCTCCAAGCTCCTCCAAAACCCCTGGTATTCCTGTGTGCCCTCTGGGGTGGAGCTTTTTTCCTAGTAAGGACTAAGAAGCCAAGACCAGCTGTCTGAGACATGAATCACCCTCTCCAGAGGCACATTTTGAGTTGCAGAACCAGGTGCCACTCTTGATGCCAACTCTTTGTACAAAGTGGTGCTGAGAACAGGCCATATGAGATCGAGCGTGAGGGAATGGAGGAGGCTGGAGACTGGGATGACCCCGTGAATCATCCAGTAACAGATGTTCAGCAGATCATCACAACATTAAGTTTATAGCCCCCTAAGTGTTTTCCCTTTGATGAGAGATCCAGTCTAGTGAGAGATAAAAGAGCAACATCTGTCTTGCTGAATGGAGCACGTTTTCTGCTCTTGCAGCACGGATGTGCCGGTCTCGACACCACTGGGGCTGTTTTCTTGCAAGATGTGAATTTATGGCAGCAGCATCCCTGGGAGAGGAGAAGATGTGAAGGTGAAACAGTGCTGAGCATTTCTTAGGTCTGTCATTGGCCTTTCTTGGCAAAGAAGAGACCTTCTGGGGGCCTTTCAGGACTTGAAGGGGCCTGTCGGAAAGCTGGGGACAGACTTTTGAGCTGGGCCTGTTGGGACAGGACAAGGGGGGATGGTTTAAACTAAAAGAGAAGAAAATCAGACTGGAGAAGATGAGAATATTTTTGAATCTGAGAGTGGGGAGAGCCTGGCCCAGGCTGCCCCGAGAGGTGGTGGCTGCCCCATCCCTGTCCCCATAGCAGGGGAGGTGGCCGGGGCTCTGAGCACCCTGCTCTAGCTGAGGCTGTCCCTGCTCCCTGCAGGGAGTTGCACTGGATGACCTCTGGAGGTCCCTTCCAGCCCAGACAGTTCTCTGATTCTAGCTTCTCTTTTGTGTTGTAGCCTTTGGACCAGTGAGCAGTTTCTAATGCCAGTCCTGCCCTCCAGAAGATTAGAAGTTGAAGGGATTTGTGATATTTTGTTGTTGTTGTTCCTTATAGTGAATGATTTCTCTTGTCCTGGTTTTACAGACCCCCAGGACAGAGGTTCTCACTGTTGCTAGTCCTGGTAGCTCCTACAATCACAGGATAGTGGGATCTTGAGCTCCTCTTTCACCTGTCCTCCCCTCCAGCAGCTCAACAGTTCCACACGGCCGAACAATCTGTTGCTTGAGTGATCCAGCTCCTGCAAGCACTGCTGGCTCAGCAGCCAATAACACGCTGCAGACTGGGATGGGAGGATGATCATCCTCTATGGGGTGTTCCTCAGGACAGATGGGGCAACTTTGAAGCACTCTTGATACCTAATCCCCCGAGGTTTTATCCAAATGCAAAACCTCCTATTTGAGGAGCCTTAGTGCAGCCTTGCAGCCCCATTTTAACAAGACATCAAGGCCCTGTTTCCACGTCGTTCTTTGTTCAGAGTTGGGCAAGACACGAGGTTATGTGGTAAGAGATGATGAGAACCAGCTACACTGGAGCCGAGGTGTGAAATAAATCCAGGGACAGGCTTTTTTATTGGAGATGTTATTTCGGCGCCCGGAGAGTGACACAAACCATTTCTGCTCTCGGGGAGTGTTTTGACAGCTCCTGACAGTCTGAGTGGAATTGCAGACCCTCTGCTCCCTGCTGCTGCTTGCTCTTCTTGCACGAGAGTTTGACACAAGGCAGAACAGCAGCAAACTCCTCCTGGGAGCAGCAGAGCAGAGCCTAAAATGGGGGTTGCAGAAAATGGTCTGGTGGGATGCCAAGGACATAGGGGTAGGGGATAGAGCAGATGCTAAGGTCACCTCTGCCTTCACCTTGGTCACTGGAGAAGTCTTGGCCATCCCTGGCAGGCACATTTCTAACCTGTGATTGAAACCCTTCCACAGCTCTGCCCAAAAGAACCATGGAACCCCAGACTGGTTTGGGTGGGAAGGGACCTTACAAGGCCATCCAGTCCACCCCCTGCAGGGAGCAGGGCCATCTGCAGCCAGAGCAGGGTGCTCAGAGCCCTGGCCACCTCCCCTGCAATGGGGACAGGGATGGGGCAGCCACCACCTCTCGGGGCAGCCTGGGTCAGGCTCTCCCCACCCTCAGCACCAACAATTTCTTCCTTAAGCTCAGCTTAACTTGGCTGTGTTTGGATCTTAGCAGCCTGTTTTAATATTTGGCCAAACCTCCCTCCCTGGGAGTGGGCTGTTGCTTGTCCTTGGCCAGCTGGCCACGGATGGTGATCTCACTGTTGCCTCCAGAGCAGACTTTACATATTGTTAGGTTTTTATTGTTTCTTTCTTCCAGGCGATTTCCAATCAAAAGAACCACAGTTCTTTGGGATTTTCCTCAGGAGGCATGTCTTCTAAACCTCTCCAGATTCTCTCTCATCTCTTTAGGCCTTTCCAAAAACATTTCCCAGCCTGACTTGATGGGCTCTGCAGAGGTCTCTGGGACAGAGGAGCATCATTTTCCTCTCATGTTTTGCAGATGCTGTTGATAGTTCATGCCAGAATGAGCTTTGCCCTCTTCTGCAGCACTGATGAGCTGATGTCCATCCTGATTCTCATCACAGAATGCTGCTCTTGTTACACTTCACCCTTCAAATTGCTCTCTGGGCTTGGGATCATTTGCAGATTGGATGTGTGTGTTTTATTCCATCAGCCAGGCCTTTAATGAAAATAATGATCAGAATCAAAGCCAGGCCAGACAGAGAAGAAACCTTGGCTGGTTTCATCTGCTGTACTCTTGAGAAATCCTCATCACCTGTCCTGGCCCTGGTTTCTGGACACTTTGTGATGGTCTGCCTCCCTGTGTGTACTTGTCTCTTGGTTTCATCCCATCTTTCCCATGAAGCTCTTGAATCCTGTTCAAACAAATGAAGGGAAGGCATGAAGATGTCCAAGATATGGCATTCCTGCAGTGGGCATGGATGATGTATGGCCTCAGGACTGTACACAGCCCTGCTGTCCTTGGCATGCCTGCATGTAGGTAGGAGACAGCTCAGGCAAGGCTGGCAACCAGAGGGTGGTGGCTAGTGAAGCTGGTGATGGTTCACATGCCAGCTGGTTGGCACAGACTGAGCCACGGACCCACAGCAGCGTGTGCTGGTCTTTGCCCAGCCTGCAGATGAAAGGAAGGCTGATAAGGACATGATGTGTGCAGTTTTGGGCTCCTCACTGTGAGAAAGACCAATGTTGAAGTGCTGGAGCATGTCCAGAGAAGGTCAATGAAGCTGGGGAAGGCTCTGGAGCACAAGGGGGGTGAGGAGCAGTTGAGGCACCTGGGGCTGTTGAGCTCTGACAGCTCCTGAGAGGAGGCTGGAGCCAGGGGGGTCGGGCTCTGCTCCCATTGAACAAGGGACAGCACAAGAGGAACCGGCCTCAGTTGTCCCAGGGGCGGTTTGGGTTGGAGCTGAGGAACAATTTCTTCCCCTGGAGGGTTGTCCAGGGCTGTCCCAGGCTGCCCAGGGCAGGGGTGGAGTCCCCGTGATCCCTGGAGGGGTTTCCAAGCCCCCCGTGGAGCTGTGGTGCTGAGGGCCAGGGGTCAGTGGTGCCCTGGCAGTGCTGGGTTAATGGTTCCACTTGATGACCTGAAAGGGTTCTTCCAAGTAAAACAATTCTGTGATTCTATGCTGGAGCTTCAGGCACTGCATCTTGGACTCCTGGAGAACATGCAGGGACCCAACCTTTGTTTGCTTCACTGCTTATGAATCCCCTGAGTTTATCAATTTGGTGAGACCCATAAGAAACTTTTAGTACCAGGAACCCAAACTGGGCTGTCTGCTCTGTACTTCCCAAGTACTTTCCCTTACCTGTCAGACCCCCAGCTCTTCTAGGGTCCTAAAAGTACCTTGGAGATGAGGAGCTTGCACAGGCAGGGTACAGTGAATGCCATCAAACTGCCAACATCTGCCCTGTTTATGTGACCTTGAACTCTTTCCTTCTGCACTGGGCTCCACCTTTTAGGTAGAACAGAAGCCTTTCAGTACTGGGCACTTTAATAAATGAAAAAACCTTGAATTCCTCAGCCTCCTCCATTCCAACTTCTACCATCTTCATCCCTCTTTCCTGTAAGTGAGGGCCTACACTGTTTCCTTGCCTTGGCCTAATTCCAAAGGTATTTCCAGTACCTTTCTTTACTGCCTTCTATGCTCCCGGACAGTTGCCTCAGGGTTTGATNTGATGTGTGTTTTTCCCTCTAGGAATTCAGGGGGTTGTGCTCTCTCGGGTGAACTGCTGGGACTGGCCTGGTGTTTGCACAAAGGAGAATGTCACTGAGTTCCCCAGCGTCAGGATTTACCAGAAGGGAGAGAGATCAGTGATGTACGATGGCATGTGGGGAACTGAAGAGCTGACCAGCTTCATCATGCTGTAAGTATCTGTTAATGAGGCCCCACATACTAAGACTGGCACATCTGCTGGATGGTGGTCTGGATACTTCATTGCCTGTGTCATGGAAATCCCTTTTTGGAAAAATAACATCAAATTGCACAGTAGACCTGGTTTGGAAATTAACTTTTTCTGCTTTTCAGTGTCAGGCACACACCTGCTCTTGGACAGTGCTTCCATCTGTTGTCATTGTCCCTCTCTCTTTGCTGGAATTCCTTCTCTGATACTTTTAATAG
>VWZY01002343.1:269744-284383 GCA_013399075.1 Chloroceryle aenea
TCTGGCCTCTCTCCAGTAGTTCCTTGTCCCTCTTGAACTGGGGAGCCCAGAACTGGACCCAGTACTCCAGAGGTGGCCTCACTGGGGCAGAGTAGAGTGGGAGGAGAACCTTCTTCAGCCTGCTGCCCACACTCTTCATCCCACAGCTCAGGAGACCACTGGCCTTCTTGGCCAGGAGGGCCCATTGCTGGCTCATGGTTACCAAAGGGATAGTGAGGGGGATTCATGGGAGGAACCAGACTGGATCTGTCTGGACGTGGGAGCTCAGACTCCTTCCTAAATAGAAGTTGTTATTTCCTCATGCAAACAAGAGCCTTGGAAGTTTCTAGACAGCTCTGCGTGGAGCCCACAAGCTTGCCTCTTCCCTCAGGGCACGCTTGGTCTGCAACCTGGAATGGCATCCACAGTCTGGGGCAGCTCAGCCGCAGCTGCCAAGGGAGATGAAATCTGTGATGCTTCCACCGCCTGTAACCTTTGGGGTGATCCAGCGTGGTGAAAAATGGCCTGAGGGTGCAGAAAACTGGAGCCAGCTCTCGTGGCACCAAACCCAGGCCAGAGTCAGGGAAACCACATTGCTGCTCTTATCAGCCTGCAGACTTATCTGGAATTTCCAGTGATTTTCTTGCGGCAAGAATTCTTGCTGTAACCTGAACAAGCAACGCGCCGTGTCACAGCCCGTGCCCTTTCCAGTTAACTGAAACACAGCAATGAAATGTCCACTTAAAGAAAGCCCTGGATTTTTTCCAACACTTAGCATCAGAACTATGTTAAGAAGCCCTTTGGTGGGCCTGTGCTAAAAGAGGCTCGTTGGAAAATCATAATTACAGTTTATTCCCAAAGGGTGAATGGTGTTACTAGGGGAAAGAAGGAGCATTCTCCTGGAAATCNGGAGCTGTCAGAGCCAGAAGGGCTCCCCTCAGCCTCCTTCTCTCCAGGCTCAACAGCCCCAGCTCCCTCAGCTGCTCCTCACCACCTCTCCTATGGCCTTCTCTCCAGTAGCTGGGGCACGGACAGGTCCACCAAGGGTTTGTTGCTGAAGTTCTCAGCAATCCTTTTTGGCTTCTCCTATGGGTTGTTTTTCTCTCAGCTCTGATTAAAGAGCTGGAAACCAACATCAAACCCACCCAACGATTGGTGGTTTCTCTATATCACAAGATGAACCAGCCAAGTTGTGTCACCAGCTTTGTTGTGTGTGTGTTGTCTCCGACGACGTCTGAACCCTCAACGAGCCACTCCTTTAAGGATCTAAGCTTCTCTTTGGAAAGGAAAATAGCGTGAAGGAAAGTTTGTGGTCCCAGGGAAACACAATGGAAAATACGGCTTTGAGAGTTGCTGGAAAGCAGGAAGCAAAGAACCAAAACTTGACCGTTTGTGAGCCAGCCTCAGTCTATTGAGGCCTGAGTCACTGGTCCCAGGAGCTTGGGCTGGCCAGTTGTGATATGACAGTGAATGTTATGAGGAACACTAAATAGTATCTGAATGAGATCTTAGGAAGTTCTAAAGCAGCATATATCATGGCTGTATCTGAGAGGTAACTTGGAAAAAAAGACTTCTCCAAAGCGTGTGATTTCTCACTCTCTTTTAAATCAGAAGATCCCTTTTTGTTGCTTTCAATTGCTCAATACAAAGAGGGAGGGGTGGTGGTGTTGAAATCTGCCCTGTTTTCACCCTACCTTTGGCAGCAGCGATTTTGATCTCTGATTTATAACTGAGGGTTACAAGCTCATATGCTATGGCTTGCATGTTCTCACAAAGCTTGTCCCTCCCGTGGATCCAGCTGCCTGAAACTGAGGGTTTATAATGGCATCAACCAGCTCTGGAGGCAACTTCATTTCAAGGCTCTACTCCCAGTCTCTCAGCACAGATAGATTCAGTTGTGATGGATCAAGAGCGCCCCAACCTGATCCTTTCCTTCCCATCCTCTACCTGATCTTGCCATCCCCATAAGGTGACCATCTCCATAAGGCACCATCTCTAGAAGGTGACCATCCCCAGTAAGGACTCCATAAGGCGAGTGGTGGAACTCAGCAGCTGCTGCACGTGAGTTTATGCTGAGCTGCAACAGCAGAGGTGCTGCTCTCTCTTTGTAGCTGCACAAAGTGGTGGAGCACAGTGGGTCTGCAAAGGCATTTAGCTTTTTGACCTTCCCTCCCCTAGCTGGATGGCCACAGCAGACCCTCCTGGCTCTGAGGAACTGGCTGAAAGCCAAAAGCACTTGGGGGAGAGGTTGGTTTATCTGCTAGGCACTCAGCACTACTCCAGTTAAGCCCTCATCAGCGGTTTCTAAAAGGTCACTGGGATTTATAAGATTTCTGTTTAGATTTATATTGGTCTCCTGTTTCTAAGAATATTACAGGCTTGAAATCCTTAAAGATATTTCATTTTCCATCAGTGCCTCTGTTGTGCAGATCCTGGAAACTCAGCGCTGGTGGCTTGAAGAGCAAATACTATTCTCAGAATAGGAACTTTCTTTCTGATCCTTTCGGTCGCTGCCAACTTATCCTCCCGTAGCCTGTGGCCATCAGACACTTCCATTGCTCATGAGCCTCTCATCGTGGTTCCATTCCCATCTGACAGTGTGCTGGGAGAGGGTTTTATGTATGCAGGCAGCAGTTTGGTTTCCAGGAGGAAGCTGATGCTTCTCTTTCTATTGTTTATTTTTGTATCTTTGTCTTTTTTACAGCCAGGGAAGCTTTTGAAGAGGCAGGAAACCTCTTAAGTGGCCATGTAATGATGGGGATGTACTTCGAAGATGATGCCATGGCTTTGTAAGTTGTTTCACTTTTTCTTTGGGGAGAATTCAAATGATTTTGCAGTGAGTGAAAGCCAACACCTAGAGCAAGTGTCACTGGCTGTGCTGAGGATTTTGGCAGCAGCTCTAAGCAGTTGCAAGTGACTTTGTCCTGTAGGGTGGTTGGGCAGGACATGAGCAAAGGGAGATCTTGTCCTGGCTCTGCCACTGATGTGTCACAGGGTGTCAGGGGTTGGAAGGGACCTTGGAGATCTTCATGGACAACCCCTCCATGGACAGCTCATTTAGCCCTGTTGCAGTTCAAGATCACTCTGGGTGTTTTCAGATCTCCAGCCCTGCCAGCCCCACCATGAATCTCTTGGGTTCCTCATATAAACAGGACCAAATATTTTATGGAGGCAAAAACAGGCTGGAAAAAAATACACCCTTGGTGTGTGAGGAAGAAAAACAAGTTCTGCTCTTCTGTCTCCATCAGGAAGAAGTGAGGAATTGTTACTGGTCTTCCCCTTTCTGCAGTCCCTTCACATTCTCATTTCCACTTCCCTGCCCTGATGCTGGGAAAATTTCTGCTGAGGTGGGGATGGGGAAGGGGAACATGAGGGGTTTGCTGTAAAGCCAGTGCTCTAAATGTGAGTCTTGCTCTGATGTTTGCCCCCAGTTGCCAAGAGCAGCCAAAAGAGAGGCTGCTTGTGACTGCTTGCAGCCTTTCTTGGCTAGGGGTGAAGTGGGCAGTGGCCGGGTGCTGGAAAATGATTTAAAAGCCCTGAACTAAATGCTGCCTTTCCAAGGAGCTGCCCTGGTGTGGAGCAGATGGCCTTTCTGCAGCACTGGGAAAAGTGTTAAGCCCCTTTGGCCTCATCCAGCTTCCTGGTGGGCTCTCACATCTGGCTGTGAGATGGTTGCAGCTGCCAAGGATGGCGAAGAACCTGCCTCTGTCTTTTCAGCAGTTCATCTAACTGTGGATCTTTGTCTTGGAAGGTGGGCCCACCCATTTCCCTCCCTTTGGCAAGAGCAAGATGTCACCACCATTACCAGACCTCTGGGGAGGTGCATCCTCTTTCTTGGCAGTGCTGGGTTAGTGGTTGGACTCCATGATTTTCAAGGTCTTTTCCAATCTGAGCGATTCTATGATTCTGGAGGAACAGTGCTGGAAGAATATAGCAGCCCACCACATAGGGAAAAGGCAAAGCTTTTTTGGTCAGTTCCTGGTTGAAGAAGAAAATCAATTCCAGTCCTAACTTAAGCCAAATTTGAGCTAATGGGATCTGAGCACGTATCAGTCCATGCAATTAACTGTGTCACTGAGACTCACTCCAGCAAGAAGCCAAGTGCTTTGGATCAGACTGTGGGAGATGCTTCAGTGCCTGTAAATGCAGCTAGAAGCAGGGGGAATCCTCAGATTTTCTTGGTACCTCATTCCCATCAGTAATTAACCATTAAGGCAGAGTTAAAAATCCCAGAAGATCCCTGACCTGTTTTCCAGGTGTGGATTTAACAGCCAGTAATGCAACAGTGCATCTCTAGTGTGGCTGATGAGATGTGGAAGGCTGCAGAAATGATCTGAGGGCTGAAATCCCTCTGCTGGGAGGCCAGGCTGGGAGAGCTGGGGGTGTTCAGCCTGGGGAAGAGAGGGGTCTGGGGAGACTTTCAAGGGGCCTGGCGGAAAGATGAGGACAGATGTNTGCTCCCTGCAGGGCGGTTGGACTGGATGACCTTGATAGGTCCCTTCCGTTCTGTGATTCTGTGACTCTATGTGGGTATTTTTGTGGCATGCAGGGAGAACAAAGCCACAGGTATCTTGGTGGTACATCTCTGTTAGTCAAGCTGTGCTCAAAGCACCAGCTGTGGCTGGGTCTTAGAAGCAAGGCTGTGCCAGGCTTGGTCAGTGCTGTGCTGTGAGACCACTGGTGCACAAGTCACAACCCAGCAGCATCAGGCTGAGAAACCTGACTCCCCCCAAACTAAAAGACTTTTCTCCCCTAAGGATCTCAGCCCAGCTGCTAGAAGGAAAAAAAGCACAGGAGTGCAGGGTGAGCTTACAAAACAAGATACCAATCAAAAAAAAAGCCTGTGTTCTCTCAGCAGTGACACATGCAAGAGCACACCTCCATCCTCCTGCTCTGGCCCCGTCTGCAGCGCGCTCCAGCTTAGCTGGAATAGTGAATGCAGTTTATATTGATCCTCCTCCTGCCAAGCTGGGCTTTGGGCTGTGATTTGTGGGTGAAGCTACTGTAGCTGGTCATCTTCTCAACTGTAAGTAGAAAGTAAACACTTACAGGAATTCCTTATGCAAGAGCCAGGCTCACTTCCCTTCTTAAGCAAAACTATTCTTCTGCTAAACGCTGCAGGAGGAAATGTTTGCAGCTCCCAGGTTGCCAAAAGCCAAGTCCCTTCTTCCCGACGAGAAGAGCAGACAAAATAAAGACCATTGTTAGCAAAACTGTTTGCTCAGCAAGCACCTGCTCGGTTGGTAACTCCTGAAAAAATCTGCAGCCGTTAAAGGAAGAAAGGTTTTGAATGAAACCACTGCTTACTTCTCAAGTGCTCAGATGCCCCAGATCCCTGCCAAGTATTTGTTTGCAGATGGTTTTGATTTGAATGTGAGTCTCAGATTACCCATTGAGCTATAGAAATAGAGTTTCTAGTTCTATATAAAGAGCAAGGCACCATAAGCAACAAGGCAACCCCTCGCTACCAGGAAGGTGAGAAGTGATTGAGGGTAGACTGTTAGATGGGGAATTTGTTGGGTATCTGGCAGTGTTTAAGAAACTTCCTTATTAGAGGCTGCTGGAAGAAGTTGATGTATTAAGACACGGGGAGCAAGAGTCCTTTCTCCCTCTGGAGAAAGGCCAAAGAGTCTCTTTATGACATGGAGAAGTTTGAGAAGCTCCAAATCCCTGAATTTAAAGATTTTTTCTTCTAGGATTTTATCATTCTGAATCAACAGCAGTATAGGTTATTTTGAAAAACAACACAGAGGAAAAGTGAAGGACCTTCCTCATAGCTCAGAAGATTCCCAGACATGACCAGAAGTGCAAAACTCAGCTTCCTTGACTGGTGAAGCTCAGGAGTCTGGGCAGAAAGGGGAAGACTTGGCTCAGGGCTGGATTTATGAAGGCAATTAAAAAAAAATAAAGAAGCAGAGGATACTGCAAAATGCAACTGAAATGGCTCAGATAAATCCAAGAACAGTTTAGCAATGGATCCATGACATTTGAAGGCCTCAGGGAACTCCTCTGGCTCCTTATCAAGACACCAGTGCAGATCTGGGGTGTCCTTTTGAACTGAGCAGCAGGTGTGTTGTTCCCAGATGGGTAAGTGTTGTGATGACATATGAGCTGAACAGCAGTTCCCTCCTCTTGCTTGGTCACTGATGACATAAAACATTAAGCACTGAGATTTTTAAAGCAAATTTGAACTCTCCATTCCATCCAGAATGTTTAAATAAGTGTCCAAACTGAATTTGCCTGCACAAACCACAGAGGCAAGTGCAATTGGTTGTCATGTGACTATTCCATGAGCTGCCTTTGCATTAGGCTGGGTCTCTGTTGCATCCTTCTCATATGGAGAACAAGCAAGATGGACCAAATTGCTTCTGGACTCACAAAACCAGACAGTTCTTCTGCAAGAAGACATCAGCAGCTAAATGACAGGGAAATCAAAGGCTTTCCACCTCCTCACCACCATAACCCCAAATATTCTCACACTTTTCTCACTTCCCCAGCAATTCTGGTGTCACAAACTTTGAAAAATTATCAGCAGACTTTGAAAAATAAACTGCAGACACCCCCCAAAAAAACTGTTGAGGCAGTTGACTTGGTCCATCCCACCCTTCCTCTGGGCACTGACATCTGGAGCCTTCAGGACTGAGTTCCTCAAACTTTCAGAAAATTGCTCTCCCATCTTGGTGAACTCCCTGCCCTTTCATTGCTCAGACTTCTCCTATTTTTGTGCTTTTCACTTTTCCAGCTGTTCTTTAAATAGCCTTCAACCCTCCATACAGCAGCCTTCCAGGACTGGAAGGGGCCTGGCAGATGGGGAGGGACTTTTGAGCAGGGCCTGTTGGGCCAGGACAAGGGGGGATGGTTTGGAACTAAAAGAGGGAGATTGAGCCTGGAGAGGAGGAGAAATTGTTGGTGCTGAGGGTGGGGAGAGCCTGGCCCAGGCTGCCCCGAGAGGTGGTGGCTGCCCCATCCCTGTCCCCATTGCAGGGGAGGGGGCCGGGGCTCTGAGCACCCTGCTCTGGTTGCAGATGGCCCTGCTCAGGGCAGGAGGTTTGCACATGATGACCTTCAAAAGTCCCTTCCCACCCAAACCAGCCTGTGATTCTATGCTTCATAACCAGGAGAGCATTGGGAAGCAAAGGATGATCTAGTTTGTCCACCAAGAGTAGACATATGCAGACTCTGTGTGTTGCTCTAACATGGGGCTGAACTTCAGCAAAACTGCCCATGTTGCTGTTCAGCAAACCAGACCTCCTGGAGCTTCTTTTGCTCAGGCTGGTGTTGCTTGGATGGAGTCTTGAGATGTTCTGTTTGCCTTTGGGGGTAGAGGAAAGCACCGGGTGGGTATTAGCACCACCCAACCTTGGGTGTGCAAGAGAAGTGCCAGCAAATAGTTTAAATGCTGGTGTTCTGGATCTTCCCTGTTATTTAGCTGCTGATGTCTCCTTGCAGAAAAAACCTCTGTTTCTCTGTGTGTGTGTTTAGTGTCTGCTGTGAGTTGGGTCTGTGCTTGTTTCCAAAGGAGATGAGGTAACACAGCAGCCCCATCTCCTGGGGCTGTTCAGCCTGGAGGGGAGCAGGCTGAGAGGGGAGCTGATGAATGGTTACAAATCTCTGCAGGGGGGGTGTCAAGTAGAAGGGGCAGTCACTTTTCAGTTTTGCACTGTGACAGGACAAGAGGCAATGGCCACAAGGTGAAACATGGGAAGTTCCACCTCAACACGAGTCAAAACTTCTTCCCTGTGAGGGTGACAGAGCCTGGCCCAGGCTGCCCAGAGGTTGTGGAGTCTCCTGCTCTGGAGACTTTCCAGCCCCCCTGGCTCTGTTCCTGTGTGGGCTGCCCTGGGTGACCCTGCTCTGGCAGGGGGGTTGGACTGAATCTCCAGAGGTCCCTCCCAACCCCCACCATTGTCTGGTTCCATTGATCTCTCCCCATCACGTCAGGACTGTGCAGGGGCCGGAGATGGGGGACGATGGAGAACGTGACCCTTTCCTCTTGCAGGTGCCTGTGGCTCTACATCCCCAGCCCCACTTTTCACCGGGAGGATGCCAGCTCTGCGTGCAGCAGATTTGGGGTGTGCCAAATCCCCCAGCCAGTCCTTGTCACCATCCCTCTTTTCCAGGTCCCGTAAATACGCAGTGTCTCCCCCAGCCCTCCTCCTTGCCAAGAGCGGAGGTCGGAGCGTGGAAGGCATCTCCTTATCCAAACAGAGCACGCAGGACTTGGTGCAGATGATCAGATATGAACTGCTGGATATTTTTGTAAGTAAAAATAAAATAAATTAAAAAAAACATCCTTTTTTTGCATTCAGTTGTTTTCAGAAGCACTGCTTAGAGCGTGGGGCTGTGTGAAATAAATGTTTGCTCGTTGTTTCTATCGTGCTGAGTTAGGGTTGGTTTGATTTTGTGGCTTGGATCAGACAGTGTGGGCAGAAATCTGCTCTTTGCTGTGTACTCTCATGGGAGGAGACCCTGGGAGTCGATGGCCTGGCTTGTGCTCATAGTCAAAGAACCGCTGCCGTGGTGACTCGGCCGCTTGCACGTGTCTTTCAGAGACGAGTTATCACCAGAACATGTGGAGCTGGGCTGAGCTGGCCTCCCTTCTGCCTTCCCTGCTTGCACCCTGTCATCTCAGAGTGCACAGCTGCTCCTGCAGGCTTGGCTCCAACATCCTCATGGTGGGCAGGGTTGGGTGTAGTCATCTCCGACGCGCACCGAGATCCCAGCACGCACGCTTGGGTTTGAGTTGCTTGCATTCAACATTCACCCTACAGCCTTCCTCAGCCCCCTCACCCCTCACGTAAGGACAGAATGGACAATTTGATCCCCTTCTCCCCATAAACCCCAACTTCTTGATTGATGTCTTGCAGCCAGAGATCACCGTGCAAAATCTGCCCCTCTACTTGCACCTCAGAAGGCCCTTCCTCATCCTGTTCAGCGATGGTGACATCGGTCAAATGGAAAGCAAGGAAATGCTGAAGCTGGCAAAAGAAAGACCCCAGGAAACGTTTGTGGCTTGCTGGTTGAACTTGTGAGTGCATAAAAACCTCTTCTCTTCTTTCCATTAGCTCGCTCGTAGCGTTGCAGGGCAAGGAAAAACGGAGTCTGCATTTACTGCGAGCACTGTCTGGCTGGTAATGGGATTATTCGGTCTGCAATCATCATGAGCTGGGAGGTCAAATCATTTAGCAGTGATTCAGTGTGTGTTCTGGGCAGCTGCAAAATTGCACGACCAAGTGAAATTAGTAAATGTTTAATTGATTGCAGAAATTGTTTTCGGTAGAGCGAAATGTTCCCCAAGTTATGGTGTGGTAGCTTGGTGCTGGCTCGGGTGTTATTTGTATTTTATCACAGGTGGGAGAAAAAAAAAAGGTAACTTTGCCCTTCTGGAGTGTCTTATGATGATTTTTCTACCAGCTAGAGGGAAAAACAACAGGGCAATTACTGATTATTGCCCGGGGAAAGAAAAGTGTTCAGAAGAAAGAACAGGCAGGAGAAGCCCCGTGAGGCAAACTTGAAAATTATTCAAGACCCAAAATGCATCCAGAAGATCATCAAATTATAGAAAAGGGAAGTTTTTCTTTAAATCCTCCCCTCCCTGTTCCGTTTTCAATTTTTAGCCTCTGTTTGTTTTGCTGAAGCCCAAAGATACCTCACTGTCTTAATCATAACGTTGCTTTGAAGTCTGGGAAGCTCCACTCAGCGTGGGCTGAGGTTCAGCTTAAATGGGGAACACAAATGTTCTCAAAGGGCAAACGATTTGTTTGCCAGTAATGCACAAGCAACGAGAGCCCCTGGAACTTCCCCACCTACACATCTGTCTTTGCTTTCCCTTCCCATGAAGAGAAGGGCTGCCTTTGGTCAGAGCAAAAGGGGTTTGTCACAAAGGAGGGCAAGATATGGGCATTGGCTTGGAAAGAATCATAGAATTGCTTAGGTTAGAGAGAGTTTGCAGATCATGGAGTCCAGGTGATAACCCAGCACTGCCAGGGCACCACTGACCCCTGGCCCTCAGCACCACAGCTCCACGGGGGGCTTGGAAACCCCTCCAGGGGTCACGGGGACTCCACCACTGGCCTGGGTAGGAAGTGGCATAGTCCTAGAAAGAGAACTTCATTCCCATGGTGAGGGCCAACTCAGACCTCAAGCACACCACTATCAGCCTGAAAATAGCTCCGGAAGGACTCGGCATCCTCATGGGCTTGCTGTCCCTCCATCTTGATATCCTCTTTTGGCTCTCTCTGGGTAACCTGAGGTAACCTAGGGTAACTCAGGCAGTGGGGAAGCACCCAGCAGTTGCTCAGGGGCTGGACCACCTGAGCACAGCCTTCTGCATCAGCTCCTGCCTTTGCATGCTCTGCAGACTTGCTGCAGCCATGGGGCTGGAGGGAGCTGGCAGCTCTCCCTGCAGACAGGGGCTAACCTCAGGGGGCTGGAGGATATGTCCTACTCCTGTCTCAACTGTTCTTGAAGACTGATGGTGGAGAACATTTCACTCCTTCCAATAGTTTGCCTCAGGTCCTCCAGCTCAAGGATTTCTTTACATATCTAAACTGTTGTCCATTCCCTCTCCATTGGGCCCTAATGCCTTCATTAAGGCATTAAATCATAGAATCATCTTGTTTGGAAGAGATGTTTTAGATCATGGAGTCCAACCATTGACCCAGCACTGCCAGGGCACCACTGACCCCTGGCCCTCAGCACCACAGCTCCACAGCTCCGTTGCCCTTCTCTGGCCACGCTCCAGCCCCTCAGTGTCCTTCTTGGCATGAGAGGATGAGCTTAAATAGAGTGATTGAGTGTATAAATAATGTAGTGAGCTTCTTCAGCTGTCCCATAGGCCAAATCGTGTGCTTTACTGGATGTGGCCCGAGGGCTTGCTGCTTGCTGGTGCTTCCAAACCACAGGTGAGCATCTTGAATCTCCTCTTCCCCACAGGAAAAAGACTCCAGTGGGACGTGGGGTCCTGAAGGCATATTTTGCCACCATGCCTTCCCTGCCTGCCCTCATCTGGGTGAACCTTCATGATGGGGGTCAAGTATTCAAGTTCCCACCAGCGCAGTCCATCACAGAAATGAACATCTTGTCTTGGCTGGAGAAACTAAAAGCAGGAGTGGAGATTCCCAGCAGTAAGTGGGCACGGGTTTGGAACGTTCCTAAGCACACACTGTTAGCTCTGGGCTGTTTATGAGAAGATGCTACGTGCAATAAATTGTCTGCCCTGGAATTTAATGATGGAAAAACTAGCTCTGCTAGTTTGAGCTGGACAAGTACAAATAGTGCAGCCAGAGGAGAATGGCCACACTCCCGAGTTTGCTTCGGGACTGTTTAATGTTCAGAGCCAAGTGTGGATAGTTCTGAATTGGCATCTCTGCCCCTGATAATCCCCAAACCTGCCTGTGCTCTCCAGTTGCTGTGAACAGACCTCCTGGAGCACAGCTTGCTCATAAAAAAATCTCTCGACTCCCAGTTGACAGAAAGAGCTGCTCTTTAGGCACCTTCCATCATTTTTCTGGACAGAAGAGGATAAGGAGCCTGGTGCTTTGCTGTGGTCTTTGGGAGATAAAGGGTTGGCTTGTCCAGTGAAGCTTTTCACTGCATGCCTCCTGCCATGATCAGCCTGCTGAAGCTTTGGAAGAAGGGAGCACAGTTGTGCCTTCTTCACCTCTTGTGCATAGCCATGGGGTGCTACAGGGATCTTGGGGATTGCCAGGAAAGGTGATGAGGTGACTCCACTTGGTCCTTGTGAATTTTAAAATGAGCTTTTCAAGGCAAGTGCTTCCAAAAGCATGGTGGGGTAGGGTGTGTAGGGTCTTACAGGAGCTGAAGACACTGTTTCTGACCTCGTGAGCCAGCCATCCTCCCACACTTCTTTCTGTTGGCACTGCTAAAGTCACCTGGCTGTCACGTAGGTCTCCAGAGAGGGACCTTAGTTTTCAGGGGTGTCAGAGGGAGGAGCTGATGTGCCAGCCATCACAGCCTCCTTCCTCAAGCCTTGGGGTGCTACCAGCCCTGCTATCAGTCTTAAAAACTTAAATGAAAGAGCATCCTCCTGGAATGGGACCACTCCCTCCTTCCCTCCCTCCTGATGACATCTCAGTAAGGAGCAGTCATTATCTGAGAGCCACTGGTGGGCAGACCCCAAGTGTGACCTTTGCAGTGGGGGTGCCTGAGGACAGAAGGACCCCCACAGCCTTGGCCAGTTTCAGTCAATGCTGACAGACTCCTGTCTGGTTTAATTGGGGTGGTGGGGGAAGTTTTGGAGGAAAGAAGGTGATCTTTAAGAAGAGATCTTTAATTTTTCATTCACTGGAAGGGGAAAAAAAAGCTTTTATTCCTTTGAAAGGGAAATTTCTGTGGACTGGGGCTGCATAACTCATTAACTTGGGACTGCATTTGCTCCTCAGGTACCTTGTCTGAGGAAGACTGGAAACCACCTCTCCCTGCTTATGACTTCCTTCAGATGATGGAGACAGCTGAGCTCCCCCTTCACTCTCCTCACCATCACGGGGACACGCCAGTGCAGGACCTGTCCCAAAGCCCAGGAGGGGACCCCACCGTCCATCAGGAGCCGTCCCAGGAGACCAAGGCAGAGAAAGTGGGGTCCCCTGGGAGGGACCTGCGGGGGACAGCCCCCAGGCTGGCAGCAAGGGAGAAGCAAAGCAAGAGACACAGTGAGCTCTGAGAGCTGGACACCCCCCTGCCCTGGGGCACTGGAAGATCCCAGACTGGTTTGGGTGGGAAGGGACCTTTCAAAGTCACCCAGTGCAACCCCCTGCACTGAGCAGGGCCATCTGCAACCAGAGCAGGGTGCTCAGAGCCCCGGCCAACCTGGCCTGGAATGGAAACCCTCTCACTTTCCCACCCCTCCATGGGTCTTTACACCAAGGAGAGAAGTGGTTTTAGCCATGAATCAACAGTGAAGGGATAAAACAGCCCCTGAGTCTCCATGTGAGTTCCCTGCTGCACTGCACTGGTCGTTCTGCAGTGGCTCTGATTCCTGGTGCCAGAATCATGTCTGTACACCCCAAACCTTGGTCCCCCCAGCTGCTGTTGGGGCTGCTTTTCTGTGAGAGCAGATCTGTGTGGAGGGTGCTGTGAGGGAGTTTTGTAAGTGGAGGAGAGATGGGGTGAGCTCACAGCATGCAGGCAGCTCCTGCGTGCAATGAACTGTGCTGGAAAAGTCGAATCAGCTCAGCCCTGATCTGTAGTTTCTGTTTGTCTCACATAGGCACTTTGCTTGGCCCCGAGCCAGAAGAGGTGAATGATTCCAGGATAAAAAGCACATTTCTCTCTCCCCACAGCTCCAGCAGCAGCTCTGCTGAGGCCTGTGGGGAAGCCTTGCTCTCAAAACCAGTGACATGTGCATCATAATGATGTGGAGCCAGGAGAGCAAGGCTGCCACCCTCTTCAGGGCTGCTTAAACTGTCACCTGCTTGTGTTTACAGAGTCCCAGCATGGTAGGGATTGGAAAGGACCTCTGGAGATGCTCTGGGGCCACCCCCCTGCTCCATCCAGTTTACACCCAACTTCCTAAGCTTACACCCAACTTGTGAACCAAATTCATGAGCATGTTCATTCTCAGGGGCAAGAGGAGTATCTGGTTAAGCCCCTTTTATTCCAAAAGCCAGAGCTCAGGTCATCACAACAGCCGTGCATAGCTGGGACAACAATCTGCCAGCAAATCCCAAGGGAAGGCAGGTTGGGAGATGGCTTTGCTCAGTGCTGGCATTTTCTTGGTTACAAGCCCAGGGGGTTATTTGCAGTCTCGATTTTTCTTTGCTCTCAGTGACAGCAGCAAGGTTGGTGCCTCCTGAGCTGGGGATGGTGCAGGGAGGGAGGTCTGCAGAAAGCCCAGGGCTTTGGAAGCAAGGGGAGGGAGATGAAGAGCAGGGCTGGCAGGGCTGGGGACAGACCCTGCTGAGGTAGGATAGGGCTGCTTCACATCCATATCTAGATGGGGACAGGCAGGACTTGGGGGAAGTGGCTTTCCAGCCTCTGCCCATCTCCTGGGGCCAGCAAAAGGTCTGTCATTGCTTGCTGGAGGGCCTGAGCCTGCAGGCCAGCATGAGGTGTGGGGTGGGGAATGAAGCTTTGTCTAATCCCACCCCATGCCATGATGATCTTCCCACCCCCTTCACTAAGCAGCTGATCCCTTCCACAGCACCACTGAGATGTGCCAGGAGGGTCAGATTCTCCTCCTTCTGTCTCTGAAGTTACTCAGGAGGGGAAAAAATGATGGTAAGCAACTGCTGAGAGCATTGTAAAATTTGTATTTCTCATCTTGCAAGGAGTCCAAATGGTGGTGAGTATTTTGAAATGCCCCGAAATAGACCATTAGTCTTGGGATCTTCATGATGCCCTTAATTGAAACAGACCTGTTTTGGGCTTAATGACAGAGCTTAGAGCCAAAATGTATGTATTTAATGTAATAAACTGTAGCACAAGATCAGAGCCTGCCATGCAGTGAGCGTTCCCGAGGGAAGGAGCAGGTCAGGGCGCGAACAGATCCTGCACGAGTTCCTGTCATTCCTCTGCTGTATAAGGTCAATACAGAATCCCAGAATCCCAGCAGGGTGGGGGTTGGAAGGGACCTCTGGAGATGCTCTGGGGCCACCCCCCTGCTCCATCCAGCAGCGTCACCCAGAGCAGGGGGCCCAGAA
>VWZY01002343.1:284864-295278 GCA_013399075.1 Chloroceryle aenea
TGGAACCTCCTGGGTTCCAGTTGGTGCCCGGTGCCCCTTGTCCTGTCCCTGGGCACCCCTGAGAATCAGAGTCTGGCCCCATCCTCTTGCCCCCTTGGGGTCCCTTTGTCTCTTGCTCAGCATTGCTCAGCTCCCCTCTCAGGCTGCTCTGCTCCAGCTGCACAGCCCCAGGGCTCTCAGCCTGGCCTGCCCACAGAGATGCTCCAGGCCCCTCAGCACCTTTGTAGCCTCCTCTGGCCTCTCTCCAGTAGTTCCTTGTCTCTCTTGAACTGGGGAGCCCAGAACTGGACCCAGTACTCCAGAGATGGCCTGTCCAGGGCAGAGTAGAGTGGGAGAAGAACCTTCTTCAGCCTGCTGACCACACTCTTCTTCCCACAGCTCAGGAGACCACTGGCCTCCCTGACCACGAGGCCTGCTGGGCACTATGAGGTGTAAATCGTTCTTTTCCCACCCTGTCCCTGATGATGCCACTCCATTGCTCTCCCATGGTGCAGGTGATGTGATATCTGGGCTTGTCACTGATGTCATCTTAGGCCCAGCGTGGGGAGTGGAGGGGCTGGTGAGCTGGGCTGGGGTGACTGCATGAACGCTCCCTCAGCCCACCAAGCCCTGCAGCAGGAGGATCCCTTCCTGCAGTAAGAGGAGGAGTGTTCCCTTATCCCCCTCTTCTTGGCCACACGGTGTGTTGCTGTCGCCGCCTTTCTCTTGCACAGCATCGGGGCAGGAGCTTGTCACTAGGGGTCAGTGGCACATCTTGGTTATAGCTTCAAAAATCGCTGCCTCTCTTAATTGCTGCTGGAGCAGTGACACCAAAGCCATGGGAGGTCGAGACCGGCTGTCCAGTGGGGTCCTGGGCGGGTGCTGGTGGCTGAGGGGCTGACTGCTCGCAGGGGCTGTGGCTGTAGCAAGTGTGAGGTGCTGCAAAGCCCCAGCTCTAGAGGCTTCAGCCCCCACATCATAGAACCACAGAATGGGTTGAGTTAGAAGGGACNTTTAGGGGTATGAGGGACAGCTTGGTCATGTCCTGCACCCTGCAGCTCACTCATCTGCTGGGGAAAACACTCCTGCACATGCTTGTTCTTCATAACTAGACTTCTGGGGACAGACCAGTGCAGAAAGAACTATTCAGTAGACATTTATGGCCTTGAGTGAGAAGCAAGTTGGAGGAAGGAGAGCCGTGGGGGTCAACTGAGAGGTCCAGAGTGTATCCCACCAGGCTTGAGGAGTAGGATGCTCTCCCGCACACACCACTCACAGGCAAAGGAGTGGAAGGCAGCCAGCAATCTCCAGGCACTGCTTGTGTATCTACAGCTTGTCTGTGCCTCAGCACATGCTGATGTGAGAGAAGACCTCAGTTAATGCTGTCACCAGCAGTTCCTTTTTCAACCATTTAACACTGTAAGACCTATCTCTGGGTAAACCACAGCCCCAGCTGCATCGATCGTGCTGCTGCGGTGCACGCTGAGGTAAAGAGCTGATCATTTCCTGACAGGTATTGGACTGACTATTTCAGGCTTCAGACCAAACTCTTCTTTTGATGGTGTTTCAATTCGGTGTTCCATCAAAGGTGGAAATTTGCATGTACAGGGGTTGTTTAAATGTCAGGGGTTGATTCAGAAGATAAGATGTTGATCCACACACACACACAAAAAACCCCAACAAATGATAATGTGCTTGTGCTGAAGAGCAAAAGAATTGAACTTCTTTTCCAAAGCAATAGGAAATTCTCCAGGTGCTGTGGTCTGGGTGATGTTTCACCATCCTCAATGAGTCCTGCAGAGCCATCATCATCATCGGTTAGGAGGGAGGAAGGCTGGCAGCAGCAGTGTGAGGGAACACTCAGGGTGCATGTTGTTTTTTTCCATGTTTAAAAATCGTTTACAGGAAGGGTTAAAGAGGTGCCTGCTGCATGGCTGGGCCAAAGGGAGGTGGATTGAACGTCGTGAAAGCCCCAGGGATGAAGGTTTGCTATGGCAGGGGGTTAGAAAATAGATGATCACCAAGGTTCCTCCCAACCCAAACCAGCTCCCCAAGCCCACGTAACGCTCTTGCTGGCTGCCAATGGGAGGGCTGGAACACGGTGGTGGGGGAGCAACCTGCAGGGACACAGACAGACAGACAGACAGAGTCGTTGATCCGGGGGTGGGACGGGAAGTGGTCGGTGCTGTACTGTCACAGATGGAGGTGGCAGAGAAGCTGTGCTGGGGAAGGGAGGATGCAGGGTCAGGATGGAGCTGAGCAGTGAGATAAGGGGTGGTGGCTGGGCAGGATGGGTTTCCTTGTGCAGGGTGGGTCTTCCGCCGGGAGCTTCCATTGCTAAAAATACATCTAGTGCAAGCCCAGGGCATGTACCTGTAGCACCCAACCCCACACCGCCTGCTTGTAGGGTGATGGGGTCTCCATTCCTTCTGCCCTGGGCAGGGGTTGGATCTCAAGGGCACCACTGGCTGCATCCTTCTGAAGCTGGGGATTGGGATGAAGCTGGGATAAGCAACACAAAGCATCTCCTCATAGAATGTTTTCTTTCTGTATTTTCCTTTCCCAACAGAGAGGTGCTCCACCTCTAGCATCTCCTTCTGGCACTACAGCCACAGCCACAGCGTCCTGCTCTGTCCCCAAGCCAGGTGACGTGGGTCCACATCCACACAGGGACTGCTCGTGCTGCTGGCTGGTCAAGGTGACCCACACACCCAACGGGTGAAGTCAAAGACCAGGCTGGAAGAACAGCAACCACAACACCCCACCCCATGACAACCCCTTTGCGGTGTCTTTCCC
This sequence comes from Chloroceryle aenea, assembly GCA_013399075.1. Taxonomy (NCBI): domain Eukaryota; kingdom Metazoa; phylum Chordata; class Aves; order Coraciiformes; family Cerylidae; genus Chloroceryle; species Chloroceryle aenea. Next base: position 287,640 of record VWZY01002343.1, read on the forward strand.
CCCTCCTCAGAGAGCGGGATCCCTTGGGGTTCCATGGGGCTGGGAAAGCAGCGGAGGTGGCACATCCCCCAGCGCCACGTTGCTGGCTCCATTGTCCATTGTTCCCTCTTGGCTCGGCAGAGCCGGCGCGGGGACGGGAAGCGATAAGGGGGGAGAGGGCACCACTCTGATTCCTGCTCTCCAACAGGTTATTTCCCCAGTCGCCCAACCTCTCCTTAGGTAAACTCAGCACTTTGCCTCCCTTCGAGTTTGCTTTGCCCCCCCGCACTCATCCAGCAGGACACGGGGCCCAGGGAAAACGGCGCGGCTCTATTAATAGCCCGTGGGGTTGCCAAATCCCTTCTGTCTGTTGAAAGAGTGGCTGCAATACCATGATTCAGCTCTCAGTGGTAACACGTGCGTCGGTTCCTCAGCAGGGCCGTGCTGGGAAGGCTCCCAGCTTTGCTCCAGCCCTGGAGGGCGAAGCTCAGCTCTTCAGTGGGGTGGGGAGCTGGGGAAGGGCCTTTGCTCCATCAGCTGGGGACTTCTTGGCCTGCTTGCAACACAAATAGTCGTATCGCTAAACTTGGTGTTGTTCTTCTCCCCTGGCAGCTGCCCAAGCTCATGGGCTGGTCTCACTCTGCACGTGGACCCATAAAGAGATAAAATCAGGACCCCTGGTGAGGGCAAAGCCATGGACCTGTTGTTGCGGCTCCTTGTACCCAGGTCTCTCTGGGATGAAAGCCGTGGTGATCCTGGCCCAGCCTTGCTCCATGCACAGCCCTGTCTGGGGAGGATGGACAGCAGACCCTCTTGGTGCAGTCCATGGAGCATCTCCTCAGGACCCTTTTGAGTTTTAAGTCTTGGAGTCTTCTCTCCTGCAGCTGGGCTTGTGAGTGATCCATGTTGGGGAGCAGGAGCTTTGGAGGGCCAAGTTATGCTGGAAGGATGCTCTTGTGTGACTCTCTGTAGACCTTGGACATGCAATGGGGAGGTGGGTGGGGGAAGTGGCCCCTGGGGAGAGGGGGATCCTGGGCATGGAGGTACCACGGAGCTGTGCAAAAGATGCTACAGCTGGGAGAGTTCAGCTTTGCACAGCAGTGAGCAGAGGAGGGAGCCCCAGCTGTGAGCGGGCCCAGGCACTAACACCAAAGCAAATATTTGGAAAGGCAGTTACTGCCCAAAAATAACTGCAAAGGCTTCCAGGAGCAAAGCTGGAATAGTGTCCATGGGCAGCAGCCAGAGCCCCCCAGCCCAGGGCAGCTCCCAGCGCAGAGAACAGAGGTGGGGCAGAGGCATGGCCAGTGCCTGGACATTTATCACCCTTTCTGTGACAGTGGTGGTGGTGGGGGTATCTCTGGGGCTTCTTGCAGCTGAAAGTTTTGGAGAACCTCATCTCCATGGACCTGACAGCTGAGGAGGTAAAAAGTAGCCTCTCCTCCCTTGTCAGTACACAGATGATGAAATGTGGGTACCAGCATCCAAATATTCTCCTCATTCCTTCCTAGGAATCATCACCTTCAGGTTCAGATTCAACCTCTGTTTAACTACAGCCAGGAGAAGATATATGAGAACTTAAATGGATTAGCACCAGCCAGGTCCCCACGGACCTGCCCAAACTCAAGCACAGCAGGGCTGGAGCCAATAGCTCAGGCTCATGCAGCAGAGGCAGGCGTGCTGCTGGCAGCTGCCTGCGGGCGAACAGGAGAATGCGGGCACAGGCTGCCACTCACCAGCCTTTCACCAGTCAGCATCCTGCATTTTGGGGCCAGTTCTGTTTAAGGTCCTTAGCAGTTGTCTGGATGAGAGGATGGAGGACAACCACGGTGAGTTTGGAGATGACACCGAGTTGGGCAGGAGCGTTGATCAGCTGGAGGGTCAGGAGGCTCTACTGAGGGGTCTGGCCAGGCTGGAGCCATGGGCTGGGGACAATGGGATGAGCCAATGGGAAGCACTGACAGCTACTGTCACAGATACACTGCCACCAGCTCCGCTGGCAGAGGCCCCTCTTGGGTGGGATTCCCCAGCAAGGTGCCAAACCCTCCAAGCCAAGGATCAGGGCACTGCCTGCTCAGGGCCATCCCACCAAGAAGCATCCTTCAGTGTGTCCAAGCTTCCACGAGGGCTGGGTGGGTTTGGAGGCATCAGGCAGTAGAGGGATGGAGCAGATCCCCACTCCAGACACCCAGCTTGGAGTTCCATCTTGCTCAGAAAACCTCAGCACAGGGCAGGATGGGCTTGGCATCCAGCCTTCCAGGGGGACACCCAGCCCTTTCTCCCAGTTTGCAACTGGTGGGTGTGAGATTCTTCATCAGAGGCAGATGGGTCCCTCATTCCTTGTGCCTGGCTGCAGCGGGGCCAGGGTGCCCAGCAGGAACTGTCTCCAGTGCTTGGACTGGGCAAACGAGGTCCTCCCTGGGAGACAGCAGGTCAGGACAAAGCCAATCCAAGCTATGGAGAGTGAATGGGAGGGTGGGGACATGATTCAGGCTGTGTCACCCTGGGACAGCACTCGTCCAGTCAGAGGAAATCCCTCTTGATTCAATAGTTGGGAAGTCCTGTGGCTTCTCAGGACCACGGTGACCCAGCGATGCCACCCTACAGTGGAGAGGGCTCTCAGTGACAGGGCACGGGCCAGATGCCAGCATCTCTCCCCAGCTCGCCTGCAGCCCGGCCACGGCGGCTGCCTCAGGGCAGGGAGATGCTGGGGGTGACGCACAGGTCACGGGCTGGGTGAGGAAGCTGGGATTTTTCACCAGCAGGGATTTCTCTCCTCCTTTATCGCAGCCAGGAGCACAGCACGGTCCGTTTTAAGCTGGGACTCATCTCAGCTCCAGCTGGGATGAGCTCTCAGATATTTTTCTTTATCTCCAGAGCCTGATTCTTGAGGAAAGGCTTCACGACACAGCCCGGCCATCCCCAGCTCCCCATGGCAAAGCTTCAACTATTCCCCTGGCCAGCTGTGTCCTGCAGTACAGGAGGAGTGGGGCCAGCTGGCTGCTCTTCCCAGCCTTTTCCCCATGCTCATGGCCCCAGCGACCTGGTAATGCTGAGGAGGCTCTGGGAGGACACCCGACCACATCCCCAATCCCCAGAAGGTGGGTTTCCCATAAGCAGGTACATCCCTGCCTAGACCCCAAGCTCCTTACTGCAGGGTGGTGGTCCCTTCAGAAAGGGGGTAAGTGAACTCAGAGGGTTGGCTCTTGATGGCCACTGGCCATTGCCAGCAGAGGTTGTTCTGACTTGCCCTGTCCTTGAACTCCCTCCCTAAATCTCAGCAAGTGTCCACTGATGGAGACAAGCTACAGAGACCTTCAGCATGAGCCAGCAGGGTCAGCCTTACATTCCTCTTCTCAGACAGCTCCCAGATCTACATTTTGAAGGATATGAGTTAAAACTATTTAATAACAACCCTCCTGCCGTCCATTTCCTTTGGGCCTCCTTGGCTTTCCATGATTTTTTTTCTTGAGCAACATCCCTACGAGATCCCAAGAATGGTTGAAAAATGAGTCAGCAGCAGCAAGGACCACTCAGCCCTGCTCTCCTCTCTCCCACGCCACAGGTCTTCCCTGATCCACCATGGTGCAACAAGGGCAAACACCTCTGTGCATCCAACTCCTGTGGTGCGTCAGGGCTTTCCAGGGAAAACGAGTGCTCCAGTGGCACATCCTGAAGCTTCTGGGAAAACGGACGAGCTTTTAGCCCAGGGAGGGTTTTGCCTACGCAGCCAACACTCCTGGATCCACTGGGAATGGTGTTCCTGCCACCCAGCTTTAGCAGGGAGCACAGGCAGTCTGCGTACAGAGAAATGTCTTCTTGTACCCAGCCCATTCCCCCAGGCTGGACTCACTGGTGGTGTCCCAAGGCCATGGGCACATTAATGTCCCCAGTTCCTGCACCAACATAAAATGGAATGGTTTGGGTTGGAAGGGACCTTAAAGATCATCCAGTTCCAACCCCCTGCCATGGGCAGGGACACCTCCCACTGGAGCAGGGTGCTCAGAGCCCCTGGATTTGAGAACAAACCTCATCTAATGGAACAGCATGTGATGGAAGTTAATTAACAGAATTACTTGTTCATTCATGCACACTTAGGGNTTTGTTACCCTCTGAGTGAAGAACTTCTTCCTTATATCTAATCTAAATCTGCCCTCAGATTAAAACCGGTACCACTTGTCCTATCACTACACTTCCTGCTCAAGAGTCCCTCCCTGTCTTTCTGACAGCCCCTTGAAGTCCTGAAAGGCCCCCAGAAGGTCTCCCCAGCTGGAGCCTTCTCCTCTGCAGGCTGAACCCCCCCAGCTCTCCCAGCCTGGCTCCCAGCAGAGGGGTTCCAGCCCTCCCAGCATTGCTGGGGACCTTCTCTTGACCCACCCCAAAAAGTCCAGGTCCTTTTTATGTTCAGCTCAATGAAACCCAGTTGCCCAGCTTGGCACCCAAGCCCTTCCATCTGCTGTTCCTCGATACTGAGGACGGGAGGTGCTTTTCTTGCACCTAACAGATCCCCCCCATTTTCCTGCCCAGATAGAGAAATCCAGTTTTTTATCCCCCCAGCTTGCACAATCCATCTGGCAGCGGGCTGATGGCGCTGCTGTCATCATTTTCTTGTCTGCAAATCCCAGCTCTTGTTAATTGCTCTTTTCTCTGCTGGTCGTTGCCTTCTCGTAGTGACCTCCGCCTGCCCTGTGTGGCTCCAATGCCCTTTGCATCTGGCTACGTGGGTTATTTCCAAACCACAGCAGCTGTTGATCTGTGTTGGGGTTAATCTGAGATCCCACAAACCGGAGTGGGATACGTTGTGGAGTTTTCAGCCTGCTTCTCATCCCCTTCCACCCTGGCTGTTCCCTGGTGTGCCAGCCCCGGGGATGTGGCTCCCAGTGGGAGGCAGCCCTGCTCCCCTCAGCTGCTACAGACCTCAGGGAACCCCTAAGAGGACAGGGAAGCCCCCTTGAAAGGTCAAGAACCCCCTCCTATGAGGACAAGAGCATCCTACAAGGGGCTTAGGCCTTCTGCAACAATGAGGACCCCACAATGATCCCCTCCAAAGACTGAGAACTGGGGCCCTGATACCAGGACAAGGGCCCCACAGTGACCCAGTAAGAAGCCAAAGACTCCACAGTGACCCCCCTACAAGGACAGGGACCTCCTAGGTGGACAGGATCTGTTCTACAAGGATGGGGACCCCAACAGCATCCCGTATGGGAACTGCTGCTCCAGCAGCTACATGGCCTCGTGAGCTGCCAGCACCTTTCCACTCCAAGAAAGGCACCAGCGAGTCCAAGCAGGGCGAAAGGGCAATTAAACATGACTTCAAAAATGCAGCGGGCACTGCTGTGCAAAGGCAAGTCTCAAAGCAAACACACCCCCGAGAAGAAATCCTTCCTGGCTTAACGCACCCTTCTAAAAACACAGAATGACTTCAGAAAAATGTGAGAAAAACATGAGCTGCTCATGAGAGGGGAAAAAATAGACCAAAGCAGCAATGGGATGGTGTTTGCTGACCAGACCTGTGTCTTTGCCCTGGTAGGGGATGGGGACTCTGCTGCCCAGGGCCTTTGGGTGAGCTGGATGGAGGTGCAGGGGCTTCAGCAGCAGATACCCCTGCGAATGTCACTGCAATGCCCAAGCAGAGCTGAGCTCCCTTAAAGAGTTGTCAGATGCTGAGTATTTGCTCCCAAACACCCTGCAGAAGAGATGAAATCACAGCAGTGCCCTTCAGCCCCCTCTCAGACAGACAGTATTGATTATAAACCTTGCAAATCTTCATCATTTCTTCTACTACTGCACATTCATCATCATAATAAATAATTACGAGAATCAAGAGCCCCTTGTGTAGCTATTTGAGAAGCATTTGGCATCGTGGCTGTTTGAAGCCAAGCCCAGTTGCTCTGTGGGGCAGCTGTAGCAGGTGCTGGTGGGATGCACTGGAAGGAAAATCCTGTGCCAAGGGAGGAAGGGGTGGTCCCAGTGCTCTGGCTTGCCCAAGGAGCTCTGCCAAGGAGGAAAGTGCTGAGTAAGCCTCTCTGGGAAGGATGCTTGGAGGGAAGAAACTCTCCACAGGGTTCACCAGCAGCAGATGATTTCCTGGTATTGCTTTTTGACCCCTGAACCCCTTTCAGACATGTTAGGTGCTCTGTGTGTTGCTGTCCTGGGATGCCCCCGAAACCCCCAGCAGCTGGAAGCCTGCAGCTCTCAAAGCATCTCCCTCCAGTTCCTGGCCTGATTCAGTTGCCAAAGGCAAAAGGCAATGGAGAGGGGACTAAAGGCAAAGTACTACCCACAGAGAAACCTGAGCACAGCGATTTCCAACAGCCAAACACGCCAGGACAGAGTCTGGAAGCCTTTCCCATGTCCCATTTCTCTTTGCTTTTGTCCCCTCGACCCTGTCTGTCCCCATTAGCAGAGCTGCAGGAGGGTTGGAGAGGCTTTGCGTTCCTGCTTATCCACATCAAGGACATGATCCTGCAGCAGAAAAGAGGGATGGTGAAGGCTTTGTTGCAAACAGCCCCAGGGGACCAGGGCATGTTGGGGACAGCGATGACCCCAGGGACTGGAGGAAGCAGGAGCTCTCTCACAGGATGTAAGAAGTTCCCAAAACTGATCCTGATGCTCTCACTCCAAGCCCCTGAGCAGCTTTCTCTGGTAGCCTCACAGACCACAGGGCAGAGCCTGGGCACTGGTTTGCTGACAGTTAAGTGCTGAGGACTCATCTTTGTGGAGCTACAGGTCGGTCCAACCTCCACAGGGACCTCAGAGAGTCCTCACAGCTGTGAATGAGCATTTCCCAGCCCCAACTGGATGAAAACGATCTGTAGCAGAGGAACTAGCAGCTGCTCATGACAAATAAATGTTCTCTCATGTATACAGCCACTCAGCATCAGCTCCATCGCTCTCCATTAGCTGTGTGGCCAAAACTCTGGTAGCATGAATGTCCAGGGATAAACAACAGGCGAACTGGAATGGCTTCTTGTAAACAGGGTTACTTCTCTTTTTAACTCTGTTCAAGACTCTGTCTGCTTTGACATTTCACATCTGTCCCAGTCAACACCATCTCCTCCTGACCCCACCGCATGCAGAGAGATAAAACCTTGTCTCCAGAGTGCATGGGGAGCAGTAGTAGAGATGTGGCACTCCCAGTAAATTCCATCTTAATGGTGCTTATCCACGCCAGCTCCACCAGTCATGGCTATGTTACATCTTCCAGGTGCTTTCTAGGGTTGAAATTACAGTGCAGGTAATAGCAAAGGAAAAAGGTCAGTGAGGACACCAGTGCTGGAGAACATCTTGGGAGAGGGAGCATCNCTCAATTAAGCAAAGATCAGCAGCCTGCTGAGAAAAGCCCAGCTGGAAACATTTGCATCTGGTGGGTGCTCTTCAGAGCAGTCGGTGGAAGGGATTAATCTGCAGATGTTCAGCATCAGGAACGGCTCTGCCAGCCGTGTGGGAACCTTGCTCGGCTGGGACCGACACGTCGGCTCCTCCGGGCTCCTCTTGGCACAGCAGGGTGCCGGCAGCGGGGGGCTGGCTGTGGGAAGGGAAAGCTGAGCCAGAGCAGGGGCCGTTTGTCACGGCGGAGCTGCCAGCACTAACAGGAGCAAAGCTGGGAGCCAGCTTCGAGCTGGCGGAGCCATGTGCCCTGGAGCAGAGGCCAACCCCAGCC
>VWZY01002344.1:36022-51586 GCA_013399075.1 Chloroceryle aenea
GAGAGACGGGGGGAGAGAGCGCTCGGTGCAGCCCCCAGGAAGCATTTCGGTTGTTTGGGGAGATGCCTCGTTTGCCGTGGCTTGGAAAGATCGTGGGGTATCTGGTTTTGCTAACCTTTCATGCCCGTGTCCTTGGTACCCGGTGGTGTAGGTGACTTCTCTCTCCTGTGTGTTCCTCTCCCTTTGTAGCAATATTAAAGACATCCACTCGGTGCTTGAAGTGACAGTTTATGACGAAGACCGCGATCGGAGTGCTGACTTTCTAGGCAAAGTTGCTATCCCGTTGCTGTCTGTAAGTTCCATTCACCTGAAATACCACTCTGAATTTTTTCCTGCTGAAGGGGGGTGGAAAAAATAAAAGANTAGATGTGATTTTTAATGCTGTAAGTCTTAACTTTGGCTTTTTTGTACTGCTAAAGAGTTCAGTTTCATGAAAGCTTTTGTTCCTGATTTGTAGAGAATTTCTGTCATTCCTCATTTTCTCTAAACCTTGATGTATACTACAGAATACTCTTCTGCCACTGCCTGGCACACCCACTCTTTTTGTTGCTGCTGCCGCTGCCGTTGCTGCTGCCGTACGGAGCAGCAGCTCAACGCCTCTCTGTACGCCTGCCTGTCTGTCTGTCTGTCTGTGTCTGCCTGTCTGTGTCGTAGGCTTGGCAGCCACCGCTCTGAAACTTGGTAATTTTAGCAAATTGCAGCATGTGTTATTAGCGAGGACCGAGCAAGCCCGCCGCACTGACACGCGTTTTAATACGCAGGTGAAAGCCAGCATACGAACCCTAATGCCCAAAGAACAGAAGTACATTGAAGAGGAAAACAGGCTGTCCAAACAGGTAAAGAGTAAGGAAACACTAATCCTTTCCTAAAGCCTTAATATCAAGTGTGCACATCCAAATATCTGGTGTCATACCGCTGAGGGTAAAGAATAACATTTTCATTACCTGTTTACGGAAGAATATGATCGGTCGGAAAAGGCAGAAACAAAATACATGGGTTTATTGTGTCTCCTCTATAAATTGCAGCTTAATTTCCATGAAATACGTGAATAAGAACACAGTTGAAACCATCAGGTTCCACACGTATCAGATTATAGTGCAGGTGCATGTAAACTAAGTCTTGCATAAATTTTTGCTGTTAACCTTGACCCGAAAGATCTCCATTTGTTGCAGGGCAGAGACTCTTTCAGCATTCTTTCAGCCAAATTTTAAATAAGTTAGTTGAAAGAGGTTTGAATCCAAGGAGGTAACAGACTAAAGCCCTGCATTCCCTTTTAGACTCCCGTGTGCAGGAAAAATCTGGACCCTGTTTTATTATTTGCCTTTTTTTTCTGGATTTTTTTGCTACTCACAGTTTTAATGTTTTGGTATAAATTATTAAAACACACATCTTACCTCTTTCTCCACTTGAACTACTCTCAAATCAGCACCTCCCTCTCCACAAATGATGCATTTGATACAATGAGAAGTGGGCTTTTTGGTTGGACTGTGGGAACAACGTGAAAAGGCGAAGGTCTCAAAACTGAGTTTTATTTTGCTGAAAGCTTATAGACTTGAGCCTAGTTTAAATTGCCTGCTGGATGAATTTTGTATCTTTTGCATGGTATATTTCACAAAAGGGTTTCAAGAGGAAAAAGATGCTTTCCTGTTGTGTGTAATGATGTTACTATTACTTTAACTAATTACTATTACCACCAGTTACTTTTAATATTACTTCATTTGCACTGCAGCTACAGCAAAGAAACAGCAAGGCCTTGTTTTTTTTTTCAAGATTCTCCCTAATTTCATAACATCTTTTTCATGGCATCATAGTTTTTGCAGGTGACTTGAGGGGAAAACTTTAAATACCCACTTTGGGCTATTTTAAAATTCTCATGCATGAGATACCCCACCACGATTCCACTTATGGTGGGAAAAAAAGACACATCTTTATGTATGACTGAAATAGTTGCATTTTAAAGCACCCACATTTTCCAAGAGCGAGTAGTGAGTGTCTCACCTACCTCACATTTTATGTGTGACTGAAAACACGGATTCAAACATTTACTGGTTTGTTCACTTTTTAATTGGTCAAATCTATGGCCCTGGAGGATTGAAGGCTTCTCCTGAATCCAACCCATCACTACTCAGTTTCATCTAGCTATAGATTGAACGTATGTAGTTAAATTTACTTCAATAAATGCTTTGAAACCCGCAGTCAAAATACATCACATCAGGCAAATTTTGTTACAAACGAAGGAAAAAAATGGATGTAAAGGGTGCAGGTATCTTCATTAGATCAGAGCAGTCATGCTGCAGTTTCAGGCCAGCATCCTACAGCATCTTTTTATTAAGAAAGTCCAAAATTTGTTAAGTCAGGGGAAGTCTTTCTACATAATAAAACTCTGACATCTGAATCTAAATCATTCACGAAATTCTGCAATTGGCTTTTTTCCATTTGTGTACCGCTTAGAATCAAACTCAACAAGTACCAACTGACACAATTCTCTTCCAAATCTCTCCAATTTTAAACTACCTTTCTCCACGTGTGAGCTAGAGAGCTTTAACATGTTATTTTTCCCAACCTCCCCTGAAATTAAGACTGACAACATTGTAAGCACGAGCCTCTTGTCAAGCTTTTTGAAACACTTGGTTTCTTTTGTCTTTTTAACAGCTACTGTTAAGAAACTTCATCCGGATGAAGCGTTGCATCATGGTGCTGATAAATGCCGCCTACTACGTTAGCAGTTGCTTTGACTGGGATTCTCCCCCAAGAAGTCTTGCTGCTTTTTTGGTATGACCTTCTTTGTGTTATTTTCAATCACCCTGGTGTGTGTTCTAGACCGAGTGAGAATACAGTGCTGGTGTTAGGGGTCCTGATTTTTTTAATTTTATTTTAAACTGTGCATTATGAAGACACTGAAAATCATGTCTAGTAATTTATTTTTTTTAAAAAGATAATTAATTTTAAAATGCCACACAAACAAGATATTTTGCTGGGGTTATTTTACTTTATAATTGTACAAATAACATCATCGAGTGATAAAACACAGTCAGCAAACTATAGACCTGATCACCAGTTCCTCAAAAGATGACTTCTCATAAATTTTGTTTGGCCCCCTTGTACATCGAGTATTTACTCTAAAATTCGTTTTGAATATTTAATGAATGCTTTTACATATAATTTATATAAAATTAGTTCTTCACCTGTCAGTACATGTTATGCCTGTAACTTCTTTAGAACTACAAAGCCCCAGACACAAAGAGTTCCTTTCTTACTAAGATTTTGTGTTCTTGCTTCAAAAATTAAAATACAGCAGAACAAACCAAAACCAAAATAAAACAAAACCAACTTTCAAGTCATGAATGCAAACAAACATTGGGCTCTGGTCATAGCTCATTTTTCAGTGAATACATTTTCTTACTGATGCAAATGAAACTATTTCTCCATAAACATTAGCTTCACTAACATTAACCTTTATTTTCCTGTTAAATTTTGAGAATTCCAAGGATAGTTGTAGACTACGTAGTGCTTCCAGCTGAGTATCTTTTTCTTTTCAACATCTTATGAACTACACACAAGACCAGAGTCCCCACGTGTTGTTTGAGGAAGTCCTGCCAGGAGTAAAAAATTGTACTCAAGGACACAGCCTCTGGAACACCTAAATTTATGAATCTGGCTGAAATACTGAAGTTAGGAGCCTCTCCACCATGGATATGAACAGAAAATATCTTCCCTCTTTCTCTGAATAATTATGGAGGGACTCTGCTGGCAGTACTCCCAGCTTAGGTGATTCCAGCTCAGGTGCCTCAAGGTTGGAGACGTCCAGCCAGGCTTTGGATCTTCCTGTGCCGGAGTGGTAACGTGGGGTGCTTTGGTGTGTCACTACATGATGCCATTTTGCACAAGCTTCTTCTAGCAGGGCTCAGTTTGCACCAAGTGACTTGTTAAACTCCCCTGTACCCTGTCAAAAGAGGGCAGCAGGCTGTTGGTCCTTGGTTGTAGTGTTCATCAGGAGTGAAGGAGATACATGACTTCAAACTCACAGGGCTTTTATACTTTTACTGACATCTGTAGTAACTCTGCAAAAATCTAAATATAGTTGCAAACTTAGAAAGAACTGTTATTATTTCAGCTTAAAATGATCAAAATTTCCTAGGAAAATGTGTGTTTCTACATAAAACTCCAATGTTCATCTTGCTATGACTGCTCCAGTTAGTAACTACTCATCTGTCCAAGTCTGGAATACAGATGTGAAACACCCACCTGTCATCGGTGGAAGAAAGGAAATGGGGAGACATCCTATTCTTTGGGGCAAATTAAATTGTTTCTTTCTGTGGCCATGGAAGAAGTTATGTGGTGGTGAAAGTGTAATTGTTTCCAATCATCAGAGAAATTCAGAGCCATAATAGGCAGCTGGAAATACATAAACCACAGAATTTGAGCTGGGAGGTGTATAGTGGGTTTATGTCCTTATGGTAGTTATAGTATAGACCTTGTAGTGTATCTATATTCATCTTATATCTATATTCATCTATAGATATTTATATCTTTATCTCAAAAACCTGCTTCTCTTAGTTCCCTTTTAGTATTTGTTTTGCTAAGTGGCCATTATGGACACACGACACTGAAACCCAAAGGTGCTGTGACTTCACAGATACGCTCCAGCTCTGCAATCCAAAGTGCATCCTGTGCTTTTCAACTTGAGGTTGTAGTGTCCAAGGATCAAGTGATAGGTTTTTATTAGCCACATCAAATCTGCATGAACTATCATGACTGTAAGCTTTGGATGTGGGTGGTTTCTGGAGTTCCACCATTGCCATAGGCCCTTCAGAAATCTTGAGAGTGGTTCCACTTGCTCGTGTAGCTCTGAATTATGCTTGCACAAAGGTTACGCTGCAGTGTAATAGATTCTATCAAAAAGCTGTACTTAAATGTATCATTTTCATCTCTTCACTATTACACAAATCGTATCTCCTCTTGAAGTTGTCTCCCAGAGGTTGGAGAATGTCACAGTGAAATGTCAGTGCCAGAAAGGAGATGAGAAATAGACCTTTCTGGAGGTTTCCAGTTCTGTAGGCAAAGTCATAAATAATGTACGAGAAGTAAACTTTTAAACTGACCACTTTTCCCTTCCTGTTGGACCTGAAGAGGTACCGTGAGGGCTCACGTCCCGATACAGATTTACACAAGTTGCACGTGTGAAGGTTGATTTTTCAGGTCTCCCACTGCTCCAGGTTCTGGCACTGCAATTGCAGGGACCCTCACCCCGTACTTCACCCTCTGTCTTTACTTTGTGACGGGGCTACTGTTGTGGAAAGCCCCAGGTGAAGAAATTCTGACAGATGAGCTCAGGCTTCAGAAATGTAGTCAGTTGGTTGGAAGTGATGAAAGATCTGGGGAGGAGGGAACCCTGGGAACCCACAGAAAGCCTTGATCAGTGTGGTGACTCCATAATGATCAACAGTTATCTGCGGTACGCTCTTCACACACTGTTCACTGCAGCTCTTCTCAAACTCATTCTTCTTGCAGAGTCACAGTGTTAGATGTCGAGATGAAAAATGTTCCTTGAAGGGGCTTGATGATTATTTATACTCCAGAACGTAGTTGTCTCAAACCTTTACATTATTTGGGAAAAAAAATAATGGTTTCTTAAAGGTTTAGAATAGTTCTTCCTCAGATCCATCCAAAGGCATCAGTTCAATGACCACTGTTGCCCATGGTGTCCCTGGAAGTACGGAAACCTAGAAGCTAAGCTTTCAATGTTCTAGATTATGATTTTCCTCAACTAAACAAAATTTTACTTGTTTCTGTTGAACTTCATAAGCTCATCAACTTCCCTGGGGATTTTATCTGAATGCCTTAAGGTTTCAAATATTTATGTCTTTTCTGTGGCTCAGTAATTCACAGCAGAAGAGCAATTGCTACCCAGATATAATTTTTTATGTGTTTTTTTTTTCTGCTGGTGCCACCATGATGTGTTCTTAACTGTTATTTTCAGATATTCAAAGATGGTTGTTTGTAAATAGCTCGTGAAAGGTAAATTGGTTCCGGCTAAACTCGGATTTGAACCGTCAGAAGATTTGATAACTCTCTCCTCCTTTTTCTCACTTACTAACTGTTAAAGAAAGGAACCTCATAGCAGCAGGGCTGAATTAACAGTTCAGTTCCAGAACAGCTCTATTACATCACATGTAGCCCTGTTATGTCTCGAGGCTGATCAAGAATGTGTCACATGCTTCTGTTTATGCTTCCGAAGCACCTAAATGCCGTGGAAAAGAACTGAGCGTGTAGAGAGAGCCTTTGCTGTAAATTCACACAATATTCTGTGTTTGAAACAGACTTTTGGATTATTTAGCAGTTAACATTTGTAATTTTTTTTAATTTTAATTAATATGTTGTGTTTCAGGCAGAATAACTTTATTAGTCTATGCAAAAAAAGATGGTTTCTCTTCAGATTAACCTGCTCTGGGCACTGAAATGTCTACTAAATTGGGCCTAATTTCCATCAGCCTCTTGACCAGACATTTGTGTTCTTGCAGATGTCAGTGGGTGCAACGTAGGGGGAAAAAAAGTGAACACTCTTTTTTTCCAACGCTGTCATTTCTCACTGTAATGAGCACGAAAATAATTGGACAACTGAGCTATCAGTAAAAGGACACACTTCAACGTGAGTCAATGAATTGTTTTACGGGACAAACTTTAATCTTTAAATGTGATTGTAGATAATTTGTGCTACCATCTGTCCATTTGGAATTCTTTTAGCCTTTTCAGTCGTTATACAGTAAGTGCTGCTGTGTTTAACATTAACATTTGATATTTTACACATTTAATTTCTGTACTGCTGCGTGGTCCTCGGGGAGCTTCGCTCTAGTGCTACATGAGAGAGACAAAGTATTGATCAGTTAACATTTCAGCTACATTTATGTATGTCGCAAAATTAATGAAAATGCCAGACAAAAATGTCAGAGTGCACAAAAAGGTAGAATTTAAATTTGGTAGTTTAATGAAAAGTTTAAGATGTGCATTATCAAAAATGTCCCCTTGCCTTTGAAGTACGATTCATAACTCAGGAACTAAAGGGAACCACATATTTTACTTAGAGGAACATTGAACATGAAATACGAGGGAATAAATAATCCTCAGAGTGTTTGGTATCCCAAAAAGGCCTTGGAAAAGCACTTTAATTGCCCGCTTGAGCATTTAGCTGTTACTCATAAAATAAACTTGTTTCCCTTCTCATTTGGAAGCAGAGTACCCCCACCCAGTCAGGCCCGTGATTTTTGGTACGTCCTCACATTAAAAGCTTTCTGCAGCCGTGTTCTGCTGCTCCAGATGTTGTTCCTCTGAGTCCTTCTGTACGTGTGTGTGCCTGCACATAGCAAACACTTCTCTTCCTTAGGCTTTGAAATATTGAT
Source organism: Chloroceryle aenea (assembly GCA_013399075.1). Lineage (NCBI taxonomy): Eukaryota > Metazoa > Chordata > Aves > Coraciiformes > Cerylidae > Chloroceryle > Chloroceryle aenea. Next base: position 43,420 of record VWZY01002344.1, read on the forward strand.
AAAACGACTCGCCCTGCATCCAAGCCATTTGTCAGGTCTAACTCACCTTCGCTTTGTCTTCTAACGTGGCACAGTTCATGTGTGAAAATGACATGATAGTGTCCCTAGCCTTTGATTAAGTGTTAGCTCTCTTGCTCATTTAGCTCTGGTGTCATGCTAATTAACTGAAACCGAGGCGGAAACGAGAGGAAGAAGAGATGGTCCCTACAGAAAAGTAGTTTTGTCACCTTGCTTACTTTTTCCGTGTTAAAAAGGGAAATGATCACAACTGCATATTTCACAAGTCAGAGCTGAAGGATGGAGATTATGTTTTGGGAGAGACTTGATACGGTACCATCAGGAGTGGGAATGCACTTTTCATAGTTATCAACTATTTTCCTTTTTTTGCCTCCCCTATAATTGCTGGAGAGACAGAATTTTGCATGTAATATTTAAAAGCAATATTTAACTGCCACTGTTGATACCATTATTGAAGGTACAATATCTAAACACGTTCATTGCCACCTGTTGTCTGGACTTTGAATTTGGAAGAAGCGCTGATAAGGTAGTTGCAAAAACTTCTTACCTCCTAAAAAACCCTTTCCCAACACATTCCTCTTGCTGTCAAGACTGCCTGCTCAACAAAGAGGGATTTGCAGAGGTGAAGTGACGTGGTGGCAAGGCCAGGTACAGGATTCATTTCTGATGCAGGTTGCACAAGTGTGCAAGAGTCTTTCAGCTTTTGGTCAGGAAAGAGAAGGAAGTAGAGCAGACCCTGTGCTCCATTTTAGAAACTGGCATAGGAAAGAAAAAAAATGAGTAACTGATCCTAGTATACATGAGCATGGAGATCCAGTAACCATTCATACCTCAGGAAGATGCCAGCAGTGGTAAAAAAAACAAACCCTCTGTGCTTGACTGCAGCAGTTGAGGCATGATGCTGGTGTGGAAGGACGTGGTGTCACCAATCCACTTCTCGTGTTTGACACATTGTGTGTAGCAAATCTGGTGGAAAAAAAACCCAAACAACTTGGAAATATTCCTATAGTTTAAAACTTCTGTTACTGGTTTATGTTGTTAAAAAGCACTTTCACTTTATGGAGTGAACACACCGCTCAGCAGTGTGATTCATTGCTGGAGCGTAGGCTTGGTACCGTTTCCAGTGATCTCGAGCATCCTGTGTGCCACCCAGCTGCTGTTCTGGGAGGGCTTGTGTCTGATTCAGGTTCTGTGTCATTTCTGAGATCACCAACCAGGTGCCTGGAGTACCCATCCCAAGGTATCTAAAATGGCACCAGCTCCACTTTTAGGCACCTTAATTGCTCCCTAAGGTGTTTATTTCACATACGTATCTTTTTTAGGTACTTAGCTGGATTCCATTTTGAGTTCTTCCTGCATCTCAAAAAGATCTGTGCACTGTATGGAAATACTTTCCTTATTTTATTATGTCTCAAACAGGAAATACACAGCAGAATAGAGCAGTGGTATCACGAATCAATAGGAGAAGAGGAACCAGCCTCAGGCTGCCCCAGGGGAGGTTGAGGTTGGAGCTGAGGAACAATTTCTTCCCCTGGAGGGTTGTCCAGGGCTGTGCCAGGCTGCTCAGGGCAGGGGGGGAGTCCCTGTGACCCCTGGAGGGGTTTCCAAACCCCCCGTGGAGCTGTGGTGCTGAGCCACAGGGGTCAGTGGTGCCCTGGCAGCGCTGGGGCAATGGTTGGACCGGGTCATGTTCAAGGTCTCTTCCAACCCAAATGATTCTGTAAGTCTTGGGACTTTTCCCTTCTTTGCCAGATCATTCTTCCCACCTATTTTTCCTTTTCTTCCTACTTAGAAAACTGACAATTTTGCACTGAAAATTGATTACCAAAGCTCTTAGGACGCTGCTATAGCTTGATACAGCAAAGTTCTGACGCACGCAAATGTGGTTGATCAAAAATTACAGAAACAAAGAAAAACCATTAGTTACAAAGAGATCCACAACTGACTGAGGTTACTGGAGAGTGCTGACACTGGACCCAGCATGGCTGCCTATCCAGAGAGGGCTTACATTGCCTCGTGTATCACTACTTGGAGTTTCCTTTTTGGGCACAAAACTCCCCTGAATAGAAAACTTAGTACTTGAAAGTCTTTGGATATTAATTTCGAACCATTGTTTAGTCACAGTGTTCTGAGGAGAGCATAGCTGCATACCCTGTCATCCCTGGGCTGCTGCTTCACAGTTGTTGCAGGAAATCCTGGCCATTTCAACTTGAATTAATTAGTGTACATGGGTGGATTATCAAATACCATACTTTTTCATCATCTGTGAGTCATCTGATGAAGCAACACATGATAAAATCATGTTATAAAGAGTGTTTTCCTCCCCTCTGTATTTTAGCAGAGGTAGGTATTATAATGACTTGCTTTGAAGTGGAAGGACTATGGGAGACACTGGTTTTACTAGGTCCTTCAATAGTTAATATAATGTGATGTTTGGCAAAGAGTTTCAGTGTAGTAGAGAAAGAAGCAATAACCAGGTACATCACATGCTAGTGAGAAAAGCCTAAGTGAGAGAAATCAAAGGAGCAATGTTTCAAAGCTTTTGATAATATCAAGTGCAAAAATCTTCTTTTTGAAAACAGTCTCTCCAGAAATGAAGCTGCCAGTTTCTTAGAACCACAGGATGACAGAATCATGTTGGTTGCAAAAGACCTTTCAGGCCATTCAGTCCAACCATTAACCCCTACTGCCAGGGCACCCCTGACCCTGGGCCCTCAGCACCACAGCTCCACGGGGGGCTTGGAAACCCCTCCAGGGGTCACGGGGACTCCCCCCTGCCNCTTTCAGTCACTCCTCACAGGACCTCTGCTCTAGGACCTCTAGACCTGCAGTTCTTCCTAACACTCCTTAAGGAATCTTCCGTGCGTCTGTCCCTGTAGAGCCATTCCTATATCCCTGTGGAGCAGTCACTTGTTTAGTAGGTGTGTGGCTGGTAGGTGACACCATCCGTGCCTGGGTGGAAGAATTCAGAACAAAGAAGTATCTTTGAATAAGCTGCAATTTACTGGAGTGAAAACAGCTAGGGTAACTTCACCATGTTTGACATAGGCAACCAGAAAAAATGTATCCTTATATTGTTTAACCTGCAATTTTATAATTTCAGTTTTGATTACTGATCATGAAACCCAGACCTTCAGTGTAAAAAAGGGTTTGGAAGCTACATTTTTTCTACTAGAGCTTCATCTGCTGTGTAACTAACATTAACTGGTTTTATTGGTGTCGTAAGTAAAGCCTCCAAAGAAAAACACCCTCAAGTAACCACTGCAAAATTTACACAGAAAGTTTGGTCCCTTTTCCTGAAAAAGAAACTGCCACACACAGCTCCATCCCACGTTTTTGGCCAAAGGGAGGTGTGAATGCTTCCCATTCCAAATAAAGTCTGTTTTGGACCAAAGAGAAACTGTAAATTTACACTATTTTACAATCCACCCGTGTGCACTAATTACATAATGAACATTTAAATGGCCAGGATTTCCTGCAAGCTTTCTTCCCACTGGGAAATAACAGGTGGGTGGCATTGCAGCTTGTGATGGTGATGATGATGATGACATCCACAAGCAGCAGAAATGACAGGGAGAAGATTGATGAGTCTGTTCCCCTCAGGACAGTAGGAAACAGATGTGAAAAACAGCTGTGTGGTTCTGCTGTCCCCTTTGTTGTGGCCTCTTCGCCTTCCTCCTCATCTTGAGATGGTCTTTCCATGCAAGAACCTTTATTTTCACACGAGCCCCATTCAGACTGATGGAGGGCAGTCCTGTGAAGGAAGTGGTCATTCACAACTAAACCAGGAACGCTGATTATTTTCTCAGCTAGGGTAACTTCCATGAGACAGGTGTGAAAAGCCTGCATCACTAGGAGTTGTCTTTCGCTTGGGGTGATGCGTCTCATCGTGCACTGAGTAGACTGACTTAATTTCAAGGGGACAAACCACCAAAGTGTGGTGTTACATTGGAAGCTTAAGCCCTTCACAAGGGCTTGTAGTGACAGGATGAGGGGTGGTGGCTTCAGATTGGAAGAGCGGAGAGTTAGATTAGAGATTAGGAAGAAGTTCTTCAGTCTGAGGGTGGTGAGACCCTGGCACAGGGGGCCCAGGGGAGCTGTGGATGCTCCGTCCCTGGATGTGTTCAAGGCCAGGTTGGATGTGGCTCTGAGGAACCTGCTCTAGTGGGAGGTGTCCCTGCCATGGCAGGGGAGTTGGAACGAAATAGTCTTGAAGGTCCCTTCCAACCCAAACCAATCATTCCATGATTTGATGGTAAGTGGATTTTTTTTCTTCTAAATTAGGCACGAGTTGCATCGAACATTGTTAACAGAATCTTTGTCATATAGTTTAGTCATGGTAGACATTGTTTCACCCTGAGTGTTTCCCATGCCAAGAGCTAGGATTAAATCCAGTCTCTCAGAAAAACTATGCTTCCCTGAACTACCTTTCCACATGCTCTTCCCCTGCCCTCCTGGGTGCTGGCCCAAGGCTGCAGATCTCAAGTGTTGGGGTTGCCTCAGGCAGATCCCTACCTAAGCAGAGCATCTGATTAAAATTCTTAATGAAAAGCCAAGCTGGTGGTTGCAGAGCTGTGAAGAAGATCCTTATGCAGCCTTAAGACGTGCCACTGGTAGAGGGTGGGTGTTTGCAGTGGCTTGTCTTGCACAGTGACTTTTGATAGAGATCCTTGCAATAAAAAGAGTAGCAAAACCTGCCTTAGGGATCATTTTAATTAAGTATTAATGCAGAAAACAATGTTGTCTAGGTAGTTTTTTAATACAGGAGGCAGAGTGTGGGCAGAATATTAGAAGTTTACTAAGTGTTGTGTTTAAGAGATTCAGCCTCTGCAGGGAAGGAGGATTTCAGTTGACCTTGAAATGAAAAGCCTCTAAACCTGACAGTCAGGTGCAGGTTTATGAAATATAATTCATAATTTTATAATTTAGAAACATAGTTTATTTTGGTTTCACCAGTAGAGTTTATTGATTCCAGAATACAACACTGAGGGAGTACAGATAGCTAATGCTGTGGCCAGAATTGTTACCGAAGAGAAAAACAATAAATAAATAGATAACTTTAATCCAAATGATACTGAATAGACTTGCAACTGCCTGGAGGATCTTTGGGTTTTGTCCATTTCCATGAGAAACATCTGCACCATTGCTGTGGCTCTGAACTTAGAAGCTGACGGCTACTTCCCAGAGATACAAGTGCTCCAAGAAAAACCCACTGGCTTGCAAAAACCATAGAAAAATTCATCCTATAATCTTGTTCATTTGAGATGAGGCTGCTTGTGTCCCAGCTGTTGTAAAACTGGTAGGATGCAACTGGAACTTCTCGGGCAGTTAGCGTGCAGCGCCGGCTGAACGGGAGGCAGGATTTTCTCTCTCGTATGGGCCTGACACTTCTAACCCCATTAAAATTAATCATAATAATAAAAAAAATAGAAAGGTACTGACGTAACGTGGTCACAAATGAGTAAAATGAATTCTGCTTTGACGCACGGAATCCATGTTTTGCTTTCCTGGTGTTTCCTCTGCACTCAGTACCTCTCCAAATCACCACTCCAAGGGTAAACCTGTGTAGGGAGGTTGGGCCAGGTGGCCTCCAGAGGTCCCTTCCAGCCTAACACACTCCGTGATTCTATAAACATGTTAGGCTGAAGGTAAATCTCAGCTTTAGCAGTATCCCCAGCAGGACACGTGTGTGAATTTTTGCTGTTTGCTTTCTATTTCTCTTTAGTTTTTAAGTATGGGAATACATGGCTCCTGTTTAGCTTGAGATGCTTCTTTATGGACTATTCTCATCTTAATTTTGCAGGATTCCTCTGTCCTTGCTCTGTCCCTCCCGAGGTCTGTCTCCTTATGGTGCTCATTTATAAGGGAAAGGGAAAACAAATCTCTTGCTTTATCTCTCCCTAGAAGGTGCACATGCTTGAAACACGTTCTCCAACGACAAGTTCCTCTATTTCCAGGAAAAGCCTATTTTTAATAATTAAAATCAGCTATTTCCTTTGAAGATGAGTGATCAGTACTGCAAAGGATACTGTTAGTGGTTGCCTAAGCCTGTTTTCCTTAATAAAGCACAAACAAGTGTTTTTTTCCTTGGTGTGCAGCACCCTTTCTGCTGTTTTCCCTTAAAGAACCCCTAGGACCAGCAGATGCTGTGACTAAAAAATTTAAAAGTAGGTATTTTTAATATTTGCTGCCATCTTAATTATTGCTTGCTTAAAGCAGCGCCGTTAACAGACGGATTATGAGTTCATAAAAATGTCACAGTATTAGTATATAAAACACAATATAATTTTCCCAAGATGATGATTAACAGCATTAAAGCCACGTTAACAACACTTTGTGCTTATTTCCTCAAAGCACTCGACTTCCCTCTCCTAGGGATGCTATCACAGCACTGCAGCGAGCCAACGTGGAAAGATTTTGGCGTGATTTATTTTAAAGAAGAGGTAACTAATGCAACTTCTCACCCGAGCTTTGTACCTGCTTTACCTCACTATCTTCGTGTCATTACAGCTTCCCATCCACCCAAATACTGGTTTTAGTACTGGATATTAACATTCCCTGGTGCAGCTCCGGCCAAACGCATGGCAAAGTTATTTATTCCTCGCAGGCTATTAGCTGGAGCGTTTGGAAAACAACTTCAGTGCTCTGGAAGGTCATTATTAAGTCAGTATTCCTTTCACATACGAGGATCACTTGGGGTGTGGGTTGTGAGTTTTTTAACCTTTTAAGACATTTTTGCTTTGTTCGAGGCCGCTTCAGGTTTTTATTAGCTACCTTGATTCCATCAGGACAAACAAGGTGCATCTCTATAAGTTATTGATTCGCTCGAGCGTCCTTTGTGGTTGGCCCAGGGTGGGAGCTTCTCCAGCTTGTCCAGGGGGTGGTGGAGGACTCTGGAGTTACCTGCCAGAGCCTGGGTGTCCACCCGGGTCAAGCACCCTCCTGCCTCTGCACCGCAGCACCTGCAAACTGAGCCGCGTCCCTTTCAGCGCCGCAAGAAGGGCCCCATTGTGGCGGGAAGAAGCGTTTGTTTCTGGGGGGAAAATCATTCCCGTTCTGCCTCTGAATGAAAGACAAGGCTGTTATTACTCGAGGGATATTAAGGCTCACTGCCTTTTTGAGAAAACAAATTTGCTGTAACTTTATCTGTAATTTAGCACCGCACGGGTGCAAATAGAGTCTGCATTGTACGGAACCGGAGGCAGAAGTAAGGGTTTGTTAAAGCCATCAAGGGGTTGGGTAACCATTGTTATTTCCAAAAGCCACCTTATCAGAGCCATAGGTTAAATAAAAAATAATAATTAAAATAAATAAATAAAACCACCAAAAAGCCCCAACTTTGCAAACTTCCCATTAACCATCTGTTTTGACTTGAAAAGCAATAACAAATAAATAATCTTTCTGTCTAGATGGACAGTATTGCAAAATCACAAGTTTGACAGAAGCAAATGCACATATTTTGCCCTGACCAACAGCCAAAAAAATGGTAAAGGCTACTCAGCAATTTTTTTGGTTTATTTTTAGGTTTAATTTTACTTTTAGGTTTAATTTCACTTTTAGGTTTAATTTCAGGCCTAATTTTAGATTTATTTTTATTTTTTTCCCTTTCTCACAGTAGATGTAGCAGAGCTTTTCCATTCTCAGCTTCTGCTTTCTTGAAGAATACGACGTCGAAAAGCTTAAGTAAAATTTCCCTTTGTTGGCTGATGGTCAGCATTTGATAGGAAAATAATGACATTGTTTAAAAGCTTTGTGCAGTCCCCACAGGAAAACTTGGCCCTTGCGAATGGTGCTGTTGAAGCTGTTCCCAATCAGTTGAGTTTTTTATTCCATCACAGTGCATGTTTTTTGGACGATGTGCTTGTTTGCTGCCTTACATCAAGATCAGGTAGCAAATGTGCAAACTACATCCCTCATATTCTTTCTCTTTTTTATCTTTAATAGAAAAAAAAAATATAAAAATTCCAATCCGGTTGTCGGAGTTTGATCTGGCTGATTAAGCAAAGTTAAAGTTAAGAACTTAATGTGGTTTCTAATCATCTGGCAGCTGTCATTAGTGAGTGACAACGTCGTTAATCCCCCCCCCTGCTCCTCCTGCAGCGGAGGCAGCCACCGCCGGGCACGCTCCCAGCCGAAGCCGGGAGCCGGG
>VWZY01002345.1:12950-24843 GCA_013399075.1 Chloroceryle aenea
CAGGATGAGGGGGGCGTGCAGCGGGGAAGAGGGGCCAGGGTGCATCAGGAGGGGGCTGCAGAGCTGGAAGGGTGCAGCAGCAGGTTGAATTTGGGCTAGTACCTTGAGTGCAGAGGTGGGGAGGCCGGCGCGTGTCAGTGAGGCCCAGAAGGCTCATCTGGCCATTGTCTCCCCAGGAGGTTGGCCGTATGAAGATCGAGCTGTTTGCTGACGTTGTACCCAAAACAGCAGAGAACTTCAGGTAAAGCACAGTTGGCAATCCTGCAGCTCAGTCTGGACCCGGGCTGTGCAGGGGTGGCTCAATTGGTGGAGTCACTACTTGCTCCTCTGAGCCATTGCACCTGCTCTGCTCCTCTCTCTAATGCTAGAGAGATGTGACTGTGCAGCTTCCTGATCCTCTGCCAGAGCCTCTCTGGCTAGAAGGTGAAGGGCTCCCGTCCGTTTTTGCTCCCTCTGTGGAACCTTTCTGAGCCCTCTGTGATATGCTCAGTGCATTTATAAAAGGCAGTAACTTGGTGTCATGGTAGAGTTTTCCTGCTAGTGGCTGAAGGATGTACCACTTGGACATCCCACTTCCACAGAATGTTGATGGATGTGCCCTGTTCTCTGTGGAACACGGTGCATGCTTCATATTCACCATCTCTCACAACCTCGGTGTTAGAGAGCTGACCTCAACTGCAGAAAGTACAGAGGTCTGCTTTGAAATGGAGGTGGGGGGCAGTAACTGCCTGTTTCTGTTTCACTGGGGATATCCCTGATGTGTATGGGAAGTCCTGCATGACAGTTGACTGAACACAGCCCTTTGTGTCCTCAGAGTTCAACTGTGCCTCACACTTTGCCTGCTCTCTTTTTTTTTTTTTCCCAGGCAGTTTTGTACTGGTGAATTCAGGTGAGTGGTTTACAGTGTGCTTTCAGAAGCCTACTCAGAGAAATAGAGCTGGGTAGGGAGGGATAAGGCTCGCTTGGAAGTTTCTTTACTATAACAGTACAAAATTAAGGAGTTACAGAATCTGCTCAGAAATCTTCCTGTTCAGTCACAGAGGTGGCAGATGACTTTCCCTTTTGGGTGTGACTTTGTTTGTGCTCAGGTTGCTCTAATAAAGCCCAGTCTGCAAATCTTACCTGCTCATGTTGGTGGTATGAGATGTTGGTATGGATGTTGTAGAAATTTCCCTCTGCCTCTGATAGCATGAGGCCGCAGCACCTGGCTGTATACCAGGGCAGCTACTAATGCATAAGACAACCTTTTGGGGCTCTGAATTCCTGGGAGGGTTTTGTGTTGGGATATCCAGTAATCTGCAATGATTTTCTTCTTTATTTCCTTGCAGGAAAGATGGTGTCCCTATAGGTTACAAAGGAAGCACTTTCCACAGGTGATCCATCTGCTTTTATTTAGGCACATAAACAGCAGCCTGAGGTAGATGTGGTAGGAGACCAGCTTCCAGGAGTTACTGGTCTGGGAGGCATCTGTAGGTCACAGTTGATATCGTCCTTCTGGGGATTCAGGGGTGTTGTCAGATGCGTGTGCTGGGCACACTGGGAGGGATCCCCCGTGCCCAGTGTGCCAAGTCAGAGATAATTTTCTGGCATTTGTCACCTAGTCACTATCCTGGGTCAAACAGCAATGGATCCCAAATTGCCTGATAGCAGCCAGTAGTTAGTATTTGTTGTAGACTGTAGCATTCAGAGACCCTGATAACTTTGGTCACACTGTGAGGTAGAACTCCTTTTTACCACATATTGAACTTATTGAAGCATTTGTCTACTGAGAACTAAGTATTTTTTTGCCTTTTCAGGGTAATAAAGGATTTCATGATCCAAGGAGGTGACTTTGTAAACGTATGTACTTCTGTATTCCTCTTCTACTTTTCCTACATGGTACAATACGTGGCTCCTTCCAAGGGTCCATGCTGATCTCTGGGATCTGTCTGCCCTCAGTAGTAACTGGAAGTTTGTTTGCAGTGTTGCTGCCATCTTACTGCAACAGACTGTCATGTACTCGAAAACAAGACTTAAGTGAACATACATTCTCCTTCCCAAAATATTTCCTCTCTAAAAAAGTGTGGCAGTGCAGCTAGAGGCTTTTCAAACCTGCAGAGAATTTTTTACCCAGTTGTCCATCCTCATTCTTCTATCCCTAGTAAACAAGAAGCCCTGCAAATTTATGTTAGCTTTGTGGAGAGAAACCCTAAGTACATAGCCAAATTTCTAGTGCAAGAGATAGTTCAAATCAAAACTAAATTTTGTTAATGAATTATCTCAAAATAGAAAAGACTTGGTGCCCACAATGGTAGTCATGATCTGACTTGAGGATAAGCAGAGTATATGAGGAAGGCTGGAGGACCACAGGGTCGAAGGACCACAGGGTCCTAGGACCCAAATTATTTAATTTCTGGAAGAGTTTTAAAATATGAGGGTGGTAATATGGCTTTTTTAATACAAAATGTATAAAATTTGGTTGTATGAAGGAGAACTGACCACACAGCTGGTGGCTCATCCACACCAGATCTTTTAAGTAGTTGCTAATTGTGATGCTGTTCAAATGTCCCAGTGGGCTTTATTCCTTCTCCCGAAACTCAACAAGCATCACAAATTGCACCAGTATTTGTAATTTATAAATTACACTTATTACAGAGCCACCTGGGGAGCAGGAACGGTCACACTGACCACTAAGCTCAAGTGTGTGCTCCTGTCTCGGAGACAACAGTTTACTTAAATCACAGAGAGGAGGAGGAAAGGAAGCAAGGGTGAGGCAAGCAGAGCAAAAGATGTGGGGCTGTGCATGTGGATTACTGGCATCTTATTTTCCTGTTAAGTTTGCCCTAATAAAGCATGTATATATTAAGAAGAAAGGCCGTAAAAGGAGAGAGCCCTATTTCTTCTGCCTTGCTGTAACCTAAAGCAACACAGAAAGGGAAATTACTGTCAGAATAGCAAATTTACCTCACTATGTCAGCACAACCTGTTAGTGTGGGTTCTGCAGCTTTCCCTGAAGGATTCCTCCCTGCAGCATCTTTTAAGGCTGTTCCGTTGCCAGGCCCCTGCTCAGTCCATTGGGCATCATACAGAAGTGTCTCTGGCTGGGTGGTCCTTCAGCAGTCCCACAAGTTATGTGTCTTACATGGACATTATGCTTCTGCAAAGTTACAAACTTGTGAGCAGTCAGAGCTTGCAGTTTGCAGCCATTACAGGCCATGCTGCTGCAGTTTAGAAGTGTCTGGAGAGCTGATTGCTCGGCTTGTAGCAAAGTGCAAGATGTCTCAACCTGGTAGATAGTAAAGCAAAAAATTAGAAATCTGTATTTTAGAAACTGTCCTTGCTGAACAGAGACATCACTTCCTGTTTCCAGTGAAGTCACAGAAAATAAGGTGAAATAAGTAAACATACCATCAGCCAACTTTTTCCACACAACCATTTCTGCTTTACTTGTCACCCCAGTCTCCTCCCTTTCCTCTGCCACATCCAAGTAGACCCATGCCAAGCAACCTGTAGCCTCCCCCTCACTCTGGGAGCCTTGTACTTAATACCTACCATTGCCATGGGTTTCTGCCAAGATAGGGGTGGCAAACACTGTACTGTGTAGTTAGAAACTAGTCACTGTTCCTCTTCAGAAACAAAACATTAAATGTGTTCACTGCTGGCAGTACAACCCTTTTGGGCTGAGTTTAACCCTGTGCTTTTGCTCAGGTATTTTAAATCTAATTTTTAAATGTAGTTGTTCTGTAGCAGTTGCTACAGATCAAATGCTGTGGCTGACAGGACACCTCTCTTGCACAGGGAGATGGCACTGGAGTAGCCAGTATATATAGGGGTCCTTTTGCAGATGAAAACTTCAAGCTGAAACACTCTGCTCCTGGGTTGCTCTCTATGGTGAGTATAAAACAAAGACAATTATAAGATGAAAAAGGTTTTGTTACTTTCTCTGTGCCTTTTTCCCAAGTGTGTAAGTTATTTACCAGACAACAGAAATCTCCAATGTTGGATACAAGGTCAGAAAGACCTGCTTTTTAACTACTAGTCAGAAGGCTACTTAAGGGTTAATGTGTCAAGTAATAGGAAAGTCCTGATCCTGCAGCATCCTTTCTTTGTTAGCTACTGGAGGGCTGGGTCAGGCCCTGCTTTCATCAGCTTTCAGTTGATTCTTACAGCTTTCATACAGTGGCAAGTGGTGGTGTTTTCTTCTTCTCTGATACTGTTAGCAAACACTGACCTCAGCAAGGATGAAACAAATAGGTTTGGGAATTTCAAAGCCATAGCAGTGTTACCATGGTATCTTCATATGCTTCCTGTTCAACATTGTGGGAAAATCTGCAACCATTGCGTGTTTTCTGGTAGGAACAATGCACTGTCTTTTCCAGTAGAAGGCACATGGAGCCAGTGCTTCAGTGTTCCTGTCCACATCTGCTTCTTCCCCAGCTCTTTCAGCTGCCCTGCCCTTAAAACCTTTGCTTGGGTCATGTACCATCTGGCTTGGTTATTTGTCCCATTCAAAGCATGGCCCAGAAAAAGGTTTCACAACACAGCCAAGCAACCAGTACTGTGGTGTGGGAGAAGGGATCCACTCTGAGTATTGCCAGCTTTGTGTAAAAGTGGCTCTGGAGTCATTCTGGGCCAAACCATGGTCTGCCCCCACCTCGATCTTTCCAAGGCTGGGTAGCAATAAAAAAGATTCCAGTGTGACCATGTCCTGTGCATTTCTGCAGCTGCAGAACTTTCCCAGTTCACTTGTCAGCACAGAAACATGCTTTAGTGTCTCTTGGTTGTGGAGAGAGCTTTCAAAAATTGATGGGACTTAAGTGTTGCAGAGACATTTTCTCAACAGAGCACAAATGCTCTAGGTGTTGCACTCAAGTGTGAATTAAATTTTGCATCAGCATTACACCGTTCCTGCGAGCTAATGCAGTTGTTGCCTTTATCATCCCGATCATCAGAAAAGGCACCCTTTTCTTTTCTTTTAATTCTGAGACACCTGAAATCAGCTGCTTGGTTTGTTTGTTTGTTTGGGTTTTTTTTCCCTCCTTCCTGGCTTTCAGTGTTTCTCAGGACAATGCTGCAGCCAGTTAGTAATCATCAAAAAGTTCTGCCTTTTTTCAGAAGCATGCTCGAGACCCCAGATTTCACCACTGCCTTGTGCAGAACATGCCTTTGTAAAATTATAATAAAAAGTTAATGACGTGGCTCTTGTGCACGCTGGTGTGAGCAGACTCAGTGGTCTGCCACATCCAAGCTCAGGGTACTCTCCTGCAGATGTGTATCTTGCTTCCTTTGCTTTGTGTAGCAATAAGCTAAAAAAAAATCATTTCATGTGAGATGTGTCTGCCTTCAGTTTTGGAAATGCTTTTTATATATTTACTATTCTCAACCTCCAGGCAAACAGTGGTCCAAGTACCAATGGCTGCCAGTTTTTCATCACGTGCTCCAAATGTGACTGGTTGGATGGAAAACATGTTGTGTTCGGTGAGTAGCTGGGGCAGAGACCTCTTGTACCAGCTCATGGACACTCCCCGTGGCACAGCCACTAAAATAGAACAGCCATGGGCTGCTTGTTCCTTCCCCCTTGGCTGTTTCAGCAGAGGTGTCAGTGCAGCCATATATTGTTGAAATGAAACATGTCTTTTTTTTACAGTTTATCTTTAGATGAGTTTCTTGAACAATGTATCGAGCTGCTAAATAAGTCCTTGTGCCAGTGCACAAGGGACAGATGAGCAAAGGTCTCATTTTCTTCTCTGCTGTCGGAGAGGACTGAGATTTCAGCAGGGTTTTTAGATAATAATTCTATGAAATTACATCTGCTGACTTTTCATATACTGTTACTTAAGCTGTAGAGTGTCAAGGCCAGCCTTTATGCTGATGTTCTACTTAACTGCTTTCTCAGATTCTTAAGTGACACTGATCTTGTTTATTGCTGTGTTTGCATCATTACAAAGGTGGTGCTGATAGAGGTATAGGTTTTAGCACAGCTGGAATCTCAAAACCCTAGATTTCTACACATGCCACTCCTGCAATGGGAAAATGCACTTTATCCGTTCTAAACGTGGAATGTGTTTTAAGAGGAAAATGCTTTTTCTTTGTCAGTTTAGAGGTTAGTAACAAACCCTGAAGTGCCCAGTAGCTATACACTGCAGGAGACTTTTCAGGAGGATGCATGTACCTGTGATGAGCTGGGGGAGCAAAGGCAAAAACTGGACATATTGAAGTGGATACATTTTCTCATTCTAGGTAAAATTGTCGATGGACTGTTGGTCATGAGAAAAATTGAAGTAAGTTGAATTTGCCTACTTGTCTTTGAATGTCCACATTGGAATCTCTCCCGCTCTCTCTTTGCTGGATACCAGGGAATACCAGTGTTGATAACTGGTATTATCACTTGTCATCATTATAAAATAGCAGGAAATCTAATGAGGCAAAGGCTGTCATATAGATTGACTTTAGAAATGCTGTGCACTTGTGGTTACTGGTTAGTCTTTGAGTGGGGATTGTGCTCTTGCAGCTTTATTTGCAATGCTTTGCATTTGTTCAGGAAGCTGAATAGAAAAGCTGTTCCATCAGCAACTCAGATCAGAGTGTAAAGCAGATCACTTCTGTGCCATTGACTGGGATTATTCAGTGGATGCCAGATCATCAGTTCTACTGATCTGTGATCAGCATGTTTAATAAGAAAAATTAAACTAATTTTCTGATGGGCTTCCAGAAGCTGAAGATAAATGTACTTGAGGTGGTGGTTGCTACCAGTGTTGTGACTGGCTGTCACAGCAGGATAATGAATAGATTTCACAAATAGCAGTGAGTTCTTCAAGACAGGTGCCATGGCACACACATGGGAGAATGTGTACAAGTGCCCTTAATCTAAATGTAAAAAGCGAGGCAAACACAGACCTGACAACTGTGAGGTATTGAGAAAAGATCACCCACAAGGATCCGTACACTCTAAGCCATGCGTTGGTCACCCTCTTGGCCAGATGGAAGGGTTGTGGTGCACTACAGTGATGGGCAAGTTAAAAGAAACCAGTAGAAGAGTCTGGAAAGAACAGCCAAGTCCAGCAGAAAGAGAGGTTCAGAGTGAGTGTTGCTTCATGACTATCTCTTGTGTGGATTCTCCTGCCGTACACATCCAAGTTTGCTTTGCTTGTGGCAGCTGTTATTAACTCTAAAGTTGTAACTCATGAGGAGCTCTCATTTACACGCTGTTCCTTCCCTTCCATTGAAAGGATTGGGGTCTGTATCAAAAAGCTCTGTGCACAACAGTGAGTTCTCTGCCAAAATGCACAGCAAGCAATTATATATTACTTAGGTGTTACTCAGAGCTGTATCTAGATTTCCCTGTTTCTGATGTACAGACACCTCTTAACCAGTCTTCAAGTACCTGTCACTCCCAGGATTTGATGTGCTTTTTTAAGATTTAACATTATCTCTCTGTCCCCAGAATGTGCCTACGGGTCCAAATAACAAACCCAAGCTGCCAGTTGTGATCTCTCAGAGTGGGGAAATGTAAAGCAATGGAATAGAAATGTGGTAAGTCTCAGTGTCCACAGACACCCAGTGCAACTGAACTCTGGGCTGCTCCGGTCCTTACTTTCCTCTTGACTTACTTTGACATTCACATGAGCCTGCAGAGAGATGACACAGCTCAAAAAGACACCAGAAAATGCTACTTTGTAACAGCATTCATTTTTTTGCCAGATCAGCTACCTGAACTGGCTTTCCTCTGGGCTACACAAATACCAGGGGCAAGCAGGGATTGAGAAGAGAAGAGGAGGAAGAGAGGACTTGAGCCCCTTGCCCAGTACAGCCATAGGACTGCCACCATAGGGCCAAGGAATTACTGTGTTATGTAGGCTTACCTTCACTCGAAAAAATACCACTGTCCTCATCTGGTGGGGGAGGTGTTTTCAGCATTTGCTGTTATTCAGGCTTCAATTTGGTTAAAGCAGTAGGCTCAAGACTGAGCTCAGGAGAATGTACAGTATTCTGTTTCCATTTGTCCGCCCACTTCACTATAAAAAACACAAGCATTTAAACAAATCTGTCTAGATTTCAGTGTGTCAGGCTGCAGCTTGTAAAAAATATGCTGTATTAGCCTTTTGGTTGCTGATTTTTTTCAGATTTCAGCAGGCACTGACGAAAGCAAATCTCCACAATTTTTTACATTCCTTTAAATGATTTCCAAAGACATCTGGAGTTGCCCATGAAGACATGTCCCTGCTTCCATAATAAAGTCTTTCATATCTGCAGCACTTCAGACTGGTGGGAGCTCCTCCTGTTTGATGAAGAGAACAGGGATCAAAATCATTCTTTCATTTCCCTGGTACTTCTGTTGGCATTTATAGGCATTTGAAGATAGGGATAACATTGTTAACAGGCTTTCTTGCCTATGCTGATGAGTCAGGTCCCCTTTAGGGTTGTTCTCAGGCCCAGACTTGTTGATCATTTCAATTTGTAGTACATGATCTCTGGCCAACATCCAGCGTGAGACGGGAAGCTTTTCATTTCTCGGTGCAAGGTTGGTGCCACCTCTCTTAATTTCCAGCTAGGTCTTAGGACCTGCTGCTTGCTTTTGCACTTGGCTGCTTGTAGACAAGAACAGTGTTTGTCTTGCCCACCCCCAGACAGCTAAACCTGTTACTTGGTAAGGTCCTGGCCTGCAGACCCAGGAGGACTTTGAAGTTCTGTAGCTCAGGGTTGATATGAGCTACTGCATGCAGCACCAAAGTGGCACTTCACTTGAAAATCAACAATAGCAGCCCACAGTGTCACTGCAGAGTCCTACTGTTCTAGGATGAGGAGGAAATGGCTTGTCCAGCTTTTCAGACCTGTGTCTTCTTTATTTCAGTGTTTCTTCACCAGTGGTTAGGCCTGTGCTGGCTCCATGCAGTGCCATCTACATCCAGATCCCTCGCTGCCCCAGTCCTCTCTGCAGGCCAGGCCAGATCCCCACTCTTGACATTCTCCTAAAGTAATTTAATAATTGGCATCTTTTTTTTTTTTTTTACATTTTGAAATGAAAATAAAGAATTCTGTTAAAGTTGTGTGCAGCACACATCAGTTAACAAGCTTGGGAACAGACTCTTCTGCAGGTGAGAAGGGCTGTAGCATCTCCAGCAAATGGCCATTGTCCCCAAGCTCGTTCCACAGAGAATGTTTTCTTTGCATGGTGTTGAGAGGTGCTGCTGCATGGCATTTTCAAAGTGGGAAAGAAGGGGTGAAAGGAGCATGGCAGGGCCATGCTACACCAGCTCCTCTACTCAACGTGTAAATAAGGCTTCCCAGCAGAGTGGTTCTTGGCATCTTGTGTGTGTTGAGTGGACAGATGCATTGAGAGCTGTCTGAAGGACAGATCTCAGAGGATTGTAATCAGCAGCTCAGGCTCTAGTTGGAGGCACATAGCTAGTAGTGTTCCCTGGGGATCATAACTGGGTCCAGTCTTGTTCGACATGTTCATCAATGACCTGGATGAAGGGACAGAGTGTGCACTCAGCCACTTTGCTGATGTTACAAAACTGGAAGGAGTGGCTGACACACCAAAGCTGCATGAGACCTGGACAGGCTGGAGAGTTTGGTGGAGGGGAATGTCATGAAGTTCAACAATGGCAAGAGCAGGGTCCTGCACCAGGGGAGGAATAACCCCCTGCACCAGCACAGGTGAGCGGTTGATCTCCTGAGAAGCAGCTCCACAGAGAAGGACCTGGCAGTGCTGGCGGACAGCAGGTTAACCATGAGCCAGCAGTGGGCTTTTGTAGCCAAGACCAATGGTCTCCTGGGGTGCAGGTGTGGTTTTGTGCGTGCTCCTCTCACGGCTGCTAGAAGTTCTTGAAGCAGGCTCTGTCTGTCAGGATTTCCAGATCACCATCCCTGGGATTGCGCAGCTACTGAAGTCACTCATGCTCACATCTCTTCAGCCTGAGGCATCTCACCTCCTTGTACCTACAGAACATCAGGTGATGAAAGAAACACAAAGCATACACCATCCCTTTGCTCTCCAACCATAAAAAGACTGCAGAGGGCTTTCTCCCATGAGAGGAGCACTCAAAATTTCCATTAGGGAGGGGAAAACTGGAGCGATCCCTGTGGTCAGCTTGTCTCCCTTCCTGGGTCACAGAATTCCCCCCAAATTAATTAACAGAGACTAATCCATTACAACCTCTTTAAAAGTTGTTCCTGTGGCTAATTCTTTGAGGCTGAATGTGCAGAGTTTCAGCTTTCTAGCTTATTCATCTTGCTGTTCCTTATCTGCTGGCTGAAAGTTTTCCCAAAGACCACATATTTGGGCTTAATTCCCCTGTGATGAAGCCCCCCTTCAGTTGTGTTGTATGTAGCAAGGCCTGGAATCTCCTGCTATAGAGCATATATATGGATCTAATAGAGCATACATATGGATCTTCTCTCTCTGAGCTCCAGCATCTTCTTCCAACTGTGGATGCTGCAGCTAGAGGCAGTGTTCCTGATTGCCTCTGTTCACCTGAGGAGCAGATTAGCCCCTGGACCCTGCAGTGTTGCCCTCCCAAAAGATGTTGTTAGCTGTTGGTTAGCCCATGTTTTCTTCTGTAGGTGCATGGCCCTGACATCCTCACAGGTTTCATCACTGATATTTGAAGAATTCTCTCCAGTTTTCTCCCTCTAGGGTCTTTCATATAAGATGAATTCCCTATTTGCTATTTAATATTTTAAGACTTACTTTTTTCAGTGGACTTACTGAATGTCATGCAGTTTTGTTATCACTCTGTTTTCAAGGTCATGATCCTGATGCAGGTCCCTTACAGGATTGTATTCTTTCCTTTGTTAGCTGAGTTGAAGTTACCAAGATACTTGACAAGACCTGTGTCTGTAAACCCACATTGGTTGTTTGGTGAAACTGATCTGCTCACTTTTCACACTAGGATGGAGAAATCAGTAGTAACTTATGGGTGATGCTGGAAGGGCTGATACCAAGGGAATAACTGTTGTTTGCAAAGATGGTAGAATGAAGGGTCAGCTCCCAGAGACCTTTTTGTTGGTTGCTGGTGACTTTTCTCCTTCTTATGTGGGTGGATGACATAGCCAAGGGCAGGGCTGTGAATCTGTGGCAAATAAACACCTTTTTCGAGGGACCCTGGAAAATAATAGGGTGGACGAGCACACTGTGTTTCCCCTGGAACTTCCCTGTGCAGAATCCAGCAGAAATCTTGTATCTCTCTGAGTAACACGAAGTGCCCAGCAGTGATGCTTTCCCAACTGCCTGGGTGGGGAGAAGGGCTCATGGGACTAGAAGCTGCTGCACAGCCTCTGCCTCTTGACAGAAAAGCTCCACGCGGAGGAAGGATGTTTATGAGGTGGTTAATTAAAGGCAAGACCTTTAAGAGACCTCTCACCCGGGGCTACAGCCTGGATCTGAAATGGCTTAATTAGGAGGCATTTATTTAAACAACTNTGGTTAATTAAAGGCAAGACCTTTAAAGAGACCTCTCACCCGGGGCTACAGCCTGGATCTGAAATGGCTTAATTAGGAGGCATTTATTTAAACAACTACCCAGGCAGGTGCAGCCCCAGGAGCTCCGTGGGGAGCAGCACAAGCAGAGGGAGTGGACCCCTTGCTGATTCCATCCCCAGGAGCAGCACGGTTCGGTAGGCAAAGCCCAGACAGCCCTTTCTCGTCCTCGCCGGGAGGCAGCACAGGGCTGAGGTGCGGGGTTGGACCGGGCCCCTCGCCCCCCGGCGGGCTTAGACCAGCCCAAGCCTCCCACCTCAGGAGGCTCATGGCAACGCTTTAACTGCACGGCATTACATACTTTAATCGTCATGTCTCCATCCCCATCCCTCTCCGACATTAATTACCGCTCCCGAGCGCTGATTACTGTATTTCTTAACGGGAGTGGCGCACCGCGGGAGAGCGATGGAGATGCACCAAGCCCTTGTAACG
>VWZY01002345.1:25429-41502 GCA_013399075.1 Chloroceryle aenea
GGGACAGCAGGGGCAGCGCCGCTGTCACCCGGCTTCGTGACATTTGCCAGAAGAAACCGATAAGATGTTCCTTGCCTGTATCGTAGGAATTCTTACCACACCCGTTTGTTCTTGGTTGGCTTTTCTTAGCAAGAGTCTTGCTCGCCTAGTGAATTTGTTTTCTGCTCGTGTTTTTTGCACCAATATTTTTTATGGTTGGTTGGGTTTTTGGGGTATTTTTATTCTCAAGGGTATAAAAGTCTGCTGGCTGGTAAGGCACGTAAAATATGCGTTTGAACTGCATGAACTTCACTCACATCAGTGCAAGCAAGAATGGCTTTGAGCACTTGGTAGTTAAAGACTTGCTCTTGAGGAAAACAAGCAAAATACAGATTTCTTTGCTGTCTCAAGACTGGAGTCTATAAAGGGGTCTTAAGAAGCAAGTGCCTAGAAGGTTGTTTTAGTGTCAGTAGCTGATTTTAAGGAAATATTTGAACACTTAAAAGAGTTGTGTAAATACTTAATATTGAAATATGAGTGAAGCTGTCCAGTAGCGGATAAGCTCTGGAATTACTTTGCAAACCAGTTCTGAAAAAATGGGGAATTGTGTTGCCCATTGGTTCTGGAGGGTCTCTCCATGGGTTATTTTGCAGGGGCCATATTCTGAAGAACAGCTTGTACCTCACTCACAGTTTCAGAATTTGGCTGAAGAGTTGGTAATCCCTCTTGAGGGAAGCAAGTGTAGACACTGCTGTTTCTATTAGATCTTTTTTTTTAGATTTGACTTAAATACCACTGTGTTGTGTGGGGGTATTTTTGGTGTAAGTATCTGTTATGACCCAGTCTTAAGTGTATACCAAGCTCCTTAGTTGGTTTTGTGTCTGCAGCCTTAAAACTGGTTTCCGAGTCTGCTCAGTTTGCATTCTTCCTGTAGGATTGAATGTTAAATGTTGTGTAGTCACTGGTGCTGTAAGCTTTAGTGTCTGGAGCTTCTGTAAATGTGTATAAATTCATAGGCCACAAACTCTACCTCCAGGGAAGGCTTTTCCACACCCCCCCCATTCTCCTGTAGCGGGAACACTCAGTGATGTGAGTCAAGCAAGGAAGTGCCATCAGCTAGTTAAGACATCCAAATGGCTTCCCCAGCCATTAACTTGGCAGCTGTTTAATCCCTGAGGTTGCCATTTTTAATGAGAAACCCATTGTGATCTCGTGTTATCATGAGATTAGAGCCGCAGCCTGAGAGCTGAACTGGAGGACATTTCCTGAAATCTGCAATTGGTCTGCTGGGTTGCAAGGGAAACTTTGCAGGAGCTCCTGCCCTTCCTTGTCTTTGCTTCAGCTGGGTCTGCCTGCAGCTAAAATTAGCTTGGGAACTAAAATTTAGCTTTGGTGTAGTGCACGTTAACCTCAAGTATTTCCCGTGTTCTTTTAATGTAAAAAGTGCCTTTCTGTTCTGAAAGGTTTGGATTCTGAGTGACTGTCAATTGTTTCTCACAGTTGTCAAAATAAGAAATGGATGTGCAAGCCCCTGATTGCTCCTGTTACCATAACTAGAGCTGTGCATTGAGATCTGGGTTCGTATTTATTGCTCCGCTGGACTGGACAGCGGCGTTTCCTTAATCTCTCTGCTTGTCCAATTACTTTTATTTTTATGGATTAAAGATAGTGAGGGGAGAGTCATTTTAGTGCACACATAAGTCAAATGGCTTGTTAGGCCTTCAGAGCAGGGGTTTCACTTACACTGTTACACTTTCTCAAAGACAGTGCCACCACTGTCCAGGTGGCAGCACGTGCACTGGTTCTAGGTATGCCTGCTGGAAAACCATTGGGAGTTGTGTGGCAGGTGCTGGGCTTTATGATTGACCAGTATATTTTTTTAACCTCAGTGTGTGTACACCTTGAGCTGTGCCTGTGTAACCAAGTCATTTGTTGATCTAAAACTCCAATGTCCTCTTAAATGGAACCTGTGTTTTCAAAAGGACATCCAAAACAAGCTTGTGATGTGGTTGCCCAAAATTACACTTGAGTCCACGCTTGCCAAGTGCATATGGTGAGCACTGCCTTCTACCATCAGTGCAGAGTGAAGGAAGGTACTGAGATGCTGAAAACTTGTTACTGAGCTCTTATGAAGGTTTTTAGCTTTTGGAGCTTCTGGTAAGAAAATGTGAAGACTATTTAGGCTTGGTGTGCAGGGGGTTCTGGATTCTGCACTATGGAGCCTTGGAGATAAGATGGTCAGACTGGCTCTGCTTTGTCACCTTTTGATTATCTTTTTCCAGTAACCTTTGAGGCTTGAAGGCATCAATTCCATGAGGAAACGAGGTGACTTGCTTTTACTTGTGCAGTCTGACAGAATAGCAGTGTCTTGAATTAACTCTTCGGCAAAGGCTTGTCATCCTCACATCTTAAAACCAGTGGTGAGGAACACCTGGCTTTATCTTCAGAAAACTAAAGCTCTTTATTGTGTTACCCATAACTGCCAGCTCTCCGGTTCTGAGCGCATTTTCACACAAGTTTGCTTTGTAGTGCCTTTGATCAAGTCGTTCTAAGAAAGAAAAGCTGCTTTAATTCAAACTGTTCCACAGACTGAGGAAACTAACACCACAGTGAGGTTCAGTTGGTACAATGTGAGCTTGGATGTGTGGCTGTAAGTTTGTTGTGTGTGGTAGAAACGGCACATACAGCTTCCAAAACAGTGCAGAAGCTGTTTGTTTCACCTGTACCTCATAATTGCAGAACAGAAACTTTTCTGACTGAAGTTGATACCATATTGTGGCTGTCTGGCTGCAGCATGGTCTTTGTGAAAGCTGTGTCATGGTCATGCTGAAGGATGCTTTTGGATCCCTGTAGGTATGGACCTGAGCTATTCTCTTGTCTCTTGAGGGGAGAGACCCAAACTCCTCCTTCCCTCTCTGTTCTCACAAATGCAGCCTGACTATCTAGCCCCCCCGCCTTCATCAGTCAGATGATAGTGTTGCCCCTTAAATGAGGGAAACCTCAAGGCTGAGGGTGTTACTCTGGAGAGATCACGCAATGCATGCATGATGATGATGTCATAGCCTGTTTCAAAGATTGCAGTAGCCGATCTCCCACGTGGAGCACCACCAGATGATTGACAGATCACTGTCAAGTGTTCTTTGAACGTCTCCTTCAGGGGAGTGTGAAGGATAGAGGGGAGTGCGGGAAGGAGGAAGAACACTTTCACCCATGATGGCTGGACTTAAGTGTGTGTCTGAACCCTGCATAGACTGCCATGCAATCTCCTTACTTAAGTGGTAAGCTAACAGGGGGACTAGTTGAGAGATAGTTAAAGAGCAAGACTGATGCTGAAAGCTTATTGCCTTATTTTGTTCCCTCTCCAAGAAAGTTAATTTTTAAATAGTTGTGCATTTCATACATGAAATTCAATTTCCTGTTGTTTTGCAGGAATGACACCAAGGAAGACGTGTTTGTCCATCAGGTAAGATTTTCCTCGAACCGAAAGCTGATTACCTCTGAAACTTACTGTGCATGACCTGTGTATGGAGGATTTAACCAGTGAAAGAGCCTCATGTTCTCCAAGACTGTTACTTGAACACAGCTGTTTCTTGCAATCGGGTTACAAGTAGAGGCTGGTTGCAGTTGGGGGTTGGAATATCCCTGTTCATCTGTCTGAGGACAGGAGATGTATGGGGTTCAGTGGGCTGGTGATGTGTGGTGATGGGAGTTGCACTGTCTGCAGGTACACTTGGCTGGCCTGGGGGGAACTGTTTGAAGTCCAGTTAAGTTGCCTTGTGAATGCATACAGTTGTTAAGTAAGCACAGGGAAATAAATTAGAAGCTTGCAGCAGGGAGAGGAATTACTTGACCTGTAATAGGGGTGAAGTGGCAGTGAAGATTGTTTGGTGTTTTTTTTAAGCAAAACTTGTACAGAATTTATTGCTCCAGGCTTTCAGTGAAAGTCTGCAAACATTTTAATGGGCACTTTTTCATATGTCATATCTAAATGTACATGTGGTGAGCATGCAAACCTCTGCAAGCTAGCCCAGGGTGAGACTCTGGACCACACCTATGGATTATGTCATGGAGCAGGTTGTCCTTAGTTTAATCCTTTGCCCGACTAGTAGGGATGTGATCAGCAGTGTGTTTTTTGCCCTGTCTGTCCTGGGATCTTGTTTTTGGATGCAGCACACAAAGAGTTATCAGCCGAGTGTGGTTTACCTCTGGCATTTCAGGGTCTGTGGATTCCTCTTTTGTTTGGATTGAGGGATATACTGCTGGTGTCATAAAAACAAAGGGAGGAGAAAGTAATCCCTGGAAAGTGTTCTGGCTTGAGTTTGGTTTGTCAGCTTTCTGCTTCTTGCTTTTGCTGTGTCTGAATTACCTGCTGTTAATATGCAGAGGCATTTGCTTAGAAAAGACCAGTCTGCAGTGGGCAGTGGAGGAAGCCCAGATGGCTCAGCTCTTGTGACTGAGACAGGAATGTGTACCCTGGAGGAAAGCATCCAGACTTGGGTACTCGGATATGCAGGTGGGGTACACTGTAGTGACCTTGACTGACAAGTCAGATCTCAGGTATCTCATGAGATATCTCAAGTAACCACTGTCTACGTTTTCTAAAAGCATGATTTAGCAGTGATTGGCTTAAATAATTTTCATAGGACAACACAGTTTTAGGGATCTAACCTGAAAGAAATCAACTTGTTTTAGGAGTTATTGCTGTGCATGCCTTTTCTCATTGCCATTATCAAGCTTGGTGCTAGTGAGGGGCTGTTAGACTCAGCTGCTGTTGTAATAAGGCTGAGACTTGTGGGCAAGTTTTTCCACAGGGTTTGTTCCTTTTAGGAAAAAAAAAATAGTGAAGTTCTGTTGTTGGTATTTTTTTGAAGTGTGGTTATATTTGTATTACTGTTCAGTTAAAGGTTTGATAAGCAGAGTGTGGCTGAGAGCAGGGCATTTTTGACAGATGAGTTAATAGTATTTAATCCACTGATGAATAGCACAGAAAATCCAGTGTTTCCTAGTGAAGTAAAGCGCAGATACCAAAGCAGAGGCTTTTCTGGTGCTGACACCTTGGAAGGGCTACTCTGTGATGTGTAATAACACATCTAGAGTAGATCTGTATTTAATTGATAAATGTGGCTGAAGCAGTTGTTGGAAACCTCAGAGGAAGATGTCCTTTGATTTCTGTCCATTGCTGTGTTTACGTAGCTTAGGCCACGTGGGATGTGCTGCAGTGGCAGAGGGCTGGGAATCTGCTCCACTCTGGTCGGGAATACTGTGGTCAGCCTGTATTGTGTGGGGTTTTGGGGTCGGTTTGTTTTCAAACTGCTTTTCCACCTTGCAGACAATGTTGATGGATGTTCCCAGTCAATAGTAAAGCTGTTGCACACTTCAGATAGGCCAGTACTATAGTAATGCAGGTACATTTTATGGCTTCCTGGATTTGCATAGTGGTTTAATTACTTTTTCAGGAGTACAGGTCTTCCTCTTAAGATACTAAATACTGAAATTCCTTAATCCTCTAAAAAAACCTTCATATATGCTAAGTAGTATTCTCATGCTGTGCCTGTAAATGTAATTCTGCAATGTTCTGTTGTTAGACTGCCATAAAGAAGAATAACCCCAGGAAGTACCTCCGCAGCGTAGGAGATGGAGAGACTGTGGAATTTGATGTGGTTGAGGGAGAAAAGGTAAACACGTCTCTGGGGTGTTGGAGTATGCACGGAAAACTGGGTCTACAGGCTTTGGGGTGGTGCCTGTGGTTTGAGTCAATGCATGATGATATCCAAGGGGATGAATGCTTTTCATTGCTTGACAATGTGGATGTAAATCATCACTCAGTACTAGATTACATTATGCTAACTGATTTGGTGCTGACTGTTCACCTAACGCCATCTCCACTCTTTAGGGTGCGGAGGCAGCTAATGTTACAGGTCCTGGTGGAGTCCCAGTGCAAGGCAGCAAATATGCAGCAGACCGTAACCATTACAGACGATATCCACGTCGCAGGGGTCCTCCGCGCAACTACCAGCAAAACTACCAGAACAGTGAGAGTGGGGAAAAAAATGAAGGAGCAGAGAACATACCAGAAGGTCAAGCCCAGCAACGCCGTCCCTACCGCAGGCGGCGGTACCCACCTTACTATATGCGTAGGCCCTACGGGCGTCGACCACAATATTCCAACCCTCCCGTGCAGGGAGAGATAGTGGAGGTAATGGTTGCTGAAACTGGCTTGGGGGCTTTGGACCAGGGTGGTGGGGCACAGTTTTTTATAGATACTTGGGATGGTTTTGATAAAGTGAAACAGGAACAGATGTGATTAAGGTGAAGATCTTAATGTTACAGTTTTTAAAAAACAGACCAACAAATCATCTTTAATCCTTTGTGATTAACTGAAAGCAACACAGATTCTGTGTGGTGTGTACCCTTGTGCCCTGGGACTGCTGCCCACCTTTTACACCTCAACCTTCACCCAAAAGCCCCCATCTTCCTCGCAGCTGGACTAGCTGTGGCATTAATGAGCTTTTACATGGGACTGAGATGGTTTTTTGCCTCATGTCTTGCAGGGTGCTGACAACCAGGGTGCAGGAGAACAAGGCAGACCTGTTAGGCAGAACATGTATCGAGGTTATAGACCACGGTTTCGCAGGTATGCTGCAGATCAACTTCCATTTTTTAAAAAGCTTGCCTTTTAGCAACAGAGACAGAACATGGCCCTGGTCAGATGCTGCACTGTTAAAGCCTAGCTTGACTTTCAGGGGTCCTCCTCGTCAGAGACAACCTAGAGAGGATGGGAACGAAGAAGATAAAGAGAACCAAGGGGATGAGACCCAAAGTCAGCAGCCACCTCAACGTCGGTACCGTCGTAACTTCAACTACCGACGCAGACGCCCAGAGAACCCTAAACCACAAGATGGCAAAGAGACGAAGACAGCCGAACCACCAGCTGAGAACACGTCCGCTCCCGAGGCCGAGCAGGGCGGGGCTGAGTAAATACCGGCTTACCATCTCTACCACCATCCGGGTGCGTGTCCGCAGCCTCTCAAGGCCCTGAGATTTTCACTGGCTTGTGTTTTCTTTTGACACTTTTCTTGAATTTTTGCCTTTTGAGGTTTGGGCTGGTCTTGTTCGTGTTGTAACCAAACTGCCTGCATTTGTGAGCAGGCCTGTAGCACAAAACTTTGGCCATGGCTGTACAAGCACTGATTAGTTGTGAGGACTCGGTTACAGGTTATTGTCATTTGTGGAGTTACTACCTGGAATGCTGTACCTTTGAAGTCTTGGCTGTGCTCAGTAGAAATGGTACTTACAGTGGTGCTGGTGCAGTGACTTGAAAGCTGGACAGGACAGGAGAAACATGTCCTGGGGTTTACTCAGCACTGTAAGTGTCTGATCAATTGCTGCTTGGTCCTGAAGGGGAAGTGAGTAGCATCAAGGCCTCCAGGCATTCATTTATAGAAAGCTGACACAGAATTTGCATCAGTGTCTCAGTAGCAGCTTTTTATCTGAACAAAGTAGTGATGGAAATGCTGGTAGAGGTGGTCCTTTCTGTGGAGCGACCAGGATGCCAGTGGCTGGAGCACAGCTGTTCTGGCTTAGCTGCTGCTTGTGTGGGTTGTGTAAAGGACAGAGTTAAGGCCCTGGTTTTGCTGCAAGGTGGAGTGGCTGTTATGTGGTTTCTGTTTGCTGGTATCTTATTCTAGACACTTACTTCTAACTTGGGAATATATGCATTGACAGGACTCTTTCTAATTTTTTTGTGCTTTTTCTGGCATCTTCCTTTCCCTTTGTATTTTGCTAGTGTTCCTTTTCCCTTCCTAGTGTGTCCCACTCACTCATTGCCTGGAGGGCAGGCAAAGCAAAAAAACACATTCAGGCTGTGGTGGGACCAATGACGTGCAGTCACATTAATGGGATGAGCAGGAACTGCAGGAGCTGGGTGTGGAGAGCAGTGGTCTCAGACTTTCCCCAGTAGGGAGTCATACTTCAAGGGCTTAGGTGCTGCTGGATTTGTGATGCAGGTAGATTGGTTGCTACCTCCTAAGCCTTGTATCCTGGTGTTCATCTCTGTGGTTCACACCCACTGGTTGAATTCCTAATACCATGGACTTCAGAGAAACACCATGATGGCTGTTGGTTGCTCTGCTGTTTGTTGAGACACTGGAGAAGATGAATTGTGTTTTCAGTGGTCTAGGGTGGTGGTGTCCCAAAGCCAGGCACAGGCAGAAATCAGCTCCTCATCCATCTTCTGGGGGTGTTTGGTTGCCTTCATGCCTGCCCACGGGTCACTGCAAGCTCACAGCTGTGTCCAGAGTGGTGTGTCCCTGCAGAGCCAGGCTGAGGAGTGGTCTCCAGGCAGCCAGGAAAAGGATGGGGGGTAGATGGGATTCCTTTGTGCTTAAATCCAGTGTCTTCTGCTTCCAGAGCCCTTTGCGTTCATTTTGTGTGGATGGTGGCAGTTGTGGTCACTGATGGTGAGGGCCCAGTGGGGTGATGCCAGAACTGTGGGCGGTAGTTTCTGTGTGTATTTCTATGTATGAATTTGTCCTGGCAAAGCACATGGTTTGTAACCCTCTGACACCTGCCTTTTTCTCTTTTCCAGTTTAGTCATCAAAGAGAAGAGTTAAGAAAGGAAGAAGAAAAGAAAATGAAATTCCAGCAATAAGAAATGAACAAAAGAATTGGAACTGAAGACCTTAAGTGCTTGCTTTTTGCTGTTGACCAGATTACTAGAACTCTCTGCATTGTCTATGCAGCATGGGGTTTTTATTATTTTTACCTAAAGAAGTCTCCTTTTGGAAACGATAAACACGTTTTTTAAAAGTCTGTTTTTTCTCAATATACCTTTAAAGGTTTTTAAATTGTTTCATATCTGGTCAAGTTGAGATTTTTAAGAACCTCATTTTTAATTTGTATGAAATATACACCTGATTTTTTCAAGTCAAACTGCAAGCATCTGTTAATAAAGGTCTTAAAAGAGTTACCTAGTGTGCTTGGTAGTTTTAAACCCACTTTTGGATAAAGAGGATTAAGTCAGGTGCTTATAAAAGGTTTGCTGTATTTCCTCAGGCTGCTGGGGTAACACACAAAAAAAATCAAGTTAAAAAAAAAATAAGGAATTGAGCTCTGGTGCAGTGCATCTGTGTCTGTCCCATGTGTTTCCTGGAGCTCAGCTCAGCTCTGTCCCTGCTGAAATAGGGTCTCAAAACGGAGGTGTTGTGAAGGTGCTTTAAAAACAAAACCAAAGAAACAAAAAAACCCACCAAAAACAACTCCCCAAATTTGTCATGGGAGATATGCAGAGCACAGCTGGTCTTGGCTTCTTAGAATGGCTGTGGAAGTGAAGTTAGGGGAGAAAACCTGGGGAAATACATATTCCTAGCTGGGTCTGGAACCGAGAGCCTTCCAGAGCAACTTCCTGGTTCTGAACAAGTCTGGTTTAAGCCCAGACTCAGCTCTGCCTCCTGCAGCAGCCTCTTGACAACATGGCAGCCTCTGTGGTGACACCACACTGTCACCCTGCTGTCACATGGGTGAAGGAGCCTGGAGATGGCTGCACTTGTCAGCAAAAGCTGGGTGAGCATGGTGGGACTGTTCAATACCGGTTACAAGTGACTGTTAACCAGTGCAATTGCCACAGAGGGCCACCTGGGGGGTGGACCGATGGCAGCTTTGGAGAGCTTTCCTGGCTGTGCACAGTGCTCCGTTTTCCCAAGACAGCCTGGGGCTCTTGGGTTTTCTAGTCCCCCCTGACAGCCTGTGCCCCTCCTCTAGATACTTCCATCAGCTTTAGTGATAAGATTTCTTCATTCTTCAGGTCCTTGGGGAAAAATTGCTAGCTGTTCAAAGAAATTTTTAGTAATTTAATAAATTAGTGTATACTAATGCTGACAGACTTGCTCCAGTGCTGCAGGATGCAGCAGATACCACAACTGAAGTACGGAGCAGCAGTAAAGCCACAGGTTTGCTGCCTTTCAGCTTGGTGTGAGATCAGAAATGGTGTCCCCATCCTCTTGGGGACAGGTGACTTGAGAGGGACCCTTCAGCTCCTCGGCTATAGTGGTGGAGGGCTACCAAAGTGCTACTGTGTGTCTCTTCTGCAGCTTTCTGTGGTGGGAACACTGCAACCCTTGTGGCAACAGCTGCTCAGGCTATGGGCCTCATCTGCTGCCTTTTGGGGTCACAAAGCCTGTACTGGGGACCTGCCCTGAGTTGGCCTTTGGGTGGGAAGTAAGGGGTGAGTACAAAAGGCTTAAGCAGTCAGCAATTGCCAGGGTGGTGTTGGTAGTTTTGGCTTCTCTTTTGTTTTCATAATGATTTAAAAGGGAAGCAGTGTAACAGCTCGCTTGGAAAACACAGCTCGCTTGGAAAACAGTGCTGTTTTCATGTGGGCTTAAAACCCCAACTTTGCACCATTAGGCTTCAGACAGACCCACCTACTTGTGACTGACCTCTGTGACCAGCATTTCTCCAGTGAGCTCTCCATGACAACATTAATAAAGGTTCCAGCTTTACTCAGTTTAGAATGCAAAGAGGCAGTTTCCAGCAAAGGCTGGTGTGTGAGGGGCCAGGGCCACCAACCACATGGAGTCACTGTTGCTCTGTGCAGAAAAAGCTTTCCATGAAATTCCTCCAGTGTCAGAGGAGCTCATTTGCCCTCAGTGTCCCAATAGCTTCCCCAGGGCCATTTTTTTCTTAAAGAACACTTTTCTGGGGTTTATTTTCCTGATACCTGCATGGAAGTAGTGGAAAAGCCCTCATCTGTGGGTGGCTTCTGCAGCACCTTTGCTTTTGTGAAGTCCCTGATGGTATACCTCATGGGGACCCTGCAGTCAGGGCCTTAAAGCAATTGCAGAGATGTCCCAGTATGGGTGATACAGCTTTAATGGGGTCAGGCTGTGTGGGGCAAGTGTCCCACAGCAGATCTGGGTGAGTGAGGTCCATCACACGCGGGAGTCCATGGTGTACATCTTGCTGGTGGCTGTTCGGCCTTGTGGCTGGGGAAACCTCTGGGGTTGCCAGTGGCTGCTGGGGTCTGTCGGGAAAGAGTTGGACTTCTGTCATGGCCAACAATAGCAGAGGGGCTTGGTGGTGCCATAGAGTGGGGACATGGCAGGAAAAATGAACCTGGTCAACTAGTGCTGTGTGGTCAGCTTCCACCCAGTGGGGCCAGTCATAAGGACTGGAGATGGTGTTTGGTGAGGCATCACCTGCCCCATGTCCCTGGTGGTGGGACAGTCAGGTTGCTGCCAGCACATCCATGTGGCCACTGGCTGAGCCTTTGGCTAGTCACACTAATACAGCTCCAGCATGGCCACTGCTTTGGGTAGACACCAACACACCTTCAAGGTCCCACAGATGTGGATGAAGCATTTTTGCATCCCTTCTAGTGTCCTTATGGGACATACGGGTTCTTCACTCAGCCCAGTCCTGCCTGGCATGACTGAACCTCCCACACCACGGGGCACAGGCCAGACATGAATGGGTTCCCCTTGATTTCGCTGGATCCTCCAATCTAGTCCTTTACCCCATGTATGTTGCTGCAGGGCAAAAAGCTACTTCAGGTGGGTGATAGGGCAGACTTACCTGTGCAGGCATAGAGGCAGCAGGTCAGCAGGACACATGCCATGAAGCAGCCCGTTGAGCCAGCCATTCCCAGCCAGCATGACCACCCAAAGTCATAGTGGACTCCCAGGAATATATTGTGTGACACCAGCATGGCCCTCTCCACGTAAACGTCAACTGCATACCACACAGAGCCCACAAGACCCAGGATGCCTAAGGAAGAATGGGACTGGTCAAGAAAGAGCCATATGACACCCCCCCATGCTCCCCAAGATCCTGCTGAGGTGTTGCCCCTAGTTCCCAGTATCCCCCCAACTTCCTGTGGGATACAGTCCATCTGCCCCTGAGCTCCCCCAGACACGCACTCCCAATGCCAAGGATGACACCAGCCCCGTAGCACATCTTCAGTTTGACACAAGTCTCTTCCTTGAGGAACTTGATGCAGTCGAGACCAAGGAGCAACACAGCCAAAGCCAGGCCAGCCAAGAGGTCTGCCGTGATCAGTAGAGTCCGTGTCACCACGATCTTCACTGGGGAAGGAAATAAAATACCAGAATGGCGACTGAGGAATGGTCAGAGCAACTGGTCTCCCTACTCCAGATTGCTGCTTGTGTCTCTGCTAAAGTCACCAGTGGCCATGTCCATAGGAGATGTCTACACTGGGGCCCGACAACCCCATGTCTGCCATGAGGCAAGCTGCTCACATTGCTATTCAGAAACCTTGCAACAAGACTTAGTAAGCAAATTGCTAGACCAGCAAAACAACTTAAGGTGCACCAATCAGCACCTGTGATGTGGTCAACTACTCAAGACCCTCTTGCACAGGCTTGGACAGATGAGGATGTTGTCCAGACTCTCTTTTTCCCTCCAAATTGTGTAGCTGGTGTTTTGAACGGTAAATGTCAATGTACCAGTGAAAAATAACAGAGCTGCCATGAGTCACAGCACTGGTGATGTGCAACGGGACTTCTCCCCTACAAAACTTTTTCTGCAGAGCAGTACCACAGCCCCACTTAGTCTATGCTGACTTCTTGTTCCCTTCTCCACCACCCAAATCTGCATTGTCCCATGACATCACCCCATACAAGGGATCTTCTCTGCAGGGCCTGATGTGTCCTGTGCAGGCTAGGAAAAGTCTCCATGCCATGCTCCTCTGCATGAGCCTTGACCAGTCGGAATGGTCCTCACTTCTGCATGCAGCATCAATGGGATTGCAAATCCCACCATGCAATGGGGGGGCAGGATCTGTGCCTGGGCTCTATATGCCAAAACACTTGAGGTGTCACAGCTTCATGGTCTTTCTTCTGCTTGATGACCCCATGGCAGATCTGGCTGAACCATGGATTGCTGTACAGGTCGTGTACGTGAAGGTCAACACTTTGCAACGAGAATCATATTCTTGAAAAGGGAAAACTCTTAGCTGTGAACTTAAAAAATGCCTCCAGGCCATGTCAGCTTACCTGGATGGTCAGCCAAAATGGAATCGTACTGGTCACAGGTCCTGACCCCATCCTGCATGTTGGTGACACACTCCCTCCAAAGTCCCCGGCATTTATGACTTACCTGGAAGAAGGAGAAAGACTCAAGCAAAAAGCACCAAACCCCACCCCAGCTCCTCAGGCATGTCCAGCAAGGCAGATCTTCAGGCTTTCACCACCACTTTTGGACATGTTCCAGTAACTCCCTACCCATACTTTATTCTTGGTCTTCTCAGAGAAATTCTCCAGCATTTCTCCATCTCTCTAATTCTCAAACTCATGCAGAAAGCAGTGGGTTTGTCTCACCATGTCCCCTTCCCAAGCCCATGAAGACATGGTGCAACCTCATGGATATCAAGGCAGACACATTACTCCCAACTGCTATCCTTGAAGATGGTTGCTCTGCTCACCTCCAAGCTGTCATCAGCATTCACCATCCAGCAGTCAGTGCACGTGGCAAGGAGCAGGAAGAGGGTTGAGAGAAGAGCAAGAACAAATGCTGTCATCTGCAAGGCTGCGCTCATGGGGTTACCTGCAAGGGCACAGAGACATCTGCCACCTCTGTTCTGGCCACTTCCCAGGTTCTCAGTCCACCAAAATGCCACCTAGGCCAGGGTGTCCTCTAGATCCCTATGAGTCATTTGAGACCCATCTCATGGTCCTCCAGAATGCTCTAATACACTTAGCTAAGGTTGGGCCACCAGTTTGCACATAGACATGGCCTTCAGGGTTACATTATTTGTGCAGTGGAGATACACCCACATTGACTTGCTCTGCAGCTGTCCTCTCTTCCAAACAGACCATCTGAAGTTGGTAACAATTTGTACTTGCCCTTTGTGAATCAAGAGCTGCTGGAACCCAGTGCCAAACAACTACAGTTGTCAAAACCTGTGATCTGAGCCTGTGTCTCCTGATCTCCCATACCTTCTTGAGGCCTCCATCACTGCAGTCATATGATTTAGTGGAAAGATCACCTACCTTTTCTTGCCCTTTTTTTTTTTTTATCCTAGAAAAACAATGAAGTGTTGAAACATCCAGGTTGGAGCACAACCATGTGTCCCATGGAGGTGTCCTAATCTCAGGTGTCAAGCCCAAAGAAAGCATTTCCCATTACAGAGGCTGATGAGGCTGCTGGGGTTTGATGTGCATGCCCTCAGTGCTGCAAAGGTTTTCCAAAGACCTGAAGGGATGCAACCATCTGGTTTCCATCCTTGCCAGCAATGGAAGGACTTTGCAGAGAGGGGAGCTGTGCCCAAGGTACAGGGCAGAGGGCATCATATCTCCAAAGTGTAGACATGAATCTCACTTTGCTGTGGTATGCAACCTGGATATTAAATATTTTAGCACATGAAGTTGCAACCCCTGTGACAACCCTTTAGGCAGAGTGTTCCTATGACTGGATGGGTCTCTGAGCCATGTGTGTTAATTATCATAGAGTGATGACTTTTTACCATCCTTGGGTTTGTGACCCTCAGACAGATGTTGCCCACCCTGGCATGGCACAGGCTTCCTTGTGGGGCAAAGGTGAGAAGGAGGGTCATGGTCCTCACAACCCATGCGCAACATCACCCAGCACATCCCCTCTTGGGACACTGCTGGGAGCAGAACTACCACTCATCCTGTCCCTTGGACCATTTCCCTCAGCTTCACTCTAGGATTGTATTTTATTACCAGGCAACCACTTAGACCCAAATTTACAATATGTTTTTAATTTCCCAGGCTCCCTTCTGAATTAACTCTCTACAACTTTGGGTATTTTTCAGGAGACTCTGGCTGTTTTGGAGCCTTTGAAGAAAATCTGTTTAGCCATTTGAGTTATATGAGCAATTAAAAGAAAAAAAAAAAAAAAGAAGAAATGCTTAATCCTGGAGAAAAAAATAGCTATAAACCCTGGCAGCACCAAAAAGAGTCTCAGAAGGGAAGCGTTACCTTCACCACAGTCTCATCCTTGCTGAGTTGGGATGATGGCAAAAGCTCTTTGTCACCGATGACTTGAGGCTGGGGCTGTGGGTCTTGAAGGCTTTCAAGTGCCGATGGGATTTGATCCTGACCCACCTGCTGGAGCCAGGGAATGCAATGCTTGCCGGAGCCTGAACTGGGCTATTTAAGGTTTTTCCAAGGCACGTCAGATGGGCTTTGTGTTCCCAGGCGTGATGGGCATCCCTGTGGTTATAATGGTAATGTGTTGGAAATGGAGCCTCCTCAAAAATCATCACGTGGGGAAAGCTGTGGGAGCCTGCTGGGAACACTCCCCAGGTGGGGGACTCTGTGTCCTGGGCAAATATCCCACATTTTGTTAATTAGATCTTTTAATTACTTCCTAGGAGTAAGCGGCCTAAGATGGTGGGCCCTCAGGACAGGTGCAAGAGAGTCAGAGGGGTGGGGGTGGGTGAAGAAAGAAGCTAAATGCAAGAAGGAGCATTAAAACCCTTTGACCCGACACATGGTCAGTAATTATGACCCTTTTTTTTTTTTGTCTTCCCATTACATGGAAAAAAAGTGATAACAACTGCAGTGGTTATGGCTCAGAGAACAGGCCCGGTCAGTCCTCAAGGAAGGTTTTGTGGCCCTGGAAAGGGGTACCCCAGCTGNGGCACAATTTCCATTAATTTCTATTTCATTGATTATGTTTAAGAGATGCACTTGGGTTTTTTTTTTAATTTTTCTTTTAGATTGTTTCGGGTTTTTTTTTTTTCTAGATAATCCTCTGCAACATTGAGCTGAGGGGATTTTGGCAACACACCAGGGTCTTGGCAAATCCTCGAGCTTCAGCNGTAATTATGACCCTTTTTTTTTTTTGTCTTCCCATTACATGGAAAAAAAGTGATAACAACTGCAGTGGTTATGGCTCAGAGAACAGGCCCGGTCAGTCCTCAAGGAAGGTTTTGTGGCCCTGGAAAGGGGTACCCCAGCTGATTGGCTCTTCTCCTAGACCTTGAGTAAACACATCCCTATTTCATAGAATCCCAGGCTGGCTTGGGTGGGAAGGGACCTTTCAAGGTCACCTTGTCCAACCCCCTGCAGGGACAGGGCCATCTGCAACCAGAGCCGGGTGCTCAAACTCAC
>VWZY01002345.1:71935-92948 GCA_013399075.1 Chloroceryle aenea
TGATGTCCCTGGTGACGGTGCTACTTCAAGGGTTGGTGTTGATTTGCTTCTTTTTCTCCTTTGACACCTCAGGATGTACACACTGCAGCACCACGTTACCTCGTAGCGTTTTAAAGCTTTGTTCTAGTGATCTGGACTTCAGTAATGTGTTTTTTTAAGTGGGTAGAGCTGGCAGCAACAGTGGGAGATGCTGTATAGCCAGGTAGCAGTGAACATAACTGGCGTTGTGGAACCTGCGCTTAATGAACAACTGCAAGGTGGTCAGAATTGCTGTTGCCTTCTTAGTGTGGGTACTGCAACTGGTGCAGCCAGAGTGGCTTTGCTACTTCCTTGACGAGAGCACAGGGAAGACAAGCACTCAATGAGAAGGCCGTGTTGGCTTAAAATTTGGGATTTAGAAGTAGTTTGGTCTGGCCATCTGTGATTGTCTTTGTCTTGTGTCCA
Organism: Chloroceryle aenea; assembly: GCA_013399075.1. Lineage (NCBI taxonomy): Eukaryota > Metazoa > Chordata > Aves > Coraciiformes > Cerylidae > Chloroceryle > Chloroceryle aenea. The sequence continues at coordinate 72,380 of VWZY01002345.1, forward strand.
TCCTGTTTCTTCTAGGAAAGGAGGTGCTATCTGTCTCTGTTCCAAGTGTTAAATCATAGCAACTCAAACGTTTTGGGGGTTTGGTTTGTTTGGGTTTTTTTTTGTTGTTGTTTTTTTTTTTTTTTACAGATATTTAAAACCTGGATCAGGCTCCTAATTGCTAATTGGAATAACTCAGTAAAGCACTTAAAGCTTCTCCTTTTCAGTGAGCAAAAGGGTGTTATGCAAAACCAACTTCAGATAGAAAGCCTTTGTATTCAGCTAGCTATATGTGGAAAATTTGTTATTCTGCTTTGTAAACTCTTTTCTTCTTGCTAGCATAGGATTCTGGGGAAGGCAGAACAGGCAGTGTATGTGAAACAGGTTTTACTGATGCGTATGAGGCTTGGATCAGTGTATTGCTAACTGGAGAAATGATTCCGTGTTTAAAATGTTTACTTCTTGTATGCTTTGGTAACAATGAGGAAAAGGACTTTTAGTCTTGTCAAGGAATAAACATTACTGTGATGCAAGATAAAACATGCTTGCAGCTTGGTAACATGTTCTAGGCAAAATTCTAATCGTTGGATTTACATGCTTTGAACTTGGCTTTTCATGACCTGTGACTGATGCACTTAATTCATTATCTCTCCTGCTTTGGGGTGGTTTTTTTGCCTGAAACTTTTTGCCAGTTTTGGGAAGTCTGCGATGTTTTCACCATTTAATAGAAGTGCTCTGGAAGTTCTAGAGTGTCTGGAGTATCTAATATGAAAACTGTGTAAGATCTACTAAAGGAGCAATAGCAAACAGAAATGGAGTCCTGAAACTCATAGGGTTTCCCTGATGAGAGTGCAACTGCTTTTCTTACTTTCCTGTACAGCATATGAAAGGCTGATATGAAGTGTGGCATGAAGCTGACAGCTAATTGTGATAAGATAGCAGTTGTAGTGCTAAGATAAATTTCCAAGACTTGTGAGCACAGACAGCTGGACATGTTAATGAAAATCTTCTCGATAGCGATCTGTTACCCTGTGAGCTTCGGTGTCAGTACAGCATGTTGTGCTGGGTTCCAGCCCTGCTGCTGGCTCCTCACAACTCCTACAAGACATGAATATGCATTACTGCAGCTGAGGCGGGTGCAGTCTGTTTGGCACCAGTGTGAGTGTCGCAGCGTTTACAGGTAGCCCTCTCCTCCCTCGGCTTGCCTCTCGGGATCAGCTGAGCCTTGACGTTGTTGTCAGGCTCAGTCATAAGAATTGCAATGGTTGGAGTTTCAGGTCTGTAAGGAGGAATTGTAGGGGGCAGCTGCTGAGGCTCTGTTCAGAGGAAAGACCAACACCTGTTTTTGTAGAAGATGAAGGTGCTGTCGAATTAAATGGAAGTAAAAATAGGGTTTGGTACATTGGGTAGAAAACAGCTCTCTTTAACCACTTAGTGTCTTGGTTTCTGTCACCCAATTATGCTAAATGCAGGTGAAAATATTTACTGTTTGACAAATAAACTGACTTACTAACTAGATCATTTAAATTCCTTTTAAAACTCTGCATAAAAGCTTATCTTTACACTTCTACAACCTGTTGTCATTTAATGAGTTGGATTCCTTCAAGCAAGAACAGCTTGCACCATCCTAGGTGTCCATGGTAAAGGATTATCCCTGGTAATGGCAGGTAAGAGCCCTTCCACCAGAGCATCTCCTGGGGCTAAAGCATGGCACAGTTATCCCTCTTGAGCATGTCTGACCACCCCTGTGTACTGCTGAGATGCCTCTGGCAGCCCCTGATGCACCTTTATAATGGTGAATATCTGAGAGAAGGAACAGAAGTGGCATTAAGACAAGATATTCCCAGCTTCTGGTGGTGGATCCTTTAGATTGGTCTTGGTGGAAGAACTGGGTTTGCTTACCCAGCCAGCCCTGGGTGTGCTCTAAACTTGAAATGGTGAGTACAAGAGGTAGAGTTTCAGTGTTGTGTAATTAATCCTTGTAATCTTCTCTGGGAGTTTCTGGTAGTGACTTTTGTTTTAGAGAGTTTTAAAAGTTCAGGATATTGTTTGGCCTGATTCTCCTCAGTAAAGCAGCTGCCCTTTTCTGGAGATGTATTGATTCCTCTGCTGAAAAAGTCACATTTTAGAAAGAGAAAACAGTTTTGCAAAAGCTTTTAAAATCTGTTGTTCTGTTTTAAGATTTTGTGCTGCTAATTCTCCCCATTACTTTTGAATGTTACAATTCCTGGTATGGCAGTTGATCTGTGCTCTGTTCCCTTGTCTTGTTAAAAACAAATGCAAACCTTTATTTAAAAAGTAACATGGGAGCTTCCTCTGAGCCTTTCTGTCTGGTGGATGTGTGAGGATCCCAGCTCATCTGTACTGAGATTTCTGTGCCTGGGGTCAGACTGTGTGCTATTGGTGCATGTTTTCTATGTGTAAACCAAACTGGCAGGGTGAAGCTTTTTTACCAAGCTAATACAGTGTCGGAACAAACCCTCAGCTGCTCAGTGGAGTGGGACCAGTTGAGGCCTAGAAGGTGTAGAGTGGGAGAATCGCTGTTCCTTGTGCTGCCAGAGCTAAGGCTGCCAGAATTACCCTGGTTTGTAATGAGTTCATTTGAATTGCTCACTTTAAGTTGAAAGAAGCTGTGCTGTGTTTTGGACAATGAGGAGTCTTCTGGTTTGGGTGTGTTAAAAAAAAGAGGCAAAAATGTTCCTGCAGCTTTAGATGTAAGGCAAGAAGGCATCTTCTGCTTTCACAAACTGGTGTGTCTGTTTACACTGGGCAGGCTGTGGTTGGTAAACAGCTGATTGCAAAAGGGGTCGTAATGGGAGGACCAGTGCTTGGCTTGGATTTGGCAGTGGGCATGCTCAGGTTGTTCACATGAGTGTGTTTGAGCACCTAGCTTGAGTTCATCCAGTAAATTACTTGAGTACTTGTGAAGTGTTGCTGAGCTTGGTTCCTCTTGGAAGGATCCTACTTTTCCATGACCTGGAGTGGGGGCTGTTAGTTGTTGAGTGTCTCCTGCATTTACCTACTGCTTAGAAGCTGCTGGTTGCCCTCTGGGCTCTTGGTCCTGCTGCCTGGGCCACATCCCAGCACTGTGGGTCACTTGCTTTCTGCTGTGCCAGGGATGGTGCTCCCAACTTCTCTGATGTCTTCCTCTGGGTATGTGAATGCTGGACTACCTCTCCCCCCTCAGTCCTGGAGCTAGCAAACTGTGTTAGTTGTAACAGAAACATCGAGATAGTTCAGTGCCTGGGTAAAGTTGGTTTTGCAGTGGTGTTTAACAAAGGTTTATCTCATTATTCCTCAGCAGGATGTTGCTCTCCAGCCCTGAACATGCCACATCCTCAAGGCACCCTTTGGGCTCAGTGTATGCAGCACCCCCAACCACCCCATTCCTGGAGTGTAACAGGGTTAGGGGTGATCCAGCTGTTGTGGTGCACGCAGGGTACTTTCCATTATGCAAAAATGTGCCCCAAAATAGAGGAACTTCTGCTGGTGTCTGGTTTACCACTGTTAGATGTAGTTGGCCATGGATGTGCAGAGATGGTCACCGAGGCTGGTGTGTGCCATGAGTTGGTGGCACGGGCCAGTAGGAGTGGAGGTACAGTTCATATTTTTAATATTAACAGTATGAAAGTAAGCTAATAGAAATAGTTGGGTTTTTTTAGTATGGTATTAAAATACTGAGCAGGATTTTGTTGCATAGTAGAGTAAAACAGCTTTCTGTAGAGTATGAAAGGGCAATAATATGAGATGAAAATGCGCTTGACAGGAAAGCATTTAATACAAGCCCACGTACTTTGCAGTGTTTAATCTGGGGCAGGTTTTCCCAGTGCTGCTGTCTGGTCTTGACAGTGTAGTTTTAACCAGAGTGATAATAGAGAAGCTGACGCTTTTGCCTTTTTTTTTTTCCCTGTTGATGATAAGATGCAGGTGGTTGTGTGGAGCTGTGAAGCGGGACAGGTCGGCAGTGATGTAGGCACGGCTGCACCACGCTGTAGCTGCTGCTGCAGCAAAGAGCCCCCCGAGTCGTGCTCGCTCCGACTGGGTTGCATGGGCAACTTTCTTGGTTTGAGTATAGGACTAAAATGGGATGACATTGCTTCCCCTTACTTTTTGAAACTGTAGAACTTGAAATATGTTGGTAGTTTAGCTTCAGGCTTCTGAAATTCCCCCACCCAACTGTCTTCACTTCCTATCTTGTGCATGTCTCTGTTTTACTGGTTTGTTGTGAGGAGCCTGTATGAAGATGTGCAAAGTGGTTCTTGGTTCTTACATAATTAGAAAAAGAAAGTTGCACAAGTGTTGAAAATGCCAGTTGATCTCAGACAGTCTCCTTTTGAGATCAGATCTCTTCCTACTTCCCTGGTAATAACTTGGTAGTAGGAAGTAATAACTTCCCTGGTAGTAACTTGGCTGGAAACAGGCTCTTCAAAATCAGAGGTGTTGGGATACACAGGCTCTGAGTGGCAAACTTAGGGATGCTCCAGGATCCCAGGCACATACTTTATCTTGAACAGGGATTCTCATAATGATAGCAGATGTTGTGGGTTTCAAGTACAACAGCTGCCTGAGAGCTCAGTTGGATCTGTGGTGCTTGGCCCAGCGATGTCGCTGATGTCATCCCACTCATCCCACCTCTCCTCAGTTTGCTTTTGAGGGCTGCCTCCATGCTTCCCCACTCCCGTACCTGACGCCAGGCTGAGACTGAGCGTGAGCAGGCTTGTGAGATGGAGCCCACCAGTGTCCTCTGCTGCCATGAGTTGCTTCAGATTGAGATGTGGCAGCAGCAGGTTGGGATATTTACAGAATTCCTGTCTGTCCTGACACCCGTGTGGAGTGCAGCCCAGCTCTTTTGGCTGTGTTTCATATCAGACACTTCCCATATAAACCAAATAGGAATGCTGGTTTTTGGAGATCATTCTCCCTTCTGGAGTATGAATTCTGAGACTGGTTTTAAAGAATTGTCTGACTTGTTGGTGGCAGTTACAAAACAACCAGCCAGCCAGTGCTTGAAAAGGGTAGGATTTTCCAGGCCCTGAGCTGATGTGATACAAGGCCCTTTCTTCAGTCTGACCCTTCTGCTGCTTGCAGGCTTTGCCTTGGACTTCATGATTTGCCTCCTCCTAAGGGCGTACAGCTCCCGTGCTGGTTTGTAGTTTGATGACCTTTTAAGCTCTGTTTAAGAAATTAAATACCTAGGCCTTAACACTCAACTTGGAACCTTTTGGAACAAAATACATTTGTGACTACAGCTTGTGCTCCTGATGCAGTCAGAGCTGTGGGGAGGACAGGCAGGTGCCCACCTTGGGCACCAAGTGGTTTACAGCATAATAATTTCATTTACCACATTACTGGCATAGACATGGCACATGTGTCTAGGTCTGGGGTGAGATCTCCATGAAGGTGATGATTCCCCACACAACAAAAAGTGGGATTTGGTCTGGGAGGTCCAAGTAATGTCAGTAAATGGCCACTATTTACCTGCAGAGGGGAATACTGGCCACGGTAATGCTGCTTTTGAAACTGGTTTTGCTTTCTCTGCCAGTTAGTCCTTCTGGATTTCAGCTTTTAATCAGAGAGTGGCTCCTCTGTGTTTTGCATCACAGATTTGTGACATTGTCTGTATCAAGAGGTCCAAGGTCTTTGAACCCTACAGCTGACAGCTGAACTTGTGTGGTCTCTTTGTTGGTGCTTTGTGATCTTTGCAGAGACCAGGTGTGTCGTGTGGTGATTTTGTGATGCAATGTTTGCCCTGGGTTTGTAGTACCTGCGTGCAGTTGGTGTGTGCTTCATATAATGCTGGGGGCTGTCTCTGTGTGGGGAGATGTGGTTGCTTGGATTGTAGCAGCTGATTATCTGTCTTCGGTCTCCCCGAGTTGGGAGAACTACCCCTCTGGAAAAGCAAAAGTGTTACTTGGTAGTAGGTGTAGAGGAGGTGGCAGAGGGCAAGGACCTTGAAAGGGGAGGGCAAGAGGGCCTTGAAATCAGTGTGATTAACCTAGGAACAAATTATCAAATACAAACAGATGATTTAATGATGCGAGTTTCCCCTCAGATCCGAATTGGGGTGGAAGGGTAAAAGTAGTTGACTGACATCATGAGTGAAATCCTGTGACTAGTCCTTTCATGTTAGGACCCCACAGGAGTTGGACGATAACCCGTTACTGTAGAATTGTGTTGTTTGGGGATGATGGGAAGGCCTTACTCTTTGTCTGCAGAAAGGGCTCTCTGCTTTCTTGTGTGCGGAGCAGGCTCTGACAGGACCTGTGGCGGGCTGGCTGAGCTCTGCCCTGTGAGCTGGCAGTGTCCACTGGAGTGCCCTGAGCTGGCTCTTGGTCATCGCCAGCAGTTGCTCGCAGCAGTACCTGGGGTGAAATGGCAGCAGCCTCAGTCCTGCCTGAGAGAGGAAGCCGTGGTGCAGCTGGGGCTTGGCAGGAAACTGGTGCAGGATGTGTAGACAGATTTGACAGCACGGTTTCCTTTGGCTAGGAGAGCATACGTGTCTTAACCTGAAACCAGACTGCAGTGGCTTCAAAATAAAAGGAATCCTAAGAAGCCTGAAGGTTTGTGGTTTCTACTTCGAATTGGATGCAGGGCAAGAACGAAGGCATGATCATGCAGATCCTTACCCTTTGGTTTAGGAGGGGGCACTGGTGATGTGCAGAGACCCACAAACTTCACCTAATGCTTTGTGGTCGGTGCTTCTTGCTCATAGTGCAGCTCCTCTGCATTATGGGCAGCTCCGAAACCGAAGGAGCTCCCCTGGTCACACTGTGTTCTGTGTGCTCGATGCTGCTGAGAAAATGAGGCTTGCACAGGAGGGTTTGTGTCAGGGTGCATTTGGGGAAGCAGTTTGTGCAACTTGAGCATAGTAAGAGGGAACCTGCTACAGATACTGTGGTTTTCCTCAGCCTTTTGTGATCTGTGGGTGACTTCTGGTGTGGGCACAGGTCTGTGGAGAAAATACCTAATTCCACGTTTTCCTCTGCACTCGGAAGGATTACCTTCCCACCCAGCAACCAGCTGGAGACTTCAGTTAACTGCTCACTGCAACACTTGCATCTGTCATGGCTTTTTGGGAGTAATCCTAAATGCAGATCAGCTCTCTTTCACAAAGATGATTTATTTATTTATTTTTTTTAGCAGAATTCTTTAAAATGGGCCTGCTGAGTCTGGAATAGGACCAGCTGAACTCTGAAGTTTGCCAGGCTTTGCAATCCCCAGTTGCCAGACTCCAGTTGTCCAAAATGCTGCTCAGTTCTGTGAAATCCTGCTGATGTGATCATGAATAGGTTAAAATCCACCAAATAGTGAACTATGATTAGTTAACATGTACTTTACTGCAGCACTGAATTTTTGATTACAGAGGTTTGAGAAATGAAATCATTGCAGTGTCACTGCTGTGTGGTGTTTATGGTGATGTGGGTTGGTTGGTTTGGTTTTACAAGGTCTTTAGATTTTACTGAACAGATCCAAGTCCTATTGACCTGCAATACATTCCCAGTCTTTACCAGCTCTCCTCTCTGGGCTTAGCCAGAGGGTCATGATTACATGGCTCAAAATCTACTCACTGCACTCAAGCTAGGACAGCTTCAGCGCTTTTCAGTCTGTTTGAAGTCCCCCAGATATTTAAAACTGCTTGGAGTTTTTTCTAGCCCTGCTGAGTGTTGTGTATGTAGACTGTCTTTTATTAGGCTACTTCAGAAGGCAAAGAAACCCAGACCTCTTCTAACTTCTTTTTTTCTGCCTCCATGGCATTTCACTCTTGGGAATGATGAGTTTTTCTTCTAGTTATGGCTCACATTGGACTGAATTACTTCTAAAGCATAGGTGAATGATGAATGAGTCTGAAGTGTTCTCCTGTGGAAGAGTTTATCCCAGGATGGTGTGTCTGAGCTCCTTGAAAATGATCTTGTTTTCAGTCTTCTATGGACCTCTGAGAAGTGGAAAATACAAAGTAGCTCATCTAGCTAATCTAGAAAGCCCAATGATCCAAGTAAAATAACTTGCTCAACTCCATGTTTCCACTGGTAAGTCTTTGGAGGCCTGTGCTTAATACTCCTTAAAACTTAGACTACCTTATTTCAGTATTTAAAGAAGAATTTATTAAAAAAAAAGAGTGGATCCTTTACCTAAAGATGTGCTTGAATGCATTTTGGTCCTTCAGAGATGTAGTCCTGAAGTACTGGGGGGGGAAGAAGCAATTGAAGAGCTCTGTGAGAGACCCAGAGATTGTCTGCAGAGACAGTTCACTTTTCCCGCTAAATTGGATTTATGTCTTCACTGAGAAATAAAAATGTACCCCCCACCACCCCAGGCTTGTTCAGGTTCTGCTTTATGCTCCTGAATGAGGCCTCAGGTTACTTTCCCTGCCAGAAAGCTGAAAGGATCACAGGGGCTGGTAGGAAAAGGTGTCGTGTGCTGTGCGTTTGGAGCCTTCGCCTTGCGCTCGCCCCAGTGCGGGGTGACGTGCACTTGGATTGGTGCTGTGGGCCTGGCTCACCCACTGGGAGTCACTCGGAGGTGCAGGGTGAGAGTAAGCAGTGCATTTGTGGAAAATACTCTTAATTTGAGCTGCTGGTGGTCTGTGCTGTATGAGTAGTTACACAGATCAAGTGGATTATTTGCTGCCAGCCTTGACTGGACAGGAATAACACTGCCTGTGTGAGCAGTGTGTGCAGCTTGAGCCCATCCAGCAGCAGCTCTCCCAGAGCCTGTGTGGGGACTTGCTGGCATCTAAGGTCAGGAAAAAAGTGGAGGTTTGCAGTATACTAGCGTGATCTGATGGTCTCTTTGGTCCTGTGGTTTCACTTTGTCGCTCACTTGTTGCTTTCTGGAGTAGTGAGTTTTAAAGCATAACAATAACGAGTTTTGGTTGGTTGGTTGGTGTTTGTTTTTTTTAACAAAGGCATATTTGAGCTTTTCTGGTAAAAGTGCATCTACAGAATGTTGAGGTTTCTAGTTAATCATGGATTGGTCTGCTGCTGTGATCATAGAAAGGAGTCTGGATTTTTCCTCTAGTGATCATTCTGTGCTCTGGAAAGGTTGATGTGAAGCAGATGTTTAAGCTGCAAATGATGAGCAAACAAGGAAATACAAATCACTGGGGCAAGGGGGTAGAAGAGGAGGTAGAGCAGGAAGGGAGGGGAGGAATGGAGAATAGAGGAGGTGGTGTTTGCTAGGGTTGGGCAGGTTGGAAAGTGAGGTTGGGCTTATCTAAAGGGGTTAACTTGGAGGTGAATGGTCTTGTCCACTTGTAATAGCACTTGGGGAGGGCAAGGACAGCTGGAGCAGGGATTTGATGAGTCTAGGTGGTCAGTGAGATGAATTCCAGCCGGAATTGAAAAAAGTGGCTGAGAAATCCAGTGTGGAGAGTTTTGTACTTAGTAAATGAATTCTGATGGGAATTCATGAAGGCCGCTACCTGTGCTGTGCAGGGACACAGTGAACGCCGTGTTGGGGCAAAGCCTGCAACAGAAGGCAGGTGATGGTGCCCTATTGCGTGGATAAGTCTGGGAAGCTGGCAAGGTGAGCTGGCAGCTCTAGCCTGGTTTTAGTTGGAGTGTGCTCGAGTTGGGTTTGCTAGGCCTGATAGCTGTTTTGCTGTGCTTTCCTTTTAAAGTCTACTTCTCAAGTGACTCGTGCCTCTCCACCTTGGTTTCGAGCGTTCTCTATTCCATTGCCAGCTTTCTGGTGACTCTTCTCTTATTCTAAAACACGCCTTTGATCAGTGCCACCAATATGGCAAGGCAGAACTGCGAGCACCATCACAGTTCAGGCAATATTGACTAATACCACTCTGATAGAACCAGTTGAGCTGACCTGACCACGGAAAGTGTCTTTTGAAATGGAAACGATTGCTTTGCCCTTCTGAGCTAATGTGCATTTGCTTCAGGACTGCATTTCAGAGCTTTTTGTAGCATTAATGCCGTGGCTTTTCTGTGGATGCTGCTGATCATCCTCTGTGAAAGGGCTTCATAAATCAACAAATTCTATTATTCTGATAGTGAAATACAAGCACCAAGTGGAGCACTGGTGATGATGCCTGATGCGTACACAAACCCTTCAGTGCCTCTGTGTATGTAGATAGCAGTGGTGTGAGTGCAAGATGTACCAGCTGCTGGCTGACGTCCTGCTCTGAGAAGAGTCTGCTGCCATTTCTGCTGGTGGATCTCCCCACAAGCGTGTGGGGATGGTGGTGGGGACTATTGCCCTACAAGTACTGTGTTTAGGAGCTTTTGAGGATGTTGATTATGAAGGTAGCTAGCTCTGGCTAAATCTTTGGAGCATCCCCCCAGTATCTGAAGAAAAGCTGATGGTCTAAGATCTGTTTTGAGATGCTTTCCTTGCAAGCGTGATGATGTGATGTGCAGTATCACATCATGTGTCTATCACCAGAGCACTCAGAAACCTGGAATTGCACTGCTTTGTTTTCAGAGCACTCTGAGAAGTGAAATCCCTGGGGAGTGTCCAGATGTGTGATTCAGTAGAGATGGATTCTGTTTTTAATGCAGTTCCCCAGAAGTGAGAGATACAGCAGCACCCTTGCTGGGCTAAAGCACTGCCACCATTCTGAGGGCATGGCTGCTGCAGAGGGTGTCTCAGCCTTGGCCTTTCTCCCCACACCGTGGCAGGGAGTAACTTTGTTCCAAGTCTTTGCTGCTGTATATAAAAGTAATTTCAATGATATGGAAATGCTCAAAGTCAGAGGAGGCTTTGACACTGGGCTTACTGGAGTCAGGATTTCACACCTGGATGGGAATGAATGGGCAGAGGCCTGGTACTCTTCTAAATAAAGTAATACATAAATGAAGGGCATCTTTGTCTGGCACTGGACACTAGGTAGGGTTTGGAGGAGGTTAATGGCAAACACTGGTTTAGCTCGTGTGCTGAAGCCTGTGCTGGGTCAGTGTTGAAGCAGCTGGGTGCATCCTGCTTCTGGAAAGCCTGGAGAGTACCACAGTTACTTGGGAAGTGGCTGCCCTGCTGAGCTGCCCAGCTCTGTTAGCCACTCAAAAGTGGGGATAAAAGTGTGTGATAAGTAGCAGCTTTAACAGACTGCAGAACTGTATTCAGGGATGAGGAATTAATCATGTTTACTTCTGTCTGTACCTGCTCATTTTTATCCTTAAACGCCTAGTTCATCGAGAAACCCAGCAGTATGAGCTTTCTTTACTGAAGTGCTCTCCAGAGGGAAGGTCTCTTGGGATTCACGTTATTTAGCAGCTATCAGAACCCAAGCTTACATGTGCAACTTCCAGTGCATCTGAGTCTGGGTGCTTCTGTGCATTAAACCCAGAGTTTATAAAAGCTTAAAGACCTTTTTTTGATCACCTCTAGGTAACTGGGCTGAAATTGCACTTTAGGTTAGAGTGACTGAGTTTACAGTCTTCCAGGTGTAGAAAAGCAACAGTGCCAACCCCAGTCCTGGGAGGTGTTTGGCAGCTGTATGCAGGGGGAGGGCACTAGCTCTAGGGAGGAGATATTTGCCTTTATGAAAACGAGCAGCTTCCTGTTGTGGGTGATAGAGGGAATGGATTGACCAACTCCTTTAGGAATGTGTTATCTCAGATCCCAAATGTGCTGTTAGTTAGTGAGTTGGGCTCCAGTCGAAGCTCAACCATGACATGTACTGCTGTCTGAGAAACATCTAACCATACATCTCTCTCTTTTTTTCTAGGTTATCATTGGAGTTGATATTCTAGCAGACTTCAGCTATGCAGACGATCAAGTGTGTAGTTGTGGGTGATGGTGCTGTTGGTAAAACATGTCTCTTAATTTCTTACACAACAAATAAATTCCCATCGGAATATGTACCAACGGTAAGTGTGGGAATGGCTCGAGTTGTTCTTTGAGCATGATGGGGTAGGCCAGCATGAGTTTCCTTCCTAACTAACCTTCATGGCCTGCATGTATGTTCTGAAAGCCTGCTTTCCTGTCAGAGACTACTGAATTCATAATGGAAGAGTAATAATCAGTCTGATACACTGCTGCTTCCTATTTTTTGCGTTAGCTAGTTGTCCTGCATCTGGTCAGTTCCTTCTGCTTGACTGCTCTGCAGAACCTGGGCTTCTGTTGGTGGCCACCAGCTGGATTCTGTGAACAAGATGAGGTTGCAGTTGTGAGGACTGCTAAGTGCAGAGCAAGCAGCAGGAACACCTCTCCAGCTGCTTTTACAGTTCCTGCCACATCTTCTCTTTGAGGGAAGTAGCTTTATGTTGCTAGAATAGTCTAACTACAATTAAAATTTTCTGATGATAATTTTTCCTTTGAAATTCTGAACGATCCAGAGGTTGTGCAGTGAACTCTGGAGTGTGGCTAGTTACCTTCAGCCAAGCATGAGGGATATTTAGGCTGTGCAGTCTCGTTCATTTGTCCTTCCAAGCATTTGCCAACTGTGTGTGTAGTCCCTGACTATTTCTGAGTAACATTTTGAGTTTTACAGGCTCAGTTTTTCTGAGGTGCTGAATCTCTTGGCTTACCTAAAGATCAAGCTGGCAGCAGTTTGCTGACTGCCTGTGAGGAATGTGCATTATCTTTCTCCTAGAAAAGTGCTTTGCCTCCTAGTGTCACTACACTGATCTTGCATGTGCAATACTGAGACAGCTCAATTTTTTAGTGAAGCTGCTGCAAAAGTCCTTGACTTAAATGCTCTCTCTGTTATGGACCCAGAAAGGCCATCTTATGCTAACACACGAGTTGAAGAGTTTACCTGGGTACCTCAGACACATTAGGATCTGGAAATGCATCACAAAGAGGTTAACACCTGCTAATGGAAGGGTCAATAATATTTTCTATTTCTTGCTATTATAAAGCAATTGAAAAGAACAGATAGCTCTGCCTGATGGCTCTTTTGGGATAGCTCTGACTTCATAAAAATGTCATCTTTTTGTGGAAAAGAAGTTGCAGTGAACTTCATTGCCTCTTTTTGAGATGTTGGCTTTGTACTCTATCCAGAGATCTTCATCTTGCCTAATTTGAGGTGTGTTAAGAACTATGACAGACTTCCACAGGATGAAAATGCTTATTTAGTTGTAGGTGGAGTGCTAAAGATGAGGACTCACAAATACTCAAAAGTATTCAGGTTGGATGCAATGGCCACTGTTAAGAGCTTGAGGGTTGTGCTGTAGGCATGGAGACCTGTGTTCATCTCATGGAGATCTTCTCACTGTGGGCAGGTAGGGAAGAAGTTGCATTTGAAACTGTTTTGCCATTCTCAAGTTCTTAAGAGTGGTGTCCAGTATCCCTCTGAGATGCTTCTAGGACAGCCAAATCCTGTGCTGAACTGGTGGAAGTCTCTTTGACCTATTCAAGCTTGTCTGTATAGTCAAGACCAAATGAATGTGGTCAGTGAGTTCAGACAGGGAGTGTTTCTGTACTTAGCCCTAGTGAAATGATCTTTAATTTTGTTGAAAAATGGTATCTTAGTGTGTACTTTGAAAGCTTGGAGTTTGCTGTCCTGCAGATGCTAGTACTGTCTATAAATCCCTGCTAACAAGATGGAAAAGCTACTCAAAATTACAACTGTGTTCAAGGTGTGCAAAAGCTTACTTAATTTAGGTCACCTTTTAAAACAGTCCCATATTTCTGGAATAATGTTTGCCTCTGAACTTCATGGCTTGAGGAACTCGCTGTTCTTGGGGTAGCACAGGCCTATTCCTAATTCTGTGTATGGCCAAGAGGTGTATTTCAGCCTCTGGAAACTGGGAAAGTCTGATAGACCAGATAATGGTCATAATAAATGGGTAAAGAAATATAGCAAGTAGCTTTGTTCCCAAAATGAAAGCAAGCTGTCCCAAGAGCTGACAAACCTTCATGTCCCCAGAATGTTTGTGGCTGAGTAAGTGCAATAAGTGGGTAGGACTCAAACTGCTTAACAAAAATGTTTAAGTAGAAAGGTCCTCAAGACAAAGTTCTGATTTTTGAGAGCATGCTATAAATACTGGTGGTATCTCAAGGTCAGCGTGCTGACAAACACTGGGAATCCAGCTGCAGTAGCTGCTGCAGAGTCCCTCTGGAGAGGGAGGTGACCCCCTCCTGCCTTGAGAGCCTCCAGCAGTGCAGGGCACAGAGCAGTTAGTAGATGTGGGGATGATTTAGCAAAGTGGTAATGACTTGGCTTCATACAGAGCTGATCTGCATGCACAGGCACTAGAGCAGTTGGGTGAAATTGGTTTTGGATTATGCTATGAGACTGGAGTTGTTAGGTTGGTTTGAACGCGAGCTTTGAAACCCTGGCTTCTCCAGGGCTGAACCCCAGACCTTTTCAATAGTGGTCATACCTTAAAATTAAAAATCCCATTTGTGGGTAGGGAGCTTAAAAAACCCCAACAAAACAGAAAACAAAACTACACAGCAAAACCAACATACAAACAGACCTAACAAAAAAAAAACCACCCCACCCCAAACCCCCCCACCCAACCAAAAACCAACCAAAAAGCACAAGCAGAGAAACCCCAGCCAACCCAATAAAACAAACAACAAACAAAAATAAGACTCAAAAACCAAAACCTTCAGTATGGAGCATAACAGTTTCTTGTTCTGTCTCTGGCAGTAGAGGAGGTCTCGTTCTGACCCGTCCTGTGGTCTTACAGTGGTAGTCAGCACATCAGATATGCTCTGTGAAATGTCTCCACCCTTACAGCCTGAAGGTTGTAGTTGTAGCTGGACGCTTTCTGGGTTGTTCAGAAAGGCAAACTCAATGCAGCATGTATGGCAGTGAGTTGCATGGCATGAAAATTAACAGTGAAATCCTTTGCAGTACTTTAAAATCTAGAATGCTAATCCAAAGTAGTGTGAGGTGGACTTCTGCTTCCAGCTGATGTTCCTGGGGATATGCAGCATACTGTGGCCAGAGCTGCTTTCTCAGTCACTGTGAATTGTGAAGAATTGAAAAAAACTGCTGTGGTGTTAGGTATTGCATTAACCAGGACAGTCAGGTGGAGAGGAGGTGAGTCTGAACTCTTGGAACTCCAGCTTTGAAGTGCTGTCCTGCTGGTCTTATCTCAATTTTCAGTGGGCTTTTTTTCAAGGACCTAAGCTCTTTTAATTGATGCATGTGACTGCTTATTTCTTCACATCCCTCCTTCCTTGCTCCCATGAAAAGCTTTTGAGGTGACTGCTAGTCTCTTTAATGTTGTGGTTTACTTCAGTCCTGGGAGCTGCTCAGGCTTCAGTTCTGTGTTGAAGCAGAGCTTCCCTGTTCTTACCTGGAGACCTCAACTGTCTCCCAGTAACCTTGCAGCACAGTATGTAGGGACAGGGTTGGTTTTTTCATAGCAGGAGGACTTTTTGCCAAAGGTACTTTCAGAAATAGGGTCTGTTGGAGTTCTGAAAACAAAATGTTTATTGTAATTAAAAGTACTGACCTCAGATGGTCCTTAATGCCGAGTACGTAGGTGTTGAAGGAGATGACTTCATGTCCTCATGCTCAGTTGTGTTCTAAACAAGTTAGTGGGTGAAACGCTTTTGGTGGTGGTAGCTTTTGATCTGGGTAGTGGATCTGATCTTGAGGACAGGACTTCCATGCCAGGTGCTGTACAGACAGTATAACTTGGTCTTCTGGAGCTGAGCTCTCTCTGAACTGACTTTGACCAACTATTGCTTCTTCCAAAGGTGGATAAATACTTGTTGAAGAGATGGACTCTGTGTTGAATTCACTAGATGTTCAGGAAGATGAACTTCAGAGGTCTTGGGTCCTGTGAGAAGCTCCATAGTTCTGTGCCCTCAAAGGCTGGGCTGAAGCTTATCAGCTGTGTCTTTGTGGGGATGCACTCACTGTGGCAGAAAACGTGTCAAGGTTGACATTTCTGTGGCAGAATGTGGGAAACCTCTTTGCAATTACAGTCGTAGGTGTTTCACCCGGTGGCTTTCACCCTGTGACATGTAGTGATGTGCCTGGTGCCTGTTTGCTTTAGATACCTCCTGGAAACAGCTCTTGTGTCCCTCTTCCAGGCTGAACTGTCCTCTTAACAGCCTTGAAAGCCCGGTAGCCTCTTTTATCCTCTGCAAGTGACTCTGTTCCCAATCGGAGGTGGTCTGGCAAAGTGAGTAGGGTGACGATTGGAAGGAAGGCTTACTGACATCCCCTGGAATGTGTTTCTCTTCTCTTACCAGGTTTTCGATAACTATGCGGTAACGGTGATGATTGGAGGAGAGCCTTACACCCTCGGCCTCTTCGATACTGCAGGTGAGAAATCGAGCACTTGGGGCACTGTATCTGCCCAAGATTTTGTTGAGGTGATGTTGAACACGAAGGCATACAGCTGATGCCTTTTTTTATCTAGGGGAGAAATCTTGATTCCTCTTTCCTGGCCTTTGGGGAAGGCCTCTGCTAAATTGAGTGAAATAAAAAAAACAAATCAACCAAGAGTCTTCCCACCCCTCAGCCTTTCTATTTTAGAGCTGTTTTATTTTGTGACACCAGATGAAAAGTTTCACACTTTCACCTCTAAGGGATAATTGGAGGATAAGGGGTTTCTATTTTTGCAACAAAATTTGAAGAAATTGAGTTTAAGATAATGTGGCTTGTATGTGGTTTTCGTTTAGTAAACAGCCTACTTCTTGAGCAAATGTAAAAATTAAATCTTTGTTTATGGTTGTTGTTAGACTTTATCTCAGTTTCTGGCTGGAGAAACATACAGTGATTAAAGAGCTACACATACTGCTTTGCACGTGTGAAATGTAGTGAGAAAGGGTAGAAACTGGTTCAACTGCTGGTTACTTAAATCCCTAACCTGAAATACCAGTGGTCTGACAGCATCTGCTATTGTAAACTACCCTTCCAGAGAGCTTAGTTGATAAGCTGTTACCTAAAATTGTATTTACAGAACTTAACCTGTTTCCAGCTGCATTTTTACAGCTGCATCATTAGTGTCTTATTTAGTGAAATGATCTTATGCTTTCATTTAAACATTATTGCCTCACATTCTTCTCCCAAATGTGATTTGTGTATTAGTTGGTGCAGACTCTGTAGGAGTGAAGTAGAGAAGAAAAGCTCTGTCCTGACACACATTGTGTGGCTGCTGCAGGGACCATTACTTATCTGAGTGTCACCTGTAGCATCCTGGAACCTGCATGGGTGTGTTAGGTCATTCTGTGCCTAGTTTCCTGCTGGGGTCCTCTGAGTTCAGGCCTCTGGAGACTGGTGGGTGTGTAGATGTGGGTATCTTTGAGCACAGCAACCCAGCTAGTGGTTCTGAAATCAGCAAATGGCTCTAGGTGACTCTGAGCACTTGTGAATAGAAAGGCTTTCCTTTCAGAGGCTTTTGTTGTTCAAAGGTCACCTGCTTTTTGCTAAATGGCTGGCAGTGCATGTTACAGAACTTACCAACAGAGAAAACCCCTGCTACTAACTGTCAAATTAAAAAAACCAAACCCACTACCAAAAAAACCAAACAAAGCGAAAGAGAGGGGGGAAAAAAAGTCATGTACTAAGATGTCAGAGCTTTTTGGACTAGTCTGTTAATTGCAGCAAGGTATGTCAGTGCTGAGCTCCCGTGGCTCGCCGAGCACGGTCACTGTGTCACGGTGCAGGCCCAGGGAAGGGCAGTGAAGCTGGGGAAGGGTCCTGGGAGTAAGTCTTAAAAGGAGCAGCTGAGGCAGGTGGGGTTCTTTCTCTGAAAAGAAGGCTGAGGGGAGACCTCTTGGCTCTCTACAAGTGTCTGACGTTAGCTGGACATTAGTACAATCTTCTGTACTGAAAGGGCTATCAAAGCCTGGAGCAGGCTGCCCAGGGAGGTGGTTGAGTCACCATCCCTGGGTGTATTCAAAAGCCACCTAGACCTGGTGCTCCAGGATATGGTGTAGCAGTGACCTCGGTAGAGTTAGAGAATGGTTGGACTTCATGATCTTAAAGGTCTTTTGCTGTGCTGGCAGAGGGGTTGGACTTGATGATCTCCAGAGGTCCTTTCCAGCCCCTACCATTCTACAATATTGCTTTGCTGTTTGGATTTATCAACCATAGCAATTCTGTGATTCTGTTCTGTGAACTGTAACAAGCTGTCTAGACCTCTGTAGATCTTCACTGAGATGTCCTCCGTCTTGCGTTGGTTTCTTCAAGACCTCAAAGGTCTGTGTTGTGTGATAGGTGAGAGAGCATCAGTTGAAATCAAAGACACCTTGAACAAATGTTTCTGAGTTGGTTGCCAACAAGTACAGCAGCTCCTTCAGTGCCAGGTTTGCTTTCTTAAAAACAGAGTGCTACTGAATGAGAGGAGGAGGTTTGAGAAGGAGCTCAGGCTGGTGGGGCAGTGCTAGTTGTGTGCAGCAGGGCCTGACTGCTCGGTTATGGACTCGGAGAGAAGAGCCTGGCTGCTTTGCCAGCATTTAGGCTTGTATTTAGGGGAGTGCTGCTGGATGCCCTGAAATACTATCACCTGTAACAGTGGCATTCTTCTCTTACTGTTTAGAGGACACTTCTCTAAGTGTTTGCAAGCAGGAGCAAGGATGTTCTGGTGAACAAAACTGACATTTTCTTCCCCTCCAGACTGCAGGGTTTTCGCAGGGTAATGAAATTTGGTGCCATAATACTTCTAGTGAATGGACTATGTGCAGGAGACTTCATCTGTAACCAGCTTTATTGTCTGCAACTTTTTATTACAGCTGAGGAAAATTTAGAACAAACACCCTCAGACTGCATAAGGAATTTATTTGTGTACTCCTGTCAGACTTCCCAGCTCTCTCCTCACTTCAAAGCAGCTCATAGTTACATAGCAACTGAATGAATTCTGTATTTGAATATTGGGATCTTTGAATGTTTGGGTTCAGGGCATGTGTATTTGCTTAAGAGTTAAGATCAATCACAGTAGTTGTGTGGAATGTGCATTCTAACTACCTGTAAAGGGCATTATTTCATCACCAGGGTCTAATGCTGTGTTTAATTCTTTTCTAGGTCAGGAAGACTATGATAGATTACGACCCCTCAGCTATCCACAGACAGATGTATTTCTGGTCTGTTTTTCAGTGGTGTCCCCTTCTTCATTTGAAAATGTGAAAGAAAAGGTTGGTTGGTACAAACATCTGAAGGGTGGGTTTCAAGTAGAAGGGGCCAGTCTCAGTTGAGCCCTGTGATAAAATGAGAGGTAATGGTCACGAGCTGAAGCACAGCAAGTTCCACCTTAACATGAGGGAAAACTTCCCTGTGAGGGTGACAGAGCCTGGAACAGGCTGCCCAGAGAGGTTGTGGAGTCTCCTGCTCTGGAGACTGTCAAGCCCTGCCTGGCTCTGTTCCTGTGTGGGCTGCCCTGGGTGACCCTGCTCTGGCAGGGGGGTTGGACTCTATCTCCAGAGGTCCCTTCCAACGTCTACCATCTTATGGTTCTATGGTTGAACACTGCCTGAAAAGGGAGCTGATGAAGTGATTTCAGAAACATGTGAAGAGTTATTGTGGGTGGTTAGTAACAAATACTGTCTTCTCTGTCTTTAGTGGGTACCTGAAATTACTCACCACTGTCCAAAGACTCCTTTCCTGCTTGTTGGGACCCAGATTGATTTAAGAGATGATCCCTCAACAATTGAGAAACTTGCCAAGAACAAGCAGAAGCCCATAACTCCAGAGACGGCTGAAAAACTGGCCCGGGACCTGAAGGCTGTCAAATATGTGGAATGCTCTGCACTGACGCAGGTGAGGGTTGCTCTTTCACCATTTTAGCTTCCTTTTAGTCCATGCTTTTTTTTTAGTTCTGGGGAAAAACATCTCAATATGGTTGTGAAAGGGTATGAGCTGTGTTTCTGCTGGTTACACAGGAGCTTTCTCTTCATGGAGTTGTTGTAAGGCACAAGGAGATGGCAGTGGTAGAAAGAAAACCAGCCTGGGAAGATGAGGTGTAGTGTAGAGGGATGATGGAGGAGGGTGGGATCACTGTGTTTGCTTTGATGTTGGAGAAAAAAGGGTATTCAAAAGTTAGAAGGTCGACAGTAAGTGGGTTAGGACACAATGCAGATCACTACTGAAGAGAGCAGGCAGAGAAATACCTCTCAGAAAAGTCAGTCTGGTGCTTGCAAGACTAGAAGCCTTCACAGTTGAGGGCTTCTTTCTTTTTCCTGTGCCTGCCCTAAGCTGGAAGCTTTGCTCAAACAGAAAATGAGGATGAAATAGTTCTTAAGGCATAAATGTGGCAATGTTGCCTGAACTAACTTGTGAACGTGGGTCTAAAGCCAACTAAAACAGCTAATTTGAGGCCAAGAAAGTTGACTATCCTTTCCCTTTAAGTTAGGAATATGAGAGTGGGGTGGATGGGAGCTGTCAGCTAGCTCACTGGCACCTTGCCTTGACTTTGGATGCCCTGGGAACTTAATCTTGCATGTCTGCTCTTGCAGAATTGACTAGAAATCTTTAACAATTTCTTCAATGCTACTCTGTAAAGAATTTGTCCCCTTCTGATGTGCATGGAACTAGAGGTGCGTGGTATCAAGTCCCTCACTCTCGTCAGTTTTGTTGTGCATTCATCTCTAGTATTGTGAGCACAAAACTTTATTGTTTCTTCAGGCTTCATGACGTTAATCTTGCATCTTTTGCCCAGATTGCATTTTGACTCTTCCATTTGGGATCCTGAGTGCCCCCACCCCCCCCTTTTTTTTTTCTTTTTTTTTT